>OV884018.1:39402113-40002113 GCA_930367235.1 Sarcophaga rosellei | reverse complement strand
GTCGTATGACCAGAAAAAATAAACACTACAAATATTTTATTAAACGAAAGATCATTTTCATGAAATCCATGTCTTGTAATTTGATCCATATTTTGTGTCTTCCTATGTTCTGTCCAGTTCTGATAAAAATAATTTGGTTTTAATAATAGCAATTATGAAGTCGTAGTAGTTTAGTAGGTAGTGTGTTGGCTTATTAGACGTGAGCCAAGAGTCATACATCTCCAATGAAACGAAATATGAGGAAATATTTCTTAGGCGTCTTCTTCTCAGCAGATTTCTAGCAAAAACTCTAACAGCAAATAAAATTGCTATGAAAAGTTTCTGTAAAATCTATCGTTCGGACACGAATTCAAACTGTTGGTTCCGCCACTCATGTATAAAAATAAGTTTTTGACGTCTTCCTGCCGTCATTGATGGATTGTTTTTTATTTTGGTTGGAGCTATTTCATCCTGTATTTGCAAAAAATTAGTTTCAATTGTTAATAAAACACATACATATTTCATTCGCGTTCAAATAAATATGTTACAGTGTACATAACTTTAGACAATCATTTTAAAAGGACTACCTACTTTGCATAGTATCTACTGATTTTAAATATTTTTTCTTGGCTGATTTCAGTTTGAAATAAAACACCACCACCAATTTTTCTTTTGTTGTGCTGCTTCTGAATTTCGAAATGTAAATGAAGGGGCTTTATAGTATGTATCCAGTTTAAAAAGCCTAATTGCTTGCATATTCTATAGCTTTTATCCTATGTTAATGTAAAGCTGGAGGTCCACACCACGCGTTTTCGCGTCAAAGCGTTGCGCGCATTTCATACCTTCTTCGCATTCTGCGCTTCAAGTTACATGCAACGCTTTTTACGCGCCAATGTTTGTTTTGATCAGCTGTTAGCAAAATAAAAACATTTGATTGAAAACACTTCAATAAACAAAAATTGCAAAGGAAATTGAAAATTTTAAAGAATTTAGAGAATTAATTGAGTTTGTGAATAGCATATTTTGTGCCACAAGTGTGTACAATAAGCTCCAAAAGCACAAACGACGATTTTGGGTACGTCCTTTATACTTGGAACGAGATCATCAAAAAATTTAAACAAATTAAAACAAAACAACTTGTCAAAATCAGCTGTTTTGTACGCGCGCCGTACTTGTGATGCTTATAAAAGTAGAAAGTAGATCTACTTTTCGCGTTCTACGCGTCAAGGTATCCTACGCTTTTGTGCGTGTAACTTGCACCAAATAAATACATTAATTCTACTTTTTTGACAGCCGCGTAGAATGCGAAAACGCGTAGAACGCGTGGTGTGGACCTCCACCTTAAGCACGAAGTAACACTCTGATCAGTGCTTAATCCCTGCTAAAACCTGTATCTATCCTGGTGACTTCTTCATTTGAAATCGAAAGAAACTTCCTCGCGGTGTCACTTGGCTACTTAATTTCAAAGTAACCACCTAACCACCGCCCTTAACGCTTGATTTACAGAACTATGGCTCGTAAACCTCGTAATTTAAATATATCGAGTGGAGAAATGTCTGCAGGAGGAAGAAAGAGTTAGAAAGATGTATGTGTAAGAATATTGGGGTATACAGGAATAGTACAGAAGCCTGTAAGTTCTGCCTAAAACAGAGACAACAAATAAGGGTTTCAATGCTCGTTGTCGTTGATATCGGGATATCAGTTATCAACAGAGCTCTTTAAAGCCTGATGTGAGACGCACGTACTGTCTTTTTAGTACAATTCGTCTGGAAGAATGCAAGGAACTTCAGCGTACTGTGTCATGTGCATAAAAATTCCTTCCCGACGCATATTCGTATTATAGTACTGTCTAGCGCATTATGTAAAAGAATGAAGTTTGAACCTTATTAGTCCATCTTTAAAACTGATCTATAACCTGTCTAATGACTACTACCAGCATGACACCGCACGAGAAGTCACTACAGCTTTCTGAAGCGTAAAAATAGACTGTGTCAATTTGTGAAATTTGAGAAATTAAAATTCAATTACAACGCCCAGAAATGCTTGATGAAATTTTACTTCTCAATTATAACACTTTCAAGAATTGTAGCACTGAGCGTTCCACGCCGCTAACGCAGGTGGAATGCAGAAACCAATGGTTATATTGTATGCTTTTGGGGATGTTTCCCACCATAATAAGCACCGTCAGTGGGCAAGAAAACTCACTAATTAACCAGAAAGGATTTGGGCTCATAAAAATTAAACTAGACTGCACAATCAAATTCGATTCTTTCAAATCAAGGAGCATGACGATGTTTCTAACCTACTTCAAGCTTACGTTAGTGATATTATTTATTCCAGCGAAGTTCAAATCAAAAAAAAATTACAAGCCGATCAAATTAAGAATATCTCGGAAGTACAAAACAAACTATACGAACAGGCTTCCATAGACTTTTCATCGCAAATCAAACACATACGCTACCACAACGCTACCAACATCATAAAAATGTCCTGGGGAAGAATGCGTTGCAGAAAAGTAAATCCAAGTCAACAGCCTCCATCAGTGTATCAACATAATCTACAGAGAAAGGCAATTGAAGGTTGATGCATTCGTTATTTAAGTTGAGCATAGCTCAACGACGGGGTGTATGTCCAAACATTCACAAAATTGTTATTTGCGTTTTGCATAAGCAAAACGTGTCAATATGTGACAACAACCTTCAATTGCATATTGTCTTGTATTATGTAATGTATTTTTCTATTTTTGTTTGTTTAATTATTCCCAGATTGTGGGAACCATAATTCAGCAATTTAATACTAAAAATATTATATTATATTACATAAAACTTTGATTTTGTATTACTATTAATTTTGTAATATATAATCACAATTCGGCAATTTATAATAGGGAATCACAATTCGGCAATTTTAAGCCAAGAGAAATTTTTTGTATTCAATTAGTATAAGCCTTGTTTTTATATCAATAAAGTGAGAAATAATTAAGCAATCATACAAAACGGTTGTTTTCTTTCTCCTCGCGAAATAACCAAGTTTCAAGTGCTTGCGTTATATTAAAAATTTATCTCAGTGACAAAATTATAAACAAATATTACATACACAACATATTGTCCTAGCGCTACTGTCTGGGCAACAAGGTTTAGCAAACTCGAGTCATTTACTGGGTGCGTAGTAAGTTGGACGTCTTTATCCGAAATTGTTGTTCTGAATTTATTTGAGAAGTCATATATCATATAGCCAATGTTCCCGATAGTCCCAAATGCCTTAGGGATACTTGAGTGGCCATTGGATACAACCATGGCATTGGCCAGTCGCCCAGAATCATCAGCTAATCTTAGCTCTACATAAGAGATTAGGAGGAGAGAAGCATAAAGTTATCTTCAGTGCCAATGTAGACGTAGTGTTCAAGGTACCACTAATAATTATACAAGCAGATTTTTTCAGACACCGTACCAGATTCAAGTTATTTGATATCTACGACCTTGAAGACTCTACCGGTTAGCCAAAGTTGCGTAGGCAAATGAGAGTTTCAGATTGGGCAATTAGTTGGTCCACTTGCCTTTGCCTTGCAGATTCAGGGTGTAGTCTCAACACCAAGCCTGCCATAATGCCTCATTGATTTTCCCGTCACCTACGGATCCAAGCGAATGCATCCTCTATTAGTAAATGAGCTGGAGTCAGTACTTCTATCTATAGGTACTAAAAGTGACAGTACACAACCGGAAAAGCTTCAAATCTTCAGACAGATTCTCTCACCACAGGACCAATTGAAAATTTCTATCTTTGCCACAAATCATGACTTCACCATATACTTTTTCAGTCTCAATGATAAAATAATTGTGGAATCGAAAACGGAATAAAGTAGAATACAATTCTTCTTGAAATGCAGGAGCAATCATTAACAGTTTATGTGAAGAATTTCTACATGAAGCATCGAATACTAACCGAAGTTTGGTAGGTGCACTCTGAGGCGCAAAACACATTGATGTGGAATGAAATAGTGGGGAGTATCAGGATATTTGTCTAAAAGTGACATATTATCCAAGTTGAAGTACTCCTTTATAAAATTCTGATATATCTGCCTCATAGTATCATATCAATATCATAGTTCCAAAGAGAAAAATCGTCGCTTGGCAGTTTCAAACGAAGATCGTAATAATTTAGGACTAGAAGTCCGGTCCGGTTGGAAGTTCTTCTAACTCCTAAAATTTTCTGACGATCTAATAACATTTATTTCGCCTTCTATTGTAGAATTTAAATGAAATACTTTAGTGTTGAAAGAGTCCTTTGTTTTCTCAAGAACTGAAGAAGCGGCCCTCATTTTAATTCAGCCAACACACAATAATTCAAAAAAGAACTTGTGTGAATTAGTAAATCAATTCTTTGCGGTTTATAAAAGCAAGGATCTGCTAGTTCCACGTTTGAAGGAATTCTCAAATTAGCCATGTTAATCATACGATAAGATTGCAAGTTTGTGATTGATTTTAATAGCCAAAACTTTGAATTGACTTGAATAGAGCTTACACTTGATGTGGCAGTCAAATTGGCATGAGATGTTTCACCAATTTAAATTCAATTTGACCCAGTCTTTTTCAACGTAGTAACTGCACTAGTTCCCAGATTATGAAATTTGGTTGCGAACCGGAATCTGAAAGAGCTCTGGCTGGTATAAGATGGCCAGTTTTATTCTTACTACCTAGCACTAGAAGCATGCGTTCATCTGATGGCGAATCATACACAGAAGCGTGAGAAATCGAAGACTGTTCATAGTAGTTTACTGATTCGTTGTTAGAAATTGTATTATATCGGTGAAGTAATGAGTTATGTGAACCATTACGTATACGAATCTTAGAAGAAGGTGTCCCTTTTTCAAACAGCTTATACATTATGAAATCAAATCGTTTGATTATAGGCTCAACAGTAAAAAAAGAGCAATTGTTGATCATATGTTGCATCGATTTGCAGAATAGACATTTATCAGCAGATTGTTTTAATTTTGTACAACTTAATGATGTTATATCATCATTATCCTAAAATTGAAGTGTTCATTCTTAGGTTTGTTAACCATCGGCCTTGAACTAGAAGACTGTTCTTCCCATTTTGATTTGATTTCCACTTTCGACATCATTAAATGCATTAATATGACATTAGTTATGTATTTTCTTATTTTAAGTGGTTGAATTTTTCAATATCCCTTAAAGTCGGATCATTGTGGATCAGGTTGATATCCAACCGACGTTCAAGCTCCATAGGAAAAAATAGTTCTGTATTGTCGATTTCCTCGATATTCTTAATGACCTTCGTTTTTTCGCGAGCCACTTCTCCAAGCTTTCCGCTCTGGAAGGAGGGGCGTTTAGAGACTCTACTAGTAATTATTATGTTCATTTATTTAAAAATTTTCGAAAACAAGAATTTTAAATTTAAAGTAAATTATTGGCTGAATTACATTTGAATTTATTAGTATTCACTTGTTATGGACAAAAGAATTTAATCGATATTCTTCGGTAACGCAATATTCGAAATTTTCAATTTCACTGCTCAATTTTTATTTTTTTCAAATCACACGGGATTAATATTAATTTGGCATGAAATGTATACGTATACACAGCTTTGTATGTATTAGTGGTCTTACATTCATTTGATGTTTGGCTTTTTGTTCATGTTCATTGTTTCTAATCTAACTAACGATTAAGTAACTCTGTTGAAAAACAAAGTTGCTAAGCCTGATTTTTAAAAATGCGCATGTATTAGCTTTATGATGGTAATGCGGGGTTGTAGCTGGCTGAAACTTTACTCCAGCACAATTGCTCTCGTGTGATTAGAGCCAATATAACCACTTCTTTATAAGTGTCATTAATTGAGTCAAGAATCGCTTAATAGGCGATTTGTTACAATAAAACAAAATCAGATTTCAATGTGAATACAATAAGTTATTATAAATAAAAATAATCGAGAATAATTCGAATTTCGAAACTAGTGCGAACATTCGATTGACTCTTTAATAAAAAGCTGCATAAATTAAATTTTGTTACTAGAGTGGACACTTTAAGCAGCTGTAATATGTAAATTATATACAAGTCATATAAGATTCCGCGGAATAGAACACTGATCGATCAATATACAAAAATAAATAGCAGAAGATGAACACGAATAATGATAACGAGTTGTTAGTGTAAATCTGGAATAAATATTAACACTCGCGAATATGTTTCACCAAATAAGAGTGTAAATAATTTACATTCAATGTTCCACCACTAACCTTTTGTTTGCATTTGTAAACTGGTGATTCCCACAGTATTATTATAAAATGGAGAGTGTAGTAAAAACATTAGCTGACTAACATGTGCTACTTAAGCCCCCTTCACACTATCACACATGTAATATGTAAAGTCTGATGAAAAAGTAAAATGAAATTGCATCCGTATTTCAAAAAAGAGAATAATAGTCGTATGATTATTTTTTTTGCGTTTACACGATTGGTATAAGACAATAATAAAGTAAGACGAAAACAGCTGTTAAAAAACATAAACAAAGTGAAAAAATTTGCTTAAAGTTTCTATTGAAATTAAAATGCCGGGAATGGCTACTATGGCGTTAAACTGGAGACAAATCAACAACTTTTTCTAAATTAAATTAATTAAATTTTGAATATAATTCTAAAAATATTTTCACAAAATAGGAATACTTGTTTGCGCCAAAAATGTTTTTTGTTTTTGTTTTTTTTTTTGCACTGGTGTTTTACATTTTTTGTTTTGTTTACATAAAAATACATCCCTGATCTAATGAAATTTTCTTGTTTTTTGAAATATTTCAAAAAATGAAGAGAGCCATACGACTGTCAAAATTTTCATCCGTATTTTATCTCAATGTGTGATAGTTTCATTACATATTATGTTTAGACGATCCCATCCGTACTCTTCTACATAAAATTTTGACAGATCATATTACTTGTGTGATAGTGTGAAGGGGGCTTTAGATGTATTTATGTACTAAAACAATTATTTTATTTCCAGACACGTTCAAGTGATATGAAAGAGATGCAAATACTTCCTTTTGTGTATTTGTATTAGTGTATCCCAGCTACCTCGACTGAGTCGAAAAGAATGTTTAGTAAAGCTGGTCAAATAGTTTCGGATAGGCGTACAGAATCAAAAGAAAATGTCGTTGATATGCTTCTTTTTACAAACAAAAACAATTGGTTGACTGACCCTTCATCTTAAATACTTCATGTTTAATTTTTTGATTTTTGAACTAAGAAATGAAGTTCGGTTTTGTTTATTTTTGTTTATACAAAATGCGTTATTTAGTATTTTAACCTATTAAATTCAAACATGTATATAAATGCATTATTTGAGAGACTCCGATAGTGTTACGATAGTATTGCCGATATATCGATATTTTGTATAAGAACTGATAGTTTAGATTCGATATATCGATATATTTTTATAACCTATCTATGCTGAACCATGTTCTGCAACCATATACTAAAATTGGGCGTATTAAGCCGAAAGTCCATACCATCCGTTTCATGCGACCTTGCGTTACATGCGATTCTTGCATTCCATGCGGTTTTTATTGCATGTTACATACAATGCGTGTTATGCGATTGGTTTTTTGTTTTGATCAGCTGTTGTGGTAAAATAATTAGCAATTTTGGGAAAATTGGAAAATGAAATTGTGATTAATTAATTCCATGTTTATGAATTTATATATATTGATATTTATTATTCAAAAGAACGCGTGTTCTCAGTTAATTTAACCTCCATTTTTCTTGTTTACAACTTAATACATTCAAAAGAGATGACACTCAGTACATAAAAATAATCGATATCTAGTATACAAATTTTGTTCATGAAATAAATTTGTTAAAAAATGTATTTTAATGTATTTTCCTCTTAAATTATTAGTAAAGTTTATTATTATTATTAATTTCTTTATTAGTATTAAAAATACTTTTTAAAAAAACAATTGTATTATATAGTAATATAGTTTATTATGAAATATGTTTTCATTAATATTTTTATAATGCAAATAAAAAAATGCGAAAATAATAATGCACTATTTATATTTATCTAAACATATTTATCGACACCATTCACAATAGTATATAATTTGTCATCCCTAAAAAAACCCTTGTCAACCATTAAAAAATGCTGACTGCGTTTCATGCGACCTTGCGTTACATGCGTATACCAAAAAAGTAGAATCAGTGTAGTTGTATGTGACAAGAAACAAAAGAAAATGCATAGACGCGTAGAACGCATCAAGTAGATCTACTTTCTACTTTTCTATGCGACTCATGCAGTGTTGGAAAATGTCAGCAATTTTTTAAACTTGGCATGCCAAATTATATACTATTGTTCAAACTAGGTTTGAACACATAACATTCACAAGTGGATTTTAATTAGAGGCAATAACAACAACACACTTTCCATCGAACACAAAACAAACACAAAACAAACACAAGACAAACAACACAAAAGGAATGTCTCCGCATTCCAATTCCAGTGAATGAAGGGAATGCCTCCAGCAATGTAAATTGTCATAGAAGTTTGGTGGAACATAAAATTGCACACCAACTTCACTTCTCATCTTGCATTGGATTAGTCAACAACTCTAACTCTTCTTTTCTTACCATCGGAGATAAAACAACCTCAAGTGCGAAACAATTTAAAGCTAAATAAACAAAAAATATATTAAAAGTGAATTAATTCTTAAAAAACCCAAAAAAAATATACCCACCTAAATACATATATAAATTTCTAAATATTGTCTATTTAACTTATTACTTACCTCAAGTGTTGCATTAAGTGTTACTTAAATATATACTTACTCAAAAAAAAAGTAAAGTAAATGAATTTTTATAAACCAAAAAAATACATACTTACCTAAAATACTTACCTGAAACTATGTACTTACCTGAATTATTTACCTGAAATTATATTTATTTATTTAACTGTGTACATACCTATATGAAAATATAATAATTATCTAGAATGATTATATCTAAAATAAAATTTGTGACTGATTGGTAAAATCCCAAACTTCTTAAGTAAAGCTACTAAAATTAAATAATAAATTTACACCATCAAACAATAAAAAAGGTAAGAAAACCAATTCCATTATCTCCTTTATCTCTACTGGTGAAATTAGAATGTAATTCCATTTCTTTCTTTTTTCTCTTAATTTGCGCCTTCCAATAATTGTAACTCTTTCTGAGTAATTACAATTAACATCTCCTGAAGATCATTCGGGCTCTTCACAGGAGATTTATAAACAAAAAAAAAAACTACCCCTATTTCTTTGTTTCATGGTCCTTCGAGCCACAACAAATCAAATAACCTGTGGACTTTGTTTCATGGTCATTCTCCCCGCGAACTCCCCGCAACCTATGGATTTGTCCTTCTCCCATTTTAAAGGACTCAGCGAATTTCATTAAACACAACATAAAATAAAACCAACAAGTGATAACAATTCAATACAACAACTCCACACAACGAAAATGAGGTAAAAAGAGAATAATAAGATCATCGCTACAACATAAAACAACGTAAGTGACTTACATTTTTATACTTATATACACACATAAGATATTGGAAAATAAGTAAGTGACAAAAATTTTACATATCTACATAAAAAACAAAAATTATCCCGTGTAAAAAAAATAGTAAAAAGAGAGAGAAAAAACATTAAGTGAACAATAAAAAAATGATAATAGGTTAAATATAAAATTTAACCCGTTAAAGAGTGCTGAAAAAAGTAGTGTCTCGATAAAAATTAACCTTGGAAAACAGAAAGGTTAAAAGAAGCGTATGTACATATAGATGGACATATGCTTACGGTAAAACTAAGTTAATAAAAAGCACATAAGTCCCGTTTTTTCTCTCCTTTTACCCGTGAATAAGTACCGCTTTCCCGTTTATCCCGTTCTTTATACATACTTATATATAAGAAATAATTTTAAAATTTTAATATACTTAGAACAAATTTTCTCACAAAAAAAAAATTAAACTAACCCGTTTAATTACGTATATGTACACAAATTATATATTATGTACATAAAATATTAATTCCGTTTTCCCATTTCGCAATAACAGTTCCCGTTCTCCTTTATGTAAAATACAGAAATCTCTTTTCTGTATATGTAAAAAAAAAAAAAAACACACCGTTTGAAAGTTCCCCCTTTAAAAAAAGGAACAAAGTGAAAAAAAATAAATAAAAAAGAACAAAAAGAATAAACACCAAAAAAGTGCAAGTGATCTCATTTTCCCTATTCTCAGTGTAAATCAAACATATAGTGTATTAATACACCACTCTCTTAGTCACACATAAGAGAAGTGTGTTTGATTTGCAATATTCCCGTTTGAGAATTCCATTGCAATTTCTCTTGATTTGTAACAAATCTCTTTTTTACAAATATCCAACAAGAGAATAGCGGATTCATCAAAATAAAAACAACAATCCTAGTTGGTTCACAAAGAAAGTGAACAAAGAAGAACAAGGAATAGAGACAAGGACAAAAATATCACATCAGAGAATTAAAGGAATTATATGTATAATAAATATCTATTGAAAATTTTTATTTCTCCCGATTTCAATAATTAATAATAAATATATTGATAAAATAAATAAATAAAATTTTATCCCAAATATCTATGCATGTTTTAATGTTAATTTTAAAAAACTCAAATTGAAAAAACAAATAAATGATTTTTTTCCTTTTAAAGCACTGGTGTTTACTTATAATAAAAATACACAATCGATTACAAATTAACCCATTGAGGTGAACACTACAAAATTCATATTACGAAATTAAATTAAAATTTAATAACGAATAATTTTGCAAATTAATAGGAGATACAGATATTTTAAACTCGATAATGAAAAATATTTGAAAATATTTTTAAAATTCAAAAAAAAATTTTTCTTCGGATTTATAAAATTTTTTATTTAATCATTCCTACACTGAAAGAAAAGTAATGTCACCAATATATAAAATATGATTGGTTGAATAATATGCAAATTGTATAGTGAGATAAATTTTCATGTCTCATTCCCAAATTCTTAACGCAATTTTATAAGAGAATTTAGATGGCAATTTTTTAACATCCCAAATTTTTTTCCTTCTCAATTCAATTCTATACTCTATTTTTTTCATTATTAAACTAGATAACAGGTATCTAGTGCTATTCCCATATAGCCCCTAACCCCTATTCATAGAGTATAGAAAAGAATTTCTCTACCACAGATTAGCACTTGGAGTTTTTCTTAACTTTTTTACGCTAGATAACAGATATCTAGTACTACTTCCCAGTAGCCCAAATCTCCTAAGTGCTAACTTCAGCTGGATTACAATATCCAGCATTGCCCGTTCATACATTCTCTTTAAATTTAGCTAGACAGCAGTTCTAGTACTACTTCCCAGTAGCCCTAATCTCCTGGATTACAATATCCAGTATTACCCACTTATATATACTCTCTTAAATTATAGCTAGATAGCAGTTCTAGCTCTACTTCCCAGTAGCCCAAAACTCTCAAGTCGTATCTCATATACGAATCTAATAATTAAATCTCAACACTCTTTGCTCAAATCATTTAAATTTTCAATCCCATTATTAAGAAAATGTCTACCTCATCTCATAGCGAAGCAAACAGCTCTCCAAAAGTGAGTTTCTTATTCCATCGCGATCATTTGATCCACTTTTGCCAGCTATTCCAACGAACTCCCACGGACAAACAATCGGAATTGGTTCTGGGAGTCAAGTTCAAACACTTGGACTTGATATGGGCAAAACTCGAAAGCTCCTATGAGAGACTAATGCTGTCCCATGACAAAACACTAACCACGGACTTTAAGGAAGAGGTGAGGAAAAAATACGACGCGTGTATGGATGCCTACTACCTTTGCACTTCACAAATTCTAGAGTTAAAAAGGATAGCTCGATTAAATTCCTCTAGCGATCTAGGAACATCCCGGTATTCACACGACGTTACCCAAAATATATCTCAATCCCCAAACAATTCTATGAAACTTAACCCCTGCGACACAGAGGTAATTCAAGAAAAACATCATCATTCTCTGCTACACAGTACAAAAGACTCAGAAACTATACTCAATACCCAATACTCAAATAATAAAGGTAGCAGTAATACCCCGCAACATACAGATGCTACCCAAAACAAGCACGATGAAACTCAGACTACATCGAATCACGGACACGCTAATTACTCTACGAGTAATACAAATATTCTATTGCAAACTGCTCTAAAGCAAATAGAATATAGAGGTGAACCCTTCACCATTCCCACTCATATTAATCGTCAACGAACATTCTTCACAGAAAGAATTAAAAGCCGACATCAACTCCCCTATCAAACTTCTCGTTTTGATATTGTCGGCATTCGCGGACAAAAGCAATCCGCTAATAAGAAATGCGACTTCGTAGTATACGCAAGAAGCAATAATTTAAAACCACAGCCTCGTTCTCATATAATGGCACCACTTTCCCGATGGAGATGCATTCTTTCACCTCCAAGTCAGGTCACATCCATTGACTTTGCTGGCCTATGTGAAATTAAAATTGCAGCCCTACTAAATTCTAATACTACGAAAGCCTACACGAAAGCTATCCATTTCAAACTACGCTCCGACCTGTCTTCGTCAGCATTCTCAGCCGCATTTTCTCGCTTCGTTGGGAGGCGTGGACTACCCCAAAGGGTAGTAACTGACAATGGTCGTAAGTTTCCCGCAGCACTCGAACGTGAAGCCAATGTGTTGGTGAAAACAGCAGCCCAAGATACAGCTCGGAAATACATGACGAATGGCTTTGAATGGAAATTAATTCCCCCTCGTGCTCCGCCTGATAAGAATGTGCGTACGGCAGATATTCGCACATCGTCGTCTTTTCTCATTGATGAGCATTATAAACAAAATAAATTCTAAGTACCTTCAAGTTCTCAATACAATTCGTCATTTTTCTCATGTTACTAACGTTTCCTAACTAAATCAATTTCTCATTACTTTCAGCATAATATCAACCTTCTCTAATATTTAAAATTCTCTCCCTTAGAATTAACCGCAGATTTCCCATAGTACAATAGAACCACTACCAGCCACTGTGTCCCCAACTCCAAATTCCAAAATATGTTTGACAAAAGTCCTTTGGACCAATCTTCCGGGCGAGAGGTCATCGTGTGTTTGCTCCCAAGGCCGGCGCTATGTTCAAACTAGGTTTGAACACATAACATTCACAAGTGGATTTTAATTAGAGGCAATAACAACAACACACTTTCCATCGAACACAAAACAAACACAAAACAAACACAAGACAAACAACACAAAAGGAATGTCTCCGCATTCCAATTCCAGTGAATGAAGGGAATGCCTCCAGCAATGTAAATTGTCATAGAAGTTTGGTGGAACATAAAATTGCACACCAACTTCACTTCTCATCTTGCATTGGATTAGTCAACAACTCTAACTCTTCTTTTCTTACCATCGGAGATAAAACAACCTCAAGTGCGAAACAATTTAAAGCTAAATAAACAAAAAATATATTAAAAGTGAATTAATTCTTAAAAAACCCAAAAAAAATATACCCACCTAAATACATATATAAATTTCTAAATATTGTCTATTTAACTTATTACTTACCTCAAGTGTTGCATTAAGTGTTACTTAAATATATACTTACTCAAAAAAAAAGTAAAGTAAATGAATTTTTATAAACCAAAAAAATACATACTTACCTAAAATACTTACCTGAAACTATGTACTTACCTGAATTATTTACCTGAAATTATATTTATTTATTTAACTGTGTACATACCTATATGAAAATATAATAATTATCTAGAATGATTATATCTAAAATAAAATTTGTGACTGATTGGTAAAATCCCAAACTTCTTAAGTAAAGCTACTAAAATTAAATAATAAATTTACACCATCAAACAATAAAAAAGGTAAGAAAACCAATTCCATTATCTCCTTTATCTCTACTGGTGAAATTAGAATGTAATTCCATTTCTTTCTTTTTTCTCTTAATTTGCGCCTTCCAATAATTGTAACTCTTTCTGAGTAATTACAATTAACATCTCCTGAAGATCATTCGGGCTCTTCACAGGAGATTTATAAACAAAAAAAAAAAACTACCCCTATTTCTTTGTTTCAACTATTGTGAACTGTTTCGATAGATATGTTTAAAGTAATAGTGCATTACTATTTTCGCATTTTTCTTTTTGCATTATAAAAATATTAATAAAAACATATTTCATAATAAAGTTTACTACTAATTTAAGAGGAAAATACATTTTTAACACATTTCTTTTATGAACAAAATATGTATGTTACTAGTTGTCGATCGTTTTTATGAACTGTCATCTATTTTGAATGTATTAATTTGTAAACAAGAAAAATGGAGGATGAATTAACCGAAAACACTCGTCTTGTGTTCTTTTGAGGATTTTCGTAGGCCTTAACAGCACAAAATATGACATATGTAAACTCATAAATTTGTAATTAATGGCATAAATTCTTTTAAAATTACAATTTAACTTTTTATTTTTCCCAAAAATGTTCTTGTTTGCCATTTTATTGTTTACCACAACAGCTGATCAAAACAAAAACTAGTCGCATAAAACACATTGTGTGTAACATGCAATAAAAACGGTATAGAATGCAAGAATCGCATGTAACGCAAGGTCGCATGAAACGGATGGTATGGACTTTCGGCTTGAGTCGCATAGAAAAGTAGAAAGTAAACCTACTTCATTCGTTCTACGCGTCTATACCATAGAATGTATTCTGTGTGTATTCTGTGGTCTATACTTTCTATGCATTTCTGTTTCTTGTCAGAAACAACTACACTGATTCTACTTTTTTTGGCATACGCATTTAACGCAAGGTCGCATAAAACGGCTTTAGTGATTGGTACATAATTATTTTAACTTTTGTATTTATATATTTTGAGATGAAGAGTTTCCTATACACGAAAAAAGCTTTTCTGGCTTTTATTATTTGAGCGTTAACATGAAAATTAAAACATAAAAATGTATCTAAGTTAATGCCTAGATATTTCACAACATCTTGAATTAGGATATTTACATTGTTATTATCTTTGATGCCAATAGATTTCCAATTCTTTTTGATGTTAGAATTGCATTTTCCTACAGGAGGGCGAAAAAGAATGGTTTCACATTTGCTAGAGTTGATCTTCATTTGCCAGTCAAATGCATACTTTTGTACTACATTAAAATTATTTTGTAGGTTGTCATTAATTCTTGAAATATTATTATTAGCATGATAAACAATAATATCATCAGCAAAGCCAATAATATTATAAATTTTAATTAAGAGATCAAATATAAATAAGTTAAAAAGAACGGGAGAGTTTACAGTTCCTTGTTGAAGACCATTAACAATAGTAAATTTCTTTGCACTAATCTTATCTTTATCACATACTAAAAAGGTTTTGTTATTTAATATATTATGTAAAAGAATGATAAAATGGATAGGAAATGTATAGCTTAACAATTTATATATTAAACCAGGTATCCATGTACTATCACACGCTTTTTCGAAGTCTATTAGACAAGCACCTGTGCAAAGGGATTTGTTCAAATTCCAGTAGATATCTGAAACCACAGAACTGAAACTAGCAAATGTACTGGATGAACTGTTGAGTGTTTATGTTTGAACCCGAATTGGATATCATTGTTTAAGTTGTTCTTTTTACAAAACAACATTAAATGATTGTTGATACAAGTTTCAAAAACTTTGGAAATATTAGGGAGCAAACTTATTGCCCGTAAATTTTTGGGGTTACTGTTGTCTTTATCCTTCTATGGTAATACTACCACTTTAGCCGTTTTCCATGCCACAGGGTAATATGAATTGTTAAGCATATTATTAAAGAGAGTGCACTATTCAGAAATGATCTCCTCTGGAATATATTTTAAAATAACATTGGGAATTTTATCAATACCTGATAATAGCTTTTTTCTTAAATGTTTGAAAGTGCAAATGAGTATACCTTTATTTATAAAAAAATCTTCATTCAATTCATTGGACTTTTTGTGACATTATGTTCATGGAGATTATGTCACTTCGCGGGGTGTCATAATGTCCATGTATAATGTGTCCTAAAGTCCATGGATATTGTGTCACTTTTAGAGTGACATAAGGTCCATAATATTCAAAAATCAATTTTAGGTATTGTGGCGACCTACATAAGCTGCCAATATAACAACGGCGTCAAGAAGATCAACATCAGCATTGAACTGTGATTGACAGCACACACAAAAGATATAGATATATATAGATAGAAACCGATATAGTAAGAGAACTGAAGCTCTAAATAAACGTTCACTCTTGAGAGGTACACGAATTATTATTCCCACTGTTTTGCGAGATAAAGTATTAGAACTTGCACATGAAGGCCATCCCGGAGAATCTGTGATGAAGCGCAGATTGAGATCTAAAGTTTGGTGGCCTTTCATTGATCGGGAGGCAGAAAAATATGTAAAAACGTGCAAAGATTGCATATTGGTATCTCAACCAGCGCCTCCAGTTCCAATGGATAGACATCCATTTCCGGAAGGTCCGTGGATTACATTAGCAAGTGACTTATTGGGACCATTGCCAAATGGACAATATGTTTTGGTTTTCATTAATTATTTTTCCCGATACATGGAATTCAAACTTCTTCGTACAATATCGTCACAGGCCATTATAAATTCGATGAAGGAAATCTTTTGCAGACTCGGTTATCCTAAATCTATAAGGACCGATAATGGAAGACAATATATAAGTTCGGAGTTCAATCAATATTGTAGAGAAAGTGGTATTCAGCAAATATTAACCCCTCCATATTGGCCACAAGCTAACGGCGAAGTGGAAAATATGAACAAGTCTTTGGTGAAACGGCTTAAGATAGCTCATGCAAATCGCCGTAATTTATTGGAAGAGCTACAAAAATTTGTTCATATGTATAATGTCACTCCACATGGCACAACAGGTGTTGCGCCAACTCAGCTTATGTTTAACCGGATAATCAGAGATAAAATACCTGGAATTGAAGACATAAAAGAAGCAGCAGTTGACTCTGCTGAAAAAGATCAAGATTGTTTGCTTAAACATAAAGGGAAAATGCGATCTGATAAAAAGAGAGGGGCAAAGGAGTCAGATGTAGCGGTTGGTGACAAGGTATTGGTAAAGAACGTTATTTTCCCACACAAGTTAACTCCAAATTTTGATTCAACTGAATTTGTTGTAACAGCCAGAGATGGTAATATAGCAGAGATAGCAGCTGATGGAAAGACACTGCGAAGAAATGTTTGTCATTTAAAGAAAGTTCCTGTGGAGTCTTCACCTATGGAAACAGGAAGTCAAATGACTCAAATAATAACTCCTGATACCGAGGATTTGCCTTCTTCATCTGCTAATGTTTTGACATCTTCACCCAAACCAACATCACCTTATCATCACGCTGATAATTCCGGTTCCCAGACCTTAAAGCTTCATCTGAAAAACATTGGAGGGATGTGGCGACCTACATAAGCTGCCAATATAACAACGGCGTCAAGAAGATCAACATCAGCATTGAACTGTGATTGACAGCACACACAAAAGATATAGATATATATAGATAGAAACCGATATAGTAAGAGAACTGAAGCTCTAAATAAACGTTCACTCTTTAACGCATTTAAAGTGTATTATTTATTATACAAACTAGCGGGTTGGTATAGGTATTTATATTTTAATAAAAAAAATAAAAATATTGCTATGATTCTTAAATCACACTAACGCTTTGAAATTGCTATCTAAATGGCTCCCAAGAATTTTCTCGTTCATCGAATTTTCTTTCAGCTGACGTTAGCAGTCTTTGTCGTTTCATTCAGAATCTTATCAGAACTTTGTGAAGAAATGTAAAAATTTTGTATTTTAAAAATTTTTTTTTTCAAATCGTTTCTTTTAAATCTCTGCAATTTATTTGAATGATTTTACATTTCACATGATGGTATAAAGGCTCCTGGAGACGATCAAATAATTTCATCAAATAATGCATAAGTGTGATTGACGTATGAAAGGAGACGTTCAAATAAATTCGCCAATCATCATTTGCATTTTGATTTTGTAGTGTGCGCTTCGCAAAATGCCTTTATCGGATGACGATTTATTTATTGCTTTTAACATATTGTAAAATTTTTTTTAAGATAAAAAGGAAAATATGAAAAAAAGAAAAATCTTTGGATGAAAAATTTCATATTGTTTTCTTTTTTCTTCTCTATTCCTGTTTCTTCCAGTTTTAAATTCCACAACGCTGGTAAACATTGATATTTTGCAATTCATTCTAATATAATTTTTTTTTCATCTTTGCATTTCTCAATGATAGTACGAACGTTTACCAAACACAATTTAACTTCTTAAAAATATAAAAAGAAATAAAATATACACACAAAATATAAAATATATATTCACAATAAAAAAAATAATTATTTGTTTACTATTACATTATTCGCAATAAAAAAATATTTGTTTGTTTATCCGCGCATGGATGATGTGTTCATTACGACGATATCGTAGCAAATGAGATAATGCTTGTCAATCAGAGTTGGAGACGATCAAATAAAACTTCATCAAATGAAAAAATCAAAATCTTTTGATTTTCATCAATCACAGCCGACAACGTGTATGTATATAACGACAACACGCACACATATAAGACGTTGATGGTTTTATTTGATCGTGTCGGGGCGCCTTAAGAAATATAGAAGGTAGTTTCAATCAAAATTTTTTTTTAAAAATAAGGTTTTTTGAAGTTTTATTTTCTCATAAACTATATATGTAGCGTTGCCACATTTATAATTTTGTTGTATATTCCCAATAAATTATTTATGACAAATGTGTAATTCATAATTAACTAATTTCCGGTCATAGCTTTTTTTTTTTTAATTATTTATTTCTTAATTCATTATAAATTTAAAATTATTGATTTCGAGCCTCAGCGCCCTACAGGCATTACAGAAGCGTAATGTGGCAACAATATTTACATGTGCAATTATTTAAATAAATAACAAACAGAAAATAAAATAAAATAACAAATAAAATTAAATAAATAAAAGGAGATCAATCACAGATACCAATATTTACATAAATATGTTTATATAGTATATGTGTATTTACAATGTTCATATAATTTAGTAATGAGTTATGTTAAAAGTGTTTCTATATTTTGAAGCAAAAAGTTTTTAATTTCATTTTTAAATGTTGAAATTACTTGTATATCTCTCAGATTATTAGGTAGCTGATTGTATTCATGTGGTCCAGAAAATGTTATACGTTGTTTCGTTAAATCAAGTCTACATCTTGCAGAATAGAGATTATGAGCTTGCCTAGTGACTCTTCTTGTTCGAGATAAATTATCTACGAATTGTATTGATCCAATTTCGTTTTCCCTTAAGGATTTGTGTACATACATTAAAACCTTCTGTTTATATAATCCTCTTATGGGCAACGTATTTTTGGCATAATTCTTGAATAAATTCAGCGTAGAATATTGCAAAGGCAGATTAAACACTAGTTTCAAAGCTTTATTTTGGGCCGACTGCAGTGATTTTAATTTATTAGTTACTCTGCAGGCATATATCGAAGGCAAATATGTAAAGTGTGAATGTATCAATGCTTGATATATCAGTAACTTGGTACTACAGTTGAGCTTATTTTTAAACTTATAAAGAATTCCAATTGCTGTTGAGATTTTACTTTTCAAATTTTGGATGTGCTCGTCCCATAATAAGTTGTGGTTTAAAATAACTCCTAAGTACTTTACTTCATTAGATTCTTTTATAACAGTTCCATCAACACAAATGGACACAGGTTCATCATTACTTAAAATGTAAGGCTTAAATCTTACAAACTTTGTTTTGCATGGATTTATAATTAATTTATTACATTTAGAATATTCCGTTAAAATAGATGCATCATATTCAATTTGTGTCTTCAAAACCTGAGTGTATTTATGTGGATAAAACAAGCATATGTCATCTGCATACATAAATAATTTCCCATTAAAGTTGATATTTTTAAGGTCATCCATAAAAATTTTAAAAAGTAGTGGACCCAGTACACTACCTTGTGGGACTCCGCATTTAACTGGCAGCCTTGAACTTTTCGACTCACTTATTTGTACAAACTGGGTTCTGTTATGTAAATAGTTTTTAAGGTTAATTAAGTAATAATATTTTTCATTTTTTTATTAGTATACAAAATATTTAGTTTCTTTTATATGACGATTTAGAAAGCGAATTCGAAAAAATGTTCGTCCAAGATAAAACCTTTTAACAATTTTTATATCTAAATTTATATTAGTTAGGTCCAACAAGTTTAACATGTAATTTGGGCTAGCATTTAAAGAATTACCATTAATTTTTAAAAAAAATTGAGTTTAAATGTTCCAAAAGTTTTAAAAAATTGGTATTAGGCTTATGTAAACCTTCCTCGGACAATAAATTTATATACGTATAATTTTCATCATTTTCATTTTTAAACACAAATATTTAAATATAAATTTTTTTCAAAATATTTTTCAATTGAATTGAATTTATTATTTTCATATAACTTCAGAGAAAATGTGGGAAATTTAAAATTAATATGGTAGCATTATTTTAAGGAAAACGTCAAAATCCTTAAGCATGTCAGATAGTGATTTTTAAAAAATAAAGAGAGAATGAAACTACCTTCTATTCTTATACCATGATTTTACATAAGCTGGACAAAAATTTATCACATGCAGAGATTTAAAAGAAAAGATTTGAAAAAAATATTTTTCAATAAAAATCGGCGCCGATTTATTAGAAGCACTTTACATTTCTCATAAGCTGGATAGACATGTATCACATGTAGAGATTTAAAAGAATAGATTTGAAAAAAAAAAAATATTTTCAATAAAAATCGGCGCCGATTTTTTATTGAAAAATATTTTTTTCAAATCTTTTCTTTTAAATGCTGCACTATCGTAGTCAAATGTTTTTAAACAATTTATTGTATTATTCTCCCTATGAATAATCAAACGGAAGTCAGCTATAAATATATCTAAATATGAACCACAACGAGGGTATGAAGGTGATACGGAGGCCTATAATACACATCTGAACATAATTTCATTAGATAGAAGCCACTCTCTTAACATATTTTCCTTTGCATTGGATGAGCTGTTACCCCAGTCTTTATGTTTGCAATTCAATTCTCCGGCCAATATATAAAAGTGATTTGTCTCAAAAGGGCTGCTATTATTCCCAGAGGGATAATAAGCTGAAATAACAAACAACGTACGATTGGCTAATAATGGTATTTTTATTATGCAAGTTTCCAGTTGTTTAAACGAATTAATATCATTATTGGTATATTGAACTTTTTACAATTTTTTATTAAAATTGCAGTACCACCACCTGCTTTGGCATCTTGTCTATCCTTACATATCATAATATAGTCCTTAAAATTTAGTTTATGTCTACTGTTCAACTTTGTTTCATTAAGTAATACTAAGTCTGCATTAAATTTATTTATAAAGTTATTTAAGTCATACCTTCTACTTAATTTTATTAATGACTTAACATTAATTTCAATTATACTTAGGTTTTTCTCTAAGCTTTCTTAAGCAGAAATAATCTCTAAGCTTACTTAAGCTTCTAAAATCGAAAAAATTGTGTCTATTCTATAAACTTGTAGTTGTAATTGTTTATTTAAATTTATAATTTGGTTGGATAAATTTTGCATGGATGGGTTTAGTTGATCTAAAACGTTTTGAATGGAGTTAATGTTGTTAACATCTTGTAAATTATTGTATTTTACTACATTAGCAAAACTCTTATTATCTTATTATTAGCAAACTTATTGGTATTGAAGTATTATTCTTTCGCATTTGAGACAACTCTTGGTTTTTAGAACGCAGTTTTTGTTCTAGTTCCTTAAGCCCCAGTTATGCTACCGTAACGGAATGTAACAGTAACGTAATGTAACGTGTACGGAACGTAAAAATGTAGGTGCAATTATAGATCGTAAAAACGTGTCATATGTTTTATGTAAACAAAACAAAAAAGAAATAAACAAAAACAAATAAGGAAATAAAAATTGCAAAAACTAAAAGACAGAGATTCAGATATGGATATAGAAGACATGTTTTTTGGATTCAGTTTATATTTTATTATAATAAATATTATATTATAATATAATATATATTATATTATAAATTTAATATTAATTCCAAATTTTGAATTTTTTCACTCCTTTTATCACTTTCAATATGGTGCCTTTTGTTTTTCTTTAACCCAGCTGTTAACCAGTGTTATCACCCCAGAGTTTTTAGGTTCATTTTATACGATTTTATATTTATTTAAAGGTACTTATTAAAAGTTGTACGTATTGTTTCTGTAAGCCAATCAATTTCACTTTCACACAAACAAAAACACTCAATTTAGTTTATGTTTGTTTGTTGAGGAAAACAAAAACACAAAATTAAGTGCCTTTGATTGAATTTTCTATATCAATAGACAAGCAAGTGAAATCGTTTATTCTACAGAAACAGGTCAGGCATTTCGGAAACCAAATTCGTACGAATGCTAAAACGTTTTTATTTTCTCTAATAAAAGTAAAATGCAAACTGAAATGCTTTTCGAACGCTTTAATTAGTTAAAAATCGATAACTAAATTTTTCTAAATTAAAATAACAATAAACACTACCTACATAATATGATAGTAAAATAGTGTTTATTTTAAATTATAAAATTTAATAATGAAATAAATTATAATTTTAGTTTTTAAAATATGTGAAGTTTTATTTAAAGATAATAAAGAAAACATAACATACATACAAAATGTAAATTCTGTTTATAATTTAAATTTTCAGTTTTGTGGTTTTTAATATTGACATGTTGTTAACACTGCTAAGCAGATGTCACGTAAAAATGTAAGAAAATTCTATTTTTACAGATTCTTACGTTCCGGTTACGTTACATTACATTTCTATAACCATTTGTATTGCTTTATACATTACAAAAACGATCAGATGTTTATTACTGTTGCGATTAGATTCCGTTACAGTAGCATAGCTAGGCCTTTATATCTTTCGCATCCTTTATATGCTACCGGATGGCGGCATATAAGGGAAATACAAGCAGGAATACCACAAGGAAACATTATGGGTCCACTTTTGTATGTCTTATATACCAAAAGTTGCCGGAACGACTATGGATACATTTGCCGATGACACAGCTATTTTGTCAGTTTCCAAAACTGAATATGGGGCGAAACATAAGTTACAAAACGCACTCACCTCGGTCTTAGAATAGACTAGAAAATGGTGCATTAAATTAAACAGTTCTAAATCAATACATGTTGACTTTACAAATAAATCCACTTTAGGTCTCCCTATATTCATAGAAGTCGCCGTGGTATAGTAGGTAGTGTGTCGGCTTATTAGACGAAAGGCGCGAGTTCGAATCCCAGGTCAGACATCAAAACGAAAATATGAAAATATTTCTTCGGAGACTTCCTCTCAACAGATTTCTGCCAAAAACTCTGAGAGTAAAAATTGCTATGAAAGAGTCGACTTTAAACTGTAGGTCCAGCTACTCATGTATAAAATTAATGCACACAACACGAGTGGTGTGAGAAGCTAGGACGTTGTACAATGGGTCAATTCGACCTCCGGATACTGTACTTGTCACAGTTGACAAGTACACGTCATCTAACCTAACCTTTCCCTATAATCATGAACGGCATACTAATACCGTATGCAAATACGGCAAAATATCTTGGTATGACACTGGATGCGAAGTTACGTTGGAATGAGCATGTTAAAATTAAAATTATGGAACTACAACTAAAATGGCTAATCGGGAGGAAGTCCAAACTGTCTATTGAAAATAAATTGTTAATATTAAAACCTATATGGACTTATGGAGCACAATTGTGGGGATGCACAAGCGAGAAAAATATAAATATTATTCAACGTTTTCACAACAAAGTACTCAGAGGCATCGTAAGCGCATCATAGTACGCATAAGTGATTTACATCGTGACCTTGGTGTAAATACTGTTAGAAAAGAGATTGAAAACATTGCAACAAAACATAACACCCGACTCAGGACCACGTAAATTCAGAAGCATCATCTCTTGCTGATCCCATTGGTTTGGAACGCAGACTTAAAAGAAGAAAGCCATCCGACCTAATCAGAAGCTCTCTTTTGGTTTGATGACGTAATATCATCATAAATATATATTAGATTAAATTTTATGTATATTTTACTATTTGAAGTAAATTACTTGTTAGTTATAATAACTAGTTGTAATAATTAATAATTAAGAATTTAAAAGGAAAAAAAAATTGTGATTAAAGTTTTAACATGTTAAATGTATTAATATTTTTAATTTCGAAAGTGCGCATATAAAAGCACAATATTTTCAATAATAGTGCATTTATATTATTAAAATAATGCTGTTATCAACCCTTTCCCTAAAGATATGGTTATACGATCAACTCAGTAACTTTTGTCTTATTAAAAACTAATAACATATGTAAACACAAGAGCTAATGACAATAGGAAGATACATATCAAGGCAAATTCATATATGGTAGCCGCAGGTCTACAACAAATACAACAATGCAAAAACAACAGGCATTTTGTTTTTGTTAAAGACCTTTAATGTTGTCAAAATAGGAAGAAAAAAATGGAAAAGGAAAAAAAATGAATAACAACACGCACACGCACAACAAACACACACAAAAACAACAAAATTTGGACATTAAGAAAGAGGTCAGCTGTTTAGATAGTCCCACCGGTTACATGAATTCGCTTTGATACATATATTTATACTGGAATTGTTAGCAGGGCTGCTGAGTGTTTCGTTTTTATTATAATATTGTCCCGGATTTACCAAAAACAACGCGAAAATTTAGTTTGTTTTTACTTTTTATGGGCTGTTTTCTCATTACGCGATTATCTTTTTCCCAACGAAAAACTGCAGATTAAAGAAATTTGGTTTTCTTAATGTCTCATTTGCTTCTATTTTGTCGCAAAACTAACCAGCCCTCATCTGCCGGTTATTTATTTGTTGTACAGATAAATTCAATCTGCTGACTGGTGTTCATATATTTTATGTGGCAATGCCTTGAGTTTTTGAAAAAATTATATAGAATAGAATTTTAGAAAAAATGTCTAATAGAGGAATAAACATTAATTTGATGGAGGATGAACTCGAAGAATATGAGTTCTAAGTAAATGTATAAAGAGTTTATCATGCCAGGCCTAACTGCCTGTTTGTTTTCTTGATTTTATTTTGTGTCATTTTTTCATTATTGGAAAACAGCTGATTTATGTTAATAAGTTATCACTTGAAGACAGGGTTCCCAACTTTCACAACAATTTTGCCAAATGAAAATAATGTTTTTGTCGGTATATTGAGAAAACCAAAATTGTTAACGGACAGTTTATCAGTATAATAAATTTATGTCGACATTTAGTAACTGGCAGTTTGTCGACACATTGAGAAAACGGGCCTATGTATGTTTGTACCTCTTACCTAAGATTTGTCATTTTTACCAGGCGAAATATATAGGCAGGGCGAATCCGATTTGATACGAGGTGGATTTAAAAAAACAACAAATATGTGTTGTTCTTGGCCGAATGAGTAGTTACAATGCATCTACTATCTACATAAATAATTCTTGGGTAAGAGATTCGCCTATTTGAAACAATTATTCGTTAATAATGCGTATATAACACCAGCATGCCACTAATGACATGTGTGAAGATGCCCGGTCACTCATCAAATAACTGATCAAACCCACCATTTTGGTTACTGTTTTGCTAAATAGTAGTCACACATATGTAAGAATATCAAAATACTGCGTTGCATATATCACAGCTACAATACAATTATGCGTTATTGTGCGAAACATTTGATCAGTTAAATTTGATGTGTCGTCATGCACTTTAAAAGCAATGCAAGAGAAGTACTGCCGCCAACGCAACCGTTAGAAGAAAATTATCAATTTCTATTATCAATTTGAAATGAATAAATTTGAAACAATAATACATTATGACGATGATCTAAAGTTAAAACCGAAGTGATATTAATTTTTTATAATTAATTTTTTATTATGAATTACCCTCATTTGTACGTTATTCCTAATGGATATTTTAAAATTTGTTTGGGAAATTAAAAAATTTGCAACTCTGCTTAAACACTGAAAAAACATGGGAAACCCTGTTTTCATTTAACATTGTGATTTGATCAATATTAAAAATTTTGTGTAGATATATTTGGAAAATAAATGACAGTGTATCTGGATACGTTGAAAACACAAAGTTTATTAAAAAGAATTATAATTATTAAAATGTGTTAGTGATGAACTGCCATCAAATATTAAGTGGGGCCTGCAATGCAGGAGACCGATGTTTTGCTATTGGTTCGGTTGAAGGAATTCCATTCACAGTAAGGAATGAAACTTATTTTATATATTTAACATTTCGAGGTTTCAAGTTAAAATAGAAAAATGCCATTACATACATTATTAATACTCTTTGGTTGTAAAATGTACCATAAAACTAAACTCCCATACCTATTTGACTATGACTTTTTACAAAGAATCGTAATGATTACTTCATTTTATAAAAAAAATCTAATTACATATTGATTACGACTATAAGTAGTCTTAAAATCAGTCATCAGTAAAAGTCAGTATTGCTGGCAATTAGTACAAATAATCAAAAGGAATCAAAAGTAGTGTAATTATATCTACAGATTATTATTATTTCTTTTTGATTGTTTTCAATAATTGTCCACTCATTCGTTCCACAGTTTTTTCGAAACAATTAAATAATCTTACAGGATGATTTTATTTCGATAAATAATACTAATTTTCAGCTTTCACCATTAGAACGCATAAAATCTGACCAATAATTCCAATAAATCCAGTTTAAAGCATCAATTTTTCAGTTATTTAAATGATAATTCAAGTGATAATTTGCCAAAAGAAGTATTTATATAATTTAACGTGCCCCTAACGTCTTCAGGCGTTAATCATTGTTCGCTTTTTCGTTTGAAAATGTTGGTTTAATTGTGGTGAATTGTCAATAACCGTAATAATATGATTACATTTTTCTGATGTTATAGAATGTAGCCCTTCGTTTATTATTTTATTAACAAATAGTAAATGGTTTCTTCAATTCATTTGAGTTTGTGTTTTAATTCATGTCATTTACTGGTTTTAAGTTTTAATTTTTGAAAAAATAATATTATTGAAAATAATCAAATATAATTAAGAATAATCGTTGAAAATTATTAGATTTCCATTGGTAGGTTTTATTTATTGTTTCTTTTTTGATTATAATATACTCATTTTCAATAATCCTGATTATTTTTTTTTTATTATAATCGAAGTCAATTGGTAAACACAGGTTAAAATGAACAAATTTGGAATTTCGAATTTGAACAACAGAAAGAAACATTGCTTTTATTGGTACCTATATACATTTAATCTACAATTACAATCACTAAAAACAATTAGCTTAAAGACAGGCAAATAGAGAGGTCTGTTTACGTTGTCAAACTTGACCAAAATTACATTTTAAATTGTTCCGTAAAAAAATTAGTTTTTTATTCAAAATATAATTCGACAAATCTTTAGTTTGAATTCGAAAGTCTGTATTCAAGTTTGTTATCACTTTGATATTATTATTTATAAAGTGGAGACCACGAATTTTGGCATCAACTTGGAAGGAACTTATTCACAAGAATTTTTAGAACAATGATCAAATTGGATCTTTTTAATTTTTTAGAGTACCCTGTAGTGTTTGGGAAAATTATCGTTATTTCGTTTTGTCTGTTTAATTTTTTTGTCGATATTATTCTTATTGTAAAAACGAAACTGGTCATGAATTTAAAACGATTTAGAAATATATGGTTAAGTTATTGTTTGGTGTTTTGTGAAGTTAAAAATTAAGTAAATAAATGTAATCCCTTTCTATGTCGGGCCAATAAAATTATTGTTAGAAATGGCCAGAGGTACTTATACTTCGGATGACGAGCGAAAACTGATCCGTCAAGTGAATATTGATGGAAAAACATAAGAGAAATTTTCCAATCTAATGTTACAATGCACTGAATCACATAAAGCGGCCACCAAAAATGTAAAACAGAACTTTACTGTTCACAAGATTGTCACTAAAATGGACTAGCACATTTACAAACTATACCATTGTAAGCCTTAGAGGAAAGCAATATCACTGTTCTGCAGAGACCAGCTCAATCCTTGGACCTCAGTCCAATGCAGAACTTGTGCCATAAGCAGTAATGCCTAGAAAAGCTTGATGTGCGGTTGTATAGTGTTAATTGAAAGTTTACCCAGGAGATGTGCTGCTGTGATTCAACATAAAAGAGCTTGACTTTAGTGCAATAACTTTTATTTTGCCACTAATCTTTATAATAAATAAATTAAAATTCGTAACAAAATATAGGTAACAAACTATTGTTAATTTTTATTATAGTATTGCTAGGATATTTTGAAAAACAGCAAGAATCTAAATTTTTTTTCGATAAAATGTAAAAATTATCCAAAATTTAAATTCGTGGCCATACTATAGATATAATAGAAGTTTTTTTAGATTGAGTTTTAAAATTGAGTTTGTTCTTAAAGACCTGTGGATTGGATGCGCATATATGTACACCTGTACATACATCCAAGGTGCGTTTCATCTGGTACTTCTGTTCCTGAAAGGGACACATCTCTACTTCACTTCCTTTCTTTCTCCCTTTCCTTGCTTTCGAATTTTCTCAATATGACATTAATCGTAAGTAATCAGAAAATGGGTACAGAGCCCCCTTTGTGGTATTCCTCGAGTAGTTTTTTAACTCTTTCCAACAATGCCGAATCAAAAACTCTACTGCTGAGCATTAGATTTGTCTACTAGAGTAAGGAGGAATTCTAGTTCTTTATGTTCATATTTCTAGAAGCTCCTTCGATGCCCAAAATACCCGTCAGCGTATAGTCCCCATATTATAGACCCTAAGCATATTAACTAAGAGCATGATTGGGATGAATTTTGCAGCATGATTGGGAAAACTCCATCCGCTCAGTGTGATTTATACGATTTGAATGTGTTTACTGCCCATCGTACTTTATTTTAATTAGATCTATATCGACTTGCCAAATTAGCAGTTCTAAAAAGTTCTTATGTATATAATTTTGTAAGTCAGGTACTGTGAAAAGTCGGCATCGTGGATTTTAATTCAAAGGTCGGGCGGAAAGGTATCTGTGGTCCAACTGTCCATCAGTTCAACTACCACACGACCACTACTTCTGATGATATGAAGGGGATCGGTTGCGTTGCGGCGCGGAACATGGTAGTATGTAGAACTAACTTTCACCATCTTGATATTATCAAAGTCCCCCGATCTATCAATATCCTACCAAATCGACCACATTGTGATTGGTGGAAGATATGTTTTTTTTTTTTTTCACTTGCATTTCTTAGTTGATATGGTTGACTGTCTCCCACATAATGTATTTGATCACATAGATATTTCGGGGCGTCTCCTTGTTTTAATTTTCTAATAAATCTTAATGTGTTAAATTGAAGTCGTTGTGCTATGTTCATCCATTTTAGATCAGTTAACATTGTGTTTATATGTGTGTAACGATCGCATTTTAGTATTACTCTCATCGCTCTATTTTGCAGTTTCTGCATCCTTGCTAATTAATTTGTGCTGCTGCATGTGAATAAAATAGTGGAACCATATTCAAAGTGTGGTTTTATTATCGTGCTGTATATATTTATCGCTGTAGACTTGGATATTTTGCTTCTTATTCTTTTTAAAAAACTAATTTTTTTACCAACTTTTTTGCATAAGTAATCTATTTGTTCATTGAAATTTAATTTTTTATCGATTATAAAACCAAGGTATTTTATATATGTATTCGACTTTTTCAATTACTGTGTCATTTTTATTATTTAAGTTTATTCCATTATTTTTGTTTTATTTTCATTTAGTTTGAGTTTATTCATTTTAAGCCATTCATCTATTTTCTTCATATCATACTTGATATTTTCGCGACATTCTTCATCACTATTTGCTATAGTATATATCAGAGTGTCATCAGCGTATAATACAACTTTACATTTTTCTAAAATACTTGGCATGCCATTTATATAAATTATGAACAACAACGCTCCCAAAATGGAACCTAGTGGCACTCCGAAATTATTTATTATTTCATCAGATTCTATGTCATTTAATTTTGTCGTTTGCCTTCTTCTTTTCAGGTACGATTTGAACCAATCTAGCTCGATTCCTCTTATTCCATACATATATAGTTTATTCAGTATTATTTCTCTATCGATCGTCTCAAAGGCTCTTTTGAAGTCAAGAAATATTGCTATTATCCTCTTATCCTTTCCTATTGCTCTCCATTCACTTATGACATAGTTTACCGTTGTTTCGCACGAATGTTTTTTACGGAATCCTGACTGGTATTTAGATAATATGTCTCGATTTTCTATATATTTTTCAAGCTGATCTTTAACTACTTTTTCAATTATTTTCTCGCAAGTTTAAAGAGAGTTTATTGGTCTAAACTCCTCGCATTTTTTTGTTCTGGGCACTTTCTCAATTGGGGTTACGGTTGATTTTTTGCAATTATCAGGAAAAATACCTGTCTCTAAAGATGTGTTTATTACTTTTACCATTATATTTCCTGTTACATTCCAGTTGTCAAGTATAATTTTATTTGATACGCGTTCATGGTCAGATTTGTTATTCATACACTTCACGATGCTCTCCAGTTCACTAATATTTACCTTACGGAATTTAAAAACATCATTCACTCTATATTCTATTCGGTTAATATATTGCACGCTCCCTATCGATTGTCTTATACTACTAATGCTATCAATGAAGAATGCATTGAACTTATTAACTATATCACATATATCGTTGTACTCTATCTGGTCGAATATCACAGATTTAGTTGAGTTTTGCCTCTTATTAAGTACTAGGTTTTTTATGTGTGTCCACATTTGCTTTTGACTAGTTGCGTTGTTAATTTTATTTTTTATGTAATTATTCTTATTATTTTCAATTTGTACTTTGTATTGATTTCTTATTAGTTTACATTCTCCCCAAGCTTGATTTGTGTTTTCAAATTTGGCTCGTAAATATTTTATTATTTTTTCTCTTTTTATTGTTCGCGGTTCTTCGTTAAACCAGTTATTCACTTTGTTATTTATGTGCACTTGCTTTTCAAACGTAAATCTTTGTATTGTATTTTCTAGACAGGCATCAAACAGTTTAACGTTCTCATTAAGATCCTTATTATCCTCGTATATCATATTCTCAGTTAACACATTATTGAATATATTCTTATCGTATTTAAATATCTTGATGGTTTTTGCTGTATTTAGAATGTTTTCATTCGATCTCTCAAAGTCTATATTAATATTAATAACTTCATGGTCAGAAATTTTATTATCTTTACTGTTTGTAAATTTTATCTTATAATTATTCGTTATTACGTAGTCAATTATTGTGCTCGAATTTCTTGTTACACGTGTGCTTTCGTTAACTATTTGTTTAAGGCCGTTGTCATTGAGAGTATTCCTAATTCTATTCTTGTATAAAGAGTTTTTTTCCAATCTATATTAAAATCTCCTGCAATTAAAATATCACAGTTATTATTATCACAGATTTCTTCAATAATTTCGTCAAATATATCACAGAACTCAGCTTCGCTGTAGCTAGGCGATCTATATATTGCACCAATTAAGATATTATTATTATCATTATGTACAGCTTTGCAAAATAATATCCAATACTTCAAATCATCAGTTCTCTCTATAAACTTTTTCACATTCCAATTATTTTTATAGTATGCGACAACTCCACCTGTTCTTGAGGATGTTGACACTGACCCGATGTTATCATATCCTTGTAACACAATTTCTTGTTCATCTATATCTTTCGTCAAATGTGTTTCAGACAATATTAAAAAGTCAGGTTTTCCTGTTGCTGCGATAATTTCAATTTGATTATAGTTGTTAACAAGACCTTGTATATTTGTATAGAGGGCACTCATTTCCTTAGTTGTTAAATTGTTTCCATAGTACTAGATGTGTACACCTCCAAATACCGGCTCGAACCACTAGCGCTTCGAGGCCTGCGCGATCTAGTACTATGCGAAAGTTGGATAGCAAAGGACAGCTGAAACGTTCTTTGTTCAACCCTCGGGTTATGCTCTTTAGATTCCCATCTAATTGGTGCAATGTGGACCAGCACTTTGCGCCCTACTGCGGCGGCTGTCCTTATTTTCGAGTTCACATCCCAACGAAACAAAATTAAAATTGATTTCAGATTCGCAAGGGGATTGAGGTTGTGGAGACAACATATGACAAAACTAATCGTAGATGACGGCATCGAGATTCCTCTTAGTCATGAAGAAGTCAGAGTCAAAATAAAGTGTGAAAGTGTTTTTCATTGCTCCGTATTTTTTTTTCTTTGATTTTAAGTGTTGATTGACTGATTGATTCGTTTTTTGTTACAATAAATCCGTCAACTTCTGTATCAACATAATACTGTGAAGTGCTGTTCGAGGTGTCTGCCTGTATCGTTAATATCTGTTTATTTATTTTTTCTAATTCTAAGCAATAGTGTTTGTGAACTCTGTTCAGTACATTATGTTAGAGTTTGCGTACTTGTTCATAAACATTAGAATAGAAACGAAGAGTTTTGCCCTCGTTGTAGTGAATGTGTTTGTGTTCTTTACCCATGACATTCAATACAGTATATAAACGTTGCGTACTTTAGTGTATTCTTGTTTTTGCATTTGCTAAATTGCTATGGCTGACATCTGTTCCTGTATCCCAGCAAACATTATTTTCTTATTAATATTACATCGATACTGAATAATTTTATTTAAATGCAATATGGATTGTTTGAGTTCGAACTGTAATGTTAATGGCAACGGCCGTATGATCACTTGTTGGTTGTGCTTAGGTAATTATCATTTAAAATGTACTACTCTTTAAGCAAGAGATGCTAATGCTGTTGCAGACCCATCAAAATGATTTCAATGGACTTGTCCCAGCTGTAAAAATATTAACTTAGATTTTTATATATTTTTTAAAAGTTACAGAGAAGAATATGATGAAATGATGAAATATGAAATTTTGGTACTTGAAGCCAAACTTCTAAAATTTGGGGAATTATTTACTAATTTCACAAACTTCGATGATTTCGTTAATGCCCAACATCTCATCTCCGAATAATAAAAATAAGATAATCTCCTTTGATTAATGATTTAATTTCATTTTAATTTTTTAGTGAACTTTCAGATTCATATTTATACTCTTGCAAATTTTTCCCTATGTTATATGTTTTATGTATACATAAATAATATTGATCACAGTATTACTTTGGAACTTATAGAAATAGCAAAGAAATTTTTTTTAAATTCCGTGAAATTTAAAAACAAAAGTTGATTGTATTGTATGAGTATTGTACCGTTTATATTAAAAATGTTTCTCAATGAAATTAAGAATATTGAATCAATAAATAATCAATTTCGTGAGCTTTCGGGCTTAGAAACTGTTAAAGCTTTAAAAAATGAGAACATATGTACATTTTGGTCGAAGGTATCTGACATAAAAATGAACTAAATGAACCAATGTTCAATGACATTTCAAGAGTTATAAAAGGAATATTGTCCATTCCACATTCATCTGCAAATGTAGACTGTTTGCTTCGACTGTCTCCAATTTGATCCAAACAAGGGATTTATTGAAGTCATTTAATTCGTGTTGCTACAATTTTGAAATAACAAATAGTTTGCTAGCAAAAAATGTATCATAAATAGTGATTTAAAATTAAGATCTCATAAACTTATGTATTCCTTTATAGTTTAGTATTAAAGTAAGTTGTTAAGTTTACCTATTATATACGAGTACTTGGTACAAAGAAATTGCAATCCTCTATCAATTTTTATGTTTTTTTTACGCATATATGTATATACAGTGGTGGCCACAATTTAAGACACGACATATGACTGACTTATTTGTGATAATTTTGACAACCCTGTAATATCAAATTAGATATTCTTTATTTTTCTATGTACCCTCTAATGTTAAGAAAAAGTACCGTTATTTTCTTTTTTTTCTTTTTACATTTTGTTGCTTTTTAATCATATTAATGTAAAAACGAGTATTTGAAACTGGCCACGAATTTAAGACATTTCAGAATTTTCTGATTTTTAAGCGATTTTTTTTGCGTTTTTCGAAGCTAAACGTTGAGTAACGAATGTTTTTATTATTTTATGTTGAAATACATCGAAATATTTAATTAGAAATGGCCAGAGTTACTTGGAGTTCCGATGCCGAGCGAAAACTGATCCAACAACTAAAATCTGCTGGAAAAACAGTAATAGAGCTGCTTAAATGTTCTAGATGCAAGATCTACAACGCGATGGAACACATCAAGCAACATGGTACCACCAAAAATATCAAACAGCAACCTAGAGCCCGAAAAACTACACCCAGGGAGGACATTTTAATTTATAGAGTAGCTGCTAGTAATCCTTTCACGAGCTCATCTAAAATAAAAAATAACATTGCATCGGATTTTCGCATTAATATTTCGTCTAGGACAATAAGAAGACGATTAAATGAAAAAAACTTGCGTGGGTGTATTGCACAACGTAAACCACTTGTGTCAAAAAAATTATCAAAGCCCGACTAGCGTTTTCGAGAGAACATCTCAAGAAACCCATGATATTTTGGAAAAATATTCTTTGGAGCGACGAGTCGAAGTTTTGCCGCTTCGGCTCTGATGGAAAGCGGTACGTATGGCGCCGTCCAAACCAGGAGCATCATCCAAAGTACGCCCTAAAAACGGTCAGACATGGTGGTGGAAATGTGATGGTGTGGGCAGCATTTTCCTGGCATGGTGTAGGTCCCATTTACAATATAAATTCTAAAATGGACCACCACGTTTACAAAAATATTGTAACAGACACAATGATACCATTCGCTGAAGACAACATGCCTCTAATATAGAAATTTATGCATGATAATGACCCTAAGCACATTTCACGTCTAGTGAAGAGTTGCTTAGAGGAAAACGATATCATTGTTCTTAAATAGCCAGCTCAATCCCCGGACCTCAATCCAATTGAGAACCTGTGAAATGATGCTGAGGAATATGTACGAAGTTAAACCAAAGAATTCAAGCGATTTGTGGGAAGAAATCCGAAGGGCTTGGTATGCAATTCCAAAGCAACGTTATGTGGCATTAGTCGAAAGTTTACCCGGGAGATGTGCTGCTGTGATGAAAAATAAAGGATTTCCCACTAAATACTAGGATTTTTTTATTAAGCTGAGCTTAATTTAGAGAATAGTGTTATATTATGCCTATGTCTTAAATTCGTGACCAGGATAAAACTTGTGTTTATGCATATAATATGTAAATAAAAATTTTTAACCGAATATAGGTAAGAAAATATTATTCATTTTTCTTCATAACATTACAAAAGTCTTAAAAAAAATATCATGGACCCATAATTTTTTCGATAAAATGTAAAAATTATCACAAATAAGTCAGTCATATGTCGTGTCTTAAATTCGTGGCCACCACTGTATGTACATAAATATACATATGCAAAATAAATTGTCATTTTTATTTTTATTTAATTTTTAATAAAAAAAAAGTTTAAAAAGAAAAAAGTGAATTTAGTACATTCGGGTTGAAAAAAATAATATTTTTTGTGAAAGTTAGTACAATTTGTTAAGATCAATTTCCCATCCCTGCTTGCAATGCTTGTTTGCTTTTTTTGACGCCCTCTTGAATAACACTTAAAAGACGATCAACATTCTAAATGTATTGTAAAGAGTCATCCCAAATAAGTTTAACGAAATTGTCCTCGTCCAAAAGTTTTGCAGAGTATTGATCAATCCCGGCACATTTTTTGGTATAATGGTATACTTTATTACACACTCCAGTGCATCTAACCTCCCCATTGCCACTTTCGCTCGATGACTTGCATTTAGTGTATTCAGCCCGTCCTTTTATTGTTTTTGACAAAAAAAAAGCTTCAGACAAGAGCTGAGTTGTGATAACAAAGAAGATAATTACAATTTTAAAATAGGAGGCTTAGTTTTACTTAAGAATGAGATGGAATTAAACTAAAGGCATTGTCTTCAATTCTTTAGGAGTTCAATACACAAACTTTTATTTTTATTTATTAAGCGCAGAATCAGTAGCAAACTTCGTATGTTAGAATTCCAAAGATACAATAACATTTCAATAACAGTTGCCGTAGTCTAGTAGGTAGTGTGTTGGCTTATTAGGTGTAAAAAGCCCGGGTTCGTATCCCAGGTCAGACATTAAAACGAAATATGAAAAAAATAATATTTCTTCGGCGACTTCCTCTCAGCAGATTTCTGGCAAAAACTCTGAGAGTAAATAAACCTGCCATGAAAAAGTTTCTCAAAAAATCTGTCGTTCGGAGTCGACGTTAAACTGTAGGTCCCGTCACTCACTTATAAAATTAACGGACACAACATGAGTGGTGTGATAAGCAAGGCCGTAATTCTGACTGAAGGGTTGTAATGGCCAATTATGTGTGTATGTAATCAATCTGTTTTGCTATTGATACTTCTGAATGATTTTTTGTCAAAAACACTGCAATCATACCTTGACTCCACTTTTACAGAATTTAGACTTCAGTTTCAAAATTTTCAGAGATCCTCGACAGTAAATCGATTTTAAATGATTAAAATTATAATTGCTAAAATAGTTTTAATTGTTTTAATGATGCTTAAGAAGTTTCTAAAATAAAATACAGGTTAACTTGTACTAAAAAAAATTTTTTACTTCAATATACATTATAAGGTGGAAAACACGGTGTTAATAACGTTTATTTATTACAGGCATATGCAGCTGGTTGCAATATTGTTATATTAGCGAGTACCTTCGAAAGAGTGCAGATTATTCCTGGTGCCAGGCATGGATATGTTAAAATATCAGCTCTCGATTGTAGTACAGATACAGGAAAAATTGCGGCCGCTTATGAAAACAAAATTCTTGTTTTTGAGCCAACACCGGTATTACAGTCAGATAAACATTATACCCATTTTTTAGATTACAGGTAAGATGTGAAATATATTTAAATATAACAAACAAGGTGTTTCAAATAAAGTAAATTTTTATTCTCGTAAAATATTAGTTTACCATTAAAGCCTTTGCGGAAAACTTGTCTATCCAACAGAAATTATACATATAAGAAAAAAATAGACCAGACTTAGAAGTACTGGGACAAACATAATTTTTTTTTAATTCCTTATTTATTTATTTATTTACTTAAATTACTTTCTTATTTACTATACTACATTATATTAAGGGCCATTATTACAACTTGTCGTTAAACTTGGGGTTAGTTAAAGGTACCTTTAACTAAAGGAAACTAGAAAGTTAGCTTTAACTTATTTTCGTTATTACAACTTATAGTGTTTTCACACCGAGTGGTTTTAACGCAAAAGTTGGTTTTAACGTTAAAATCAAAAATAAAACCTGCTTTTACCATACAAAATTATTGTGTTAAAATCAACTTAAAACCTTTTTTGAATTGGTTTTAAGTTGATTTTATGAAATACAACCTTGTTTTATGTACTAAATCAGAGCTACCAACTCTGAAATGGTAAAAACAGCTGATAAAAATTAAATAAAAACAAAACAAATGTAAAAATATAGAAAGCCGGTTGAATAAAAATGTAAAATTTCAAATAATGAATGCTACAACAATAATAAATAACAATATTTTAACAATAATATTAATAATATTAATATTATTTCTTATTTTTTCATATTTTTTGTTTTTTCTTAAACAAAAACATTTCTGTTCCGTCATGAATGTATGAAAGTTAAAACCTGATTTAAGAAAATTTGCAGTGTGAACGCAAAATCAGCTGATTATGGTTTTAATGCTAAAATCAGGTTTTAACTTTTGGTGTGAAAACACTATTACAGATGCAATTTTACAAAAATACGGCAGTCCCGGAGCAATGTCGATAAAACGCAGTGGCAACTTCGGGCTTCGTTTTTTTTTTTTTGGTTGTATATTCTCATTTTGTTTAAATTTGAAGTTGCCATAATGAAAATAATATATAATATGGCAAGTTCAAACATAAAGTGACCTTTAAATGTTAAAGGTAGGATAATCCTCCCTTTAGCTTAAGGATCACTTCTATCTTATTGGGTACTCATAATAATGAAAAACAATTTATCGGTCCATTAAAATCCTCCCTTTAGTTAACGGCAAGTTGTAATAATGGCGCTAAGACTGTAAGGTTGGCATTAGAGACATTATTGACATAAGAGATGTAGAAAGCAAGTTGACTGGTAGATTTTACACCATCCTTTAGCTCCTCCTTTGTAGAGAACTAACTTCCTGCTTCATAAATTTTACACGTTAGCCATCCTCAATCATTTTCAGTAATTTTTAAATTAGGAGAATGTGGTGACCGCGATAGTATTTCAACTTACGGCTTCAGATGCCAGCTCTTTACAACTCGAGCATTATGGTGCGTTATCATGTTGAAAAATAAAAGGAAGGGAGCCAAAAATGTCCGTAAATTCCACAAACGTAGTTTCTAGGGAGTTCCAGTCATTCGCTAATTTACAAAAACTAAACTAACAGCGCCATAATACGTACTAGCGCCTCAGATCATTACGCCATCCTCTCAGTTATGGTGACAGCTTAAAATTTTTCCTCCTTCCTTATATCGTGGAAATAATTACATCCATCTGGACCAACGATGTTAAATAACTCTTTTAATCGTTTTCTTGATAATTTGGTGCACTATCCACGCCATGTGGTCTTTACCAAATTTCGCGCTTATTTTTATAATTTCTATAGAACTAACCGACGGTTTTTTCCCCATATTTTTTTTGACGTAACAATCAAAGAACGATTGAATGAATATTCTGTACTAGGGCTAATCTAAGTTAACACTGAAGTACTAAAATGTTGCAAGTGCTTACGAAAACAATAACTGATACTGACCCATTTGCAGTATTTGTCAACAAAACAACGCAGAACCCTCTTACAATTGAATTTAATAAATAACCAAATAATAATAACCAAAATTATTACTTTTCCCTAAAATTTCAAGTGATACTATTCTGTATAATGATGACGTGACGTTATTCTATCCAAACATCTCGAACAGAACGAAATATGAAAAAATATTTCCTCCGCGACTTCTTTCAGCTGTCTTTCGGCGAAAACTGTGAGAGTAAAAAAATGGTATGAAAGTTGCTCAAAAATCTTTTAAAATCTTTCTCAACAATCGCTGGAGAGTCAGGGTATTCCTCAAGGCTCCCAGTGGTCCTATTTCCCGCATACGCCAACTCTCTGGCAAAGGTTTTCGAAAACTTACCTGTAGTTTAGTATGTTGGCATCTACAGGGAGAATTTATGGACAGGGGTTTCCAGAATCCCGGAAACAGTAGTTCTGAATTTGAAATTTTTGGATTCTGAGGTCCACCAATGGGCAAAAAACAGAGGCGCTGTGGTCCCTGCATAAAGAGCTGAACTCCTACACATTAGCAAAAATCGATAATGCCTTAATAATAATTCTAACAATAGAAAAGTATTTTCATTTATTTTCACTTCAAATATAAACAAAATGAGCATATGTATACAACAACAAAACAAACGAAGCCCGCAGTTGCCACTGCGTTAAAAAAACTTGTATAATTGATGAGTTTTATCGACATTGCTCCGGCACTGCCATATTTTTGAAATTTTTTAGCTGTAAGTTGTAATAACGAAGAAGTCGCCGTGGTCTAGTAGGTAGTGTGTTGACTTATTAGACGAAAGGCCCGAGTTCGAATCCCAGGTCAGACATCAAAATGAAATATGAAAAAATATTTCTTCGGCAACTTCCTCTCAGCAGATTTCTGGCAACAACTCTGAGAGTAAAAATTGCCATGAAAAAGCTTCTCAAAAAATCTGTCGTTCGGAGTCGACTTTAAACTGTAGGTCCCGCCACTCATGTATAAAATTAACGCACACAACATGACTGGTGTTGAGAAGCTAGGCCGTAATCCTGACTGAAGGGTTGTAATGGCCAATTATGTATGTATGTATGTATCTATGAAGAAACAGTAGAACGTTTTTGAGACATCAAAATGCTTATTCTTATTTTTTAATGGTATCTATTGCCAAAAATGAAAAAAAAATATTAAAACTTGTACCAATCTTCGTTTCTATTCATGAAATACAACGGAAAAAGCAATAGCGGTTTTCACTCTTTTTTGTATATTTACTACTCTATTATATTTACTCATACTTTTGACAAAAATGCGCGAGCACCTTTTTTTCATCTATTGTAAACTTACATTGTATAAGAAATATACCATGGTACACTTATTTAAACAGCTGATTATTGTTCATTTCTCATTTGTTTTTTTTAATATTTTGCGCACAATTTATAAAAAAAAATCAAAACTAAATTATTTTGGCGGTTAGACGATCAGCTGTTTAGTTTTATATTTACCAAGCTAGACCTTTTTTATGGTAAATTTAATAGAGCGTTGTATATTTGAAATAAATGCATTTTGTTGTTGCGTTGATGTAAATGTAGTATTTATACTATACCTACCATACTTACCAAACCTACAAGGGTACTTTACTACCAAGAGTGAAAACCGCTATTATTTTGTTAGGTAGAGTAAAAATATAAAATCTTAAAATAGAGTGAAAATATAAAATCTTAAAATTCCAGCATAAAGCCGTTTTCTAATCAAATGCATGTTTTCAGATGGGTTCAGACGGGAACATTTGTCAGTCATTCACATGTTATAACTTTATCATGGAACTTAGAAGGTACACGTCTTCTGACTGGAGGATCTACTATTCAGTTATGGAAGGAAAAGTCAAATGATCATGTAGACTACGAAACAAGCGGTAAGTTTTCAAATGCCTTTATAAAATTTTTTATTAAACGTCTTTTATTTGTCGAACTTCTCAATACTTACTTTCGTCTTTTACAATGCATAATTAGAGAGAAAATTATTTCTTTTCGATTTTTAACTCAAAAAACTTAGCTGTTTCAAATAAAATAAACGAATTCTGAAGTCGCCGTGGTCTAGTAGGTAGTGTGTTGGCTTATTAGACGAAAGGCCCGAGTTCGAATCCCAGGTCAGACATCAAAATGAAATATGAAAAAAATATTTCTTCGGCGACTTCCTCTCAGCAGATTTCTGGCAAAAACTCTGAGAGTAAAAATTGCCATTATAAGCTTCTCAAAAAATCTGTCGTTCGGAGTCGACGTTAAACTGTAGGTCCCGGTACTCATGTAGAAAATTAACGCACACAACATGAGTGGTGTTGACAAGCTAGACCGTAATCCTGACTGAAGGGTTGTAATGGCCAATTATGTATGTAAGTAAATGAATTCTAAAAAATAATATAAATACTACAAATAATAACATACATACATAATTGGCTCATTACAACCCTTCAGTCAGGATTACGGCCTAGCTTCTCAACAAATAAACTACAAATAATAAACCAAAAAAAAAAATCGCATGATTTCGGTGTTCAGCTGACATAAGAATTGTTTGAGATAAAGTATTCTTTGTTTGAAATTGTTACTAAAGGAAATTGATTTTTGCACGATGTTTCAGGTATCGTCTTGTTGAAATCACATGTTAAGATCCACGCCACCCAACCTTACTGCAATTTGGCCCCATATTTAAAAAAGTAACACCCAACCACTGACCAAAATTCAAACAAATTTTGAATGGGTTTACTCTTATAAGTTTAAAAAGTGCACTCCTACTGAGACCCCCTTTAGTTCCACTAAAATATTTAACTGTCAAACTGAATTTACAATACTCGGAAGGTGGCGATGATCAAATTTGTAGTAAGATGTAACTGTTTTTAAGCGTTTTTCGATTCATATCCATAATTGCAAATCTTTCACTAATTAAATTACATTTCAAACGAAATATATGTAACTGATTGCAAGAATTGGGGTTTTAAAAACATTAAATATATCACTCGATATTTAAAATCATAATTTAATAATGTTAATTTACGTTTTCAGGTGTCAAATTCGTCATTGGTGGTGACAGAGATAATAAAACCCCCATCAATGAGTCATTAGAAAGCAGTACAGCTTGGGAAAATATTTGGTCTTGCCAAACAGCTATACCGATATATCACATGGCTTTTAGCCCAGATGGTACTTTATTCGCAACATGTGGACGTAACGATAGACTTGTAAAAATTTGGTATGAAAATAAGCAAAGTAAGTTGATTTTAACTTTAATTTCTGGGTAGAATTAATTTCAATACTTTATAACCAAATTATATAATAAAATAAAGAGGTGGATCTAAACGCGTTGTAATGGAAATTACAATTAAAAGGGTCGATGGGAATCCAAATTTGAATTAGTTTTCGATTTTGAAATGAAAACTAATTAAATTTTGTATATTTTTTAATTGTGTTAATTTAATTTTTCCAATTAATACTTTTTTTTATTCATTTTTTCTTTTCTGGATCTTCTCGAAGAAATTAACAATGTGTTTAAAAATCTTAAAATTAAAAACATATTTGTTTTTGTCAATGCCTTAACCAATGTTTCGTTTGCACAGATAGTAGGGAAAAAATATTATTTCAAATCCATAGTTTGCAACCTTTTATGACGTCTATAACAATAGCTGCTCTCAAAGTAGAAAGACGGAAATTTAAAGCGCATTGTATATTACCGTCAACTATTAAGAGACTGATATGCGAACCTGTAACATTTTGAGTGAATGCATTCTCTAAATGACTACCAAAAGCTTCAACCTTTTCCTCAATAGTTCTTGCCCATTTCTTGCTATAGTCTTCTCAATCTCCTTTTTTCACGTACCTATAGAACCTTGGTAAGTAATATTAATATTCATCTTCAGATTTCCTATAGGTGTAGAAACTTGGTTAACCGCACATTAAATTTCTATGTGTGATTTAAGTGGTAGACTAATGGGCGAATGCGAACTACATAATGTACATTTTATATCTCTGCCAGTTTGCCCTTTTATTTGCTGAGGATAAACTACAATTCTTAGGGCTACGTTGATTATATGTAAAACCAATATAGTGGGTGAATGATCAGATGAAAGATCCAATGAAGAAATTAATGAAATGCTTTAGCTTTTTATGTTCTTAAAAACTGAGATGTGATAAGATAATATTGCATCTTCCTTTTGGAGTAAGAAGATGCGACCCTAGAATGCATGCTTTGCATTACAGTCTCCGGCTGATATGAATTTTAACATCACTCCTTGCGAATATTATATTTAGGAGGGCATACCGCTGAAATGGTAATTTCATTATAAGGTAGATTTATTGAGTTCATTTCATACTCTGGTATTAAAAAGCGCTTAATATGCTAATGTGCAAGAATCGCTGATCTTTCACATGCTCCACCACACGGTATCGTAGGTACAATAACCAGAAATTTTTAAATAATTTTGTCGCATAAAATAAGTTTCCGACACTAGCAGGACATCAATATGCTGCGAAAGAAGGAAATGTTGAACCTAATTTTTATGTTGGCTTAAGCCGTCAGCATTCCAGAAACATATTCTCAAGAAAGTCATTTTAACTACAGTTCCGAAATTTTTCTCGCTATGGACATGCATTTTTGTCTCATAAACATTTACTTTCCGTACATTAGCAACATAGAAGTGGAGATGGTTTGTAATACCCGACTGGCGCTGCGGCTTCCATTTCATTTACTTGATTCATTACTTGATTCATTATATGTTAGAAGATTTAGGAATGGACATACGTTTATATTAAGCCTTCGCTTCTTGCTATATATATATGTACATTTAGAGAGCTCATTAAAAGCAGCTATTCTCTTACTTATACTTTAATTTTTTTTTTTTTGAACTAACACCGAAAAACGATTTTAATTGAAGTAGTGTGTATATCAGTAGTCTTATATTATATTAATATTATAAAATAATTGTATATTTAGCAGTATGCCAAAAAAAATGTACTTTTTCATTTTCAAGTTACAAAAATGTTTTTTTTTATTGGATAGTTAGTTTGGCTATTAATCTTCCATTTTCTGGTATTGTTGTAATAATACACTGAGAGAAAAAAAATTACAACAACAAAACTTGAAAATAAGAAAATACTACTGCTAACATTTAACGCGGCACAAATTGGGCTGAATATTATGTCTTGCCATTCAACACGGGTGTTAACGACTTTAAAATTTAAAATTTTGCGAAATTGCTTGACGTTCGCACTTTCCGTTTACAAAAAAATGTGGAAAATGTAAAAAAAAATGCGAAAAAATTAAAAAAATGCCCTATTTTCACCTTCATTCACATATAACTTTTGAAGTAGGAATGTAATCTTTAAGCAACTTCGCAGAATTTTACACATTATAGTCGTCAACAACTATGCTGACTTTCAAGCCAAAATATTCAGCTCAATTTGTGCCGTTTAAAAACACTAAAACCTATTTTCGGCAAATTTTATTAATTAATTTTAAAAATAGAGTGTATATTGTAAAAAACTGAAATTTATGCTACTGAAATGAATTATACGTCAGTAATTAAGACTATAGATACTGTTTTTACATTGGGAAACAAAACTCCTCTCCATGGGTTAAGTAAATAAGCTTATATTTCATTTACTATCGTGATAAGACGGCACATAGTGCATTGATCCCTTAAAACGAAGGGACAGAAATAGAAGGAATGAAAAATAGGGGTTTGAAATTTGGTGTACTGTCGTGAACGCCCTTAATTAAGAACAATTTGGATTTTCAAAAGAATCGGCTCAAGGACACGCCCACCTCCCATATGTCCTTTAAACTAAAATCTTCATATTTTACACAAAAATGTATGGAAAGTTATGAAAAGTTGCAGTTAAGATACATATAATACTACCAATATGTGTGTAAATTTTTAATAAAATCAAAGCGAGGACTATGGGTCCTACCATATATCCTTTTTCATAAAATTCTTGCAAAACCTTTAAAAATTGTCCTTTCTATGGGTCAACGCACTGTACGGTTGTAGATATTCTTGCAAAAGATTCAATGTTAAAAAGATATATCAATAGACCTATAGATAATATATACTAGGGTGGGTCGAAAAAAAAAGTTGAGCCAGTCACCCCCTAGGATTAAAGGTATATTAATAACGTTCCCAAAAATATAAAAATTATTTTTTTGCCACGCCTAGAAATACCGCCCTTTTTGTTTTTTATATACTACGTCGCCATTTTAGGTCCGATCATAACATATCATATATCAGTGTTTGTGGCTTGACGGCAGCTACATCTCACTCTAAGACGATTTTTTAATTCGACATCATATTCTATGCTCGACTTCTGGTATTTCGGATCCTTCCCCAAAATTAGTAATTGTGGCTATGCAGGCATAAAGAGCATTTAATTATATAAAATATTCGCTTTTAAAATGCTCACTTTTATGCATTAACAGCTGTTTTACAGATATTTTAAAATGTTGAAATATTCATTCACAACCTTTCTCGCAACAAACAAAAAATGCATTAAAATGTATCGAAAACATCATCAAATAAGTTTCTAAAAAAAATATATGTATTTATTTTTCCGTTACAAATCAAATTGGATCTTCTGATTCTTAAGTCCCATTATCAAAAACAAGAAAGGCCATTTTATTCAGTAGTAGTTGTTGATAAGTAAGAAAAATTTTATTAATAAATACTTAAAAATAATACAGTTATAAAGAAATTACAAATACAGTGAAAGCTCCACTGGCGGAGATCTCCGCTAGACGCACGCTTTTCTAAGTCCCATCAATTAGGTCTTGAAAATATGGTAAAAACATATTTTTTGAAAACAATGTTTCAAATAGTATGGTATAATAATACAGACAATTAATATAAATAATAAATGTTCCATTAAAACATTATTACTTAACAGAATTAAAATAAAATTTCTTAAATATGTGGCATTAAAAATATAAATAATTTTGAAGTAAATTTTTGAACGGTTGTGAATGAATATGTGAACTTTTTAAAATTACTGTAAAATAGCTGTTAATGCATAAAAGTGAGCATTTTAAAAGCGAATATTTTATATAAATCAATGCTCTTTATGCCTGCATAGCCACAATTACTAATTTTGGGGAAGGATCCGATATACCAGAAGTCGAGCATAGAATATGATGCCGAATTAAAAATTCGTCTTAGAGTGAAATGTAGCTGCCGTCAAGCCACAAACACTGATATATGATATGTTATGATCGGACCTAAAATGGCGACGTAGTATATAAAAAACAAAAAGGGCGGTATTTCTAGGCGTGGCAAAAAAATAATTTTTATATTTTTGGGAACATTATTAATATACCTTTAATCCTAGGGGGTGACTGACACAACTTTTTTTTTGTCCATAGAGAGCGACCCGCTCTAATGTATACTCATTTCACAGTAATGTCAATGTGGAGAGAGTTTTTGCGATGGCGAAAAGGAACGAGGATATGACACCTCATAAGGAAATATACACCAGATGTCAGCAAGTAAAGGCCCGGCAAAACAAATGTATTCATTTCCTTTTAAATATTCAGCAGTTCCACCCAACGAAGCAAAATATGGAAAATGGTGTTAAAATAATGAAGAAGGTTTTTCAGGAAAGTACAAAATGGAATGCTGAGGAACGAATAAAGAGATTGAAAGAGATAGAGAGCAAACAAGAAACAAAAAAAAAAAGACGTACGGAGAGTAAAGTTCTACTTCAAAATTTTATTGATATGAACGAGCCTATGGACTTATTTAATTTATTACATGAACTATCTTATGTCGATGTACAGATTAATCGGATTAAAATTCTTAAAAAGCAAATAAACATTTTAAGACGCTTAAATTATAAATATCACGGTGAAAAAGTTTGGCAAACAACAAATTTGGGTTTAGAGCCCCAACTCAAAGAAAAACTAATGAATTTACACTCCTATGTAGACCTCTAAAAATGCAAATAATAAAAATAACTTGATGTTTCGAAAAGTATAAATAAAAAGTAGTCTGTTCAATAAAATTAAAATAAACGCAATCTTATACTATGTTCACGTATGCACCTTTATTGCGTAAATCGCAATTAACGCCAATATTGATCTCAATACTTCTTATAAAATCTCAATTAATTATTGATCAATTAAATGCTAATTGTTATAATATTGATTAAAACTTTAAATACAGCACTGTCATAAGTCTGTTCAGTGAGCACATTATAAGTAACCGAACACATTTGAGTTGTCAAATATCAACAACGACAAAAAAAAAATGGCAACTTGCAAACAAACACAAACAAAAATTACAAAAACACGCGACCAAAACAAAAACAATGTTGTTGTTTATCAGCTGTTAAATTAATATTGCGTATATTTATTATATCTGAACGGTTAAACTTTTGTTATCAATTAACCGAATATTGTTCTCAATTAAACTGCATACGTGAACATAGTATTATTCGCGAAACTAAAAATGTAAGCAATTAAAAAACTTTTAATGATGAATTTAAGTTACATATGTATGTATATATTTTTTTATAAATTTGAAACTATTTTATTATTTTATAACTCTTTTCTTTCTCAATTGGTCATTTTTCAACCGATTTTCAAAATTTGTTTTTTGATCGAAAGGTATTCAAATTATCTGTCTAATTGCTGAATAAAGGTATTACAAATTATTGCCGCTAGATGGCGAAGAATTCGTTTTTATTGACAAATGTATCGAAACACCCTGTATTTGCAAATATGAGTTCATATATTCGGCAAATATACTCGTCAAAGGGTTTTGTACAAAGTTGCAAACATCATTTGTTCGAATTTTGGAAATTTATGGGTCAAAATTTTTATTTTCTTCAATAACATAAAAATAACGGTAATTTTGTAAATAACGGAATTATGAAAAAGTCCCAGAACAAAAGTTGCTACTGAAACCCTAAAGAATCATTCTCAACAATAAAAAAGTTCTTTTTCGCAAAAAGCCGTTTTTGGCATATTGCTATGTATATTATATAAATTAGTGTCCTGTCGAATATATTTTTTATGTATAATTTTTATTAAATGTTTAGCCCGTAATTAACTACAAAAGTTACCCAGTAGCCCCCGGATAAAAGCATCCCGCTTAGTAGCACTGAAGTCGCTTTTAAGCATTCTTATTGAGGCAGAGGCTGCTCTTTGTCCCATTCAGTAGACATAATCAACTGAGGCAACGTAATCTCAGATAATTGATTCCCGATAGAAAAACCTACAATACACCAATATTCGCCTTCCGTAATTTGTAAAAACTCTTCTTCTACTAATCGGACCTGACACGGGTTTTGGGCGAATTATCGGCCTATATCTGTGACTAGTAAATGCTACAATAGCACTCTTTACAGACTATGTCTATAAAGTATGCTGCGGATCCATCTCATTCGTAAATTTCTTCGCAGTGATCCCGAAGTGACTCAGGTGCCCAACAAATTATAACTTTGTTCACCACACCGAGCTGTAGAATATTATCAAAGCCCTCTCCGACCAGACGGCATTTCATCGAATATGAAGCCAATGCAGTCAATCAGACAAATAGAATTCTACCAGCTTGAATGATACGCGGCTATTTACAATCATGTGCGAGATTTCGATATAAGAATTCGCCACTTATAAGCACTGTCTTGCAAGCATTTTTGAAAGTGCTTATATCCGGGGAATATGTATTAAATCCGCACTAAATAAAGATACGTCCGTACGTGATGACATCACCCGCCATTGTTTTTAAAATAAATTTACATGCAATTAGTTCAAAATGTAGTTATGATAAAATTACCCAAAAATTAAAAATTGAAATGTTGTGAATTGAGAAGAAAACATATAAATATTTTGCCTTTATGGAAAATAATACCCAATTGAGTAAAAAAAAAAATTCGAAGGGGATACTTTCTTACTTACTTCACTTTATTGTCCACTACAGTCCTTTCGTCTGGATTGCGGCCTAGCTTCTAAGGTCATGAGATCTACTACTAACGACAGGTTTGAGAAGCTTTTCACAGCAATTATATTTACTCTTAGAGCTTTTTCAAGATGCAAGACCTGAGATTTAAACTCGCGTGCTCTCTCCTAGTAAAAGCCAACACACCAACTACTCGGCTATTACAGCTGAAGGATATAGTGAAAATTCAAATAGCGTTTTGTCAACAAAAAAAGATGTCAGATTCATTGTTTTTTGTTTAACGCTATTTGAAAATAGCCCCAAATATGGAAAATCCATCGTAAAAATATTCCAACCAGCTGTGTAAACATAGTTACTGTTTGAACAATATGTGTCAATTTATATTAATGAAAATTAATTATAATAATAATGAAAACTATTAATTACAAAGTGTGGCGACAGATAAATAAAATAAAACGATCATTTTCCATTGCATGCCTAGAATGGAAATATTTTTAACTAGTTTAACTACTGGTCCAGTTTCAATCTTTAATATTTTTATATTCGTAAGTAATGCTTTGATATTTCACTTAGTTGTTTGTTTTGTTAATTATATCATAATACTATATACACTTAATTTGCCTTTATGAATCTTTAACTGAACGAATATGTTTTTAAACAAATTGATAAATCATAAAAAATGTTAAATGAAAGTCTGATTAATAGGAATTTCTTGAATAAATAAAATAAAAGATAAGGTTCAATAACAATAACAATAGAAAACGGCCCAACAGCCGAAGTCCATACAATTGTGGCCACAAATTTAAGACCTGATATGTAACGAGTTTATTTATGACAATTGTTTTCATAACGCTGCAATATCAAATACAGTAAGGCCACGCTTAACGCGGGGGATACGTTCCAATAAGTTCCAGCGCTAAACGAAACAGCGTTAAACGAGGCAACTAATGAATCAACTGTGACGCAGGAAAGATGCGTTCGTACTGTGATTGCGACGTCGGAAAATACAGTTAGAATCTTTATTCTGGACAGACTAACAAAAGAATGTTGAAAAAGATACATAGTATACACCGTCGCTATATAGTGCACCAGTTTTGTACTACCGCGAAATACTGAAACAGCTTTAAGCGGAGCAGCGTTAAGCTGGGTCTTACTGTATTTTTATTTTTCAGTATATCCCCTAATGTTTTTTCTTTTATTTGCTTTTATATTTTGCAATTTTTTTTTATATTGTAAGATCGTACTAGGTTAGGTACCTAAGATCGTACTTATAGAACTGGACACGAATTAAAAACATTTTAGAAATATTTAATAATTTAATAATTATTTAGTGTTTTTTAAAGCTAAAAGTTTAGTAATGAGTATTTTATTTCATTTTATGTTTTAAGGTTTTACAGAAAACCATTTTTTTCGAGGGGTATGTATGTATAGTTATCTATGCCACTGTATATATATATGTATATACATGTATATACATGTATATATATATGTATTTACATGTGTAAATTGTGTTTTTATTTTTTTTTTATTTTTAAAATCTACATATATGTTCTAATGATATTGCTTACAGTGTTGACTCATCAACAACTAAATGTAATAAACGCATTTTTGTTTTTTAAATGCTATTAGTATAAATAAATAAAAAATTCTTACTGTTGTTTGATTGTTTTGTATAGTAATCAAATAACTCACAAGAGCACCTTGAACATATTTTAAATTTTAAGTTGGCACAGTGCTAAGGGTTAGACGTCAACAAACAATTTAAAGGTATTTTTTAGAAAATACAATACAATGAATTCAGAAATGTTGAAAATGTAATAAAAATCAAAAATAGCTGCAGCAAAATATGGGATGTTTTTCACTAAATTGAAAAAGAATATGGTAGTGTTTTGATGGAATTTTGATAAAATATAACGGAAAGCAAACTTCTAATTTAATCCGTCATAAATGCACGGAATTCCTAATTCACTATTTCTAGATTTAATAATAATAAATTTATTGTTGGCATGGTCGCAATGGGTTGTAGAGAACAGGCGCCCCTTTTCAATTGTGAATGCTGCAGGTTTTATAAAAGTAGTGCAATATATTCTCGATATTGGCACAAAATATGGAAGTCATTTAGAAACATCGTTTATGGTACCCGAGCTAACAACAACAATGTCTCAACGAATAGATGACATAGCAATAGAAAAAAGATTAAAATTAATAGAAGAATTAGGAATTGTAATTAAAAGCGAAACCGCTTCTATAACATGTGATCTCTGGACTGATAGACTGGAGAAACTTTCAATGTGCCACGTTAAAAGAAGTTATTTTGGGGCCAAATCTCTGAACTTCCAGAGATGGTCTTCAAATAATGTGGTTTCAAAATTAAAGTCAATTTAGTAAGACTTTGACATACAAAGTGTAAGAAATATTACTTTTGTTACTGAATTAATTGCGCAATCCGCTTGTTGAATAATGTTTTGGATTCCAATTTTAACAATGCACAAGCATTACAGCCATGTTTTGACGCTTACAAGAATCTGGTTAGGTTTAGGTTAGAGGACGTGTACTTGTCAAATGAAAAAAAAGTACAGTGCCCGGAGGTCAAGTTGACCCTTGTACTAAACGTTCTTAAGATGAGAGGATAATAGCCCTTCTATTAGGAAAAAGGAGAGCAGGTACGAAAGGGAGAATAAGGAATTGCACAGACCAACAAACACACAAGAGAGAGTGCGACAGCCCTAATGAAGCCCTAACACTTCTCAACCAGCTCAAGCTAATAATGAATCTATGGAGAGCCTTTATGTCGGCTCTCGACACAAAATTCAATGAAGCCCCTGCCAAGGGTCTTCAACCTCAACCTAGTAAGGGCTGGACAGTTACAGAGGAGTCGTTCGATAGTCTCCAACTCCTCATTCCAACATACACTGCAATAGTCCGGCTGCGATCTGTTTCTGATCCTTGTCAGGTACCTAATCTCGCAGTGCCCCGTAATAAACCCAATACCTAACCTTAAACTGGTCTTATCCAGGCCCTGCAGCCAACCTGATCTTATGCTGTCCATAGCAGGCCATAAACACAAAGAAACATAACAGCCCGATCCATTCCCCTAACGCCTCTGCTCTTCCCCCTTGACTGATCCATTGATTAGGCCGTAGAGGTGGCAGATTGGGGGATCAGAGCCAACTATCATATCGCCCTCAGTAAGTGAACCTAACCTAGCGAGAGCATCCGCCGACTCATTACCGAGTATTCCGCTATGACCCGGAACCCATCAAAGATGGATTCGGTCTGGTCCAAAAGTCTTTAACGACTCCTTGCACTCGCGAACGAGCCGTGATATGCACCAGACCGACGCAATGGCAACCCGACTGTCAACGAAGATCATGTAAGATTCCGAATCTGAAGCGGACCCACCAGCTATGGCCTCAACAGCCTTTAAGATTGCGAAAGTCTGACTGAAACACTCTACAGTAATCCTTTAACATGAAGTAAAGTTCAAGACCATGTTTCCTACAGAAAACCCCAGGACCTGTACATCCACCCATCTGTGAAGGTATACCGCTCTGCTCCAACCATTTCATTGTGCCCTATCCGACATAAGTATCCTCAAACCAGGCAGGAAAATAGCCTCAGTCACAATATTCCTCCCCTCAGGAAAGACGACTTTCAGAACTCTGGAGTGAAATGTCAGGAGCAGCCTGAGGACGACTCCTCACTCCAGTGTTACTCAAGAAGGCAATCCACTTATCCAAAATTTTCCATTGAAAACTCTTATCCAAGGCACTCCGTCAAACAACACAACCATAAGTAATAACCGGTCTAACAATCGCCAGATATATCTATCGACTGGCCCTAGCCGGGGGAACCCAGCTCTTACCTATAGAGTTCCTACACTGGTAGAGAACATTCAGTCCCTTTATTCTTTCCTCGGTGTTTCTTTTCTAGTTCAGCCATCATTAACTCTATGAGCCTTTCTTCAATTAGTTCCCATCTTTCAGGAAAGATTTTACCATCTAAATCTGACCTGTAGATGAAAGCCAATTTTTTCGGGCGCTTAGAGCCGGAGGGAGGCACCTCGTCAGATCTATTTTTTTCATGTGGTTTCCCGTAAGAGAAAGACTGAACTGTCGAAGTGCCCTCCCTCGCCTCCAACCTTACACCCTTATTCTGTGATAAAGGGTTAGCGATAGTTTTTATCCCCTTTCCTTTATCCGTTGAAGAAGGAACGATACGAATTTTTTTCTGTATGCACAGCGGAACATTTCCGCCCAGTTTTACCCACCTTGTGGTGGTCACCACCTCAATACTCCCAATAGCAATCTGGATACGAGTGAAGGGGAGCCTTTGGTTGATTATATTATCACCGTCTTCATCGGATAGTGGGTAGTCAAAGTCTGACTCCACGCACATATCTTCCATAGAAGTGGATATCGCCGAAACAGTCGTCTCAATAAAGGACTCCTCCACAGTCGTCATCTTCATACTACCTGCTGCGAAATTGATGACGATCTCATCGTTGTTCTCAACAATGCTCGCCTGAATTCGCGCAGTGAGATGGAACGGGTCTTGTCCAGTTTCAAAAGCCAGTTCGTCATCAAAGTTCATCATGTTCGAGTTCCTGTTTGTTCGTGCGTCTTCCATGTAGGTCCCACGAGTGAGGGGGAAGGGAGGTCAATCATGTTATAGCCCCCACTAGCATGATTAGGACTTTGTAGAAAACCTAATACTCACTGAGGCGCCCAGATACCATTATAATAAGTCGGATTAGACCCAGGACAGCAAACCATCCAATGAGGGCGGGTCGCTTAACACTCCAGATAAGGGGTATAGAAATTACACGTTATCGGGCGGGTCGAAAAGATCACTCAAGACATCACTTCGAAGACAGTCCTCACGATATTAGGGTAACCTCTAGTCATGCCCCACATCCCAAACAGGTTAAGGATAGGTACAATTAGGCAACTATAAAACGTATTTCTTATATAAGTTTATCCCTTCTTCGTTCATTAAATTTTGGAAAAACTAGATATTATAAGTAAGGAGCTAATTACGTAATAGTTAATTACGCCTGTTTAACAGTTGGTAGCCTCAAAACTATTTGTGAAGAAAGAATTCCGACAATGAAGTAATAAAAGCTTTCAAGATAAATATTTTAAAAGAAATGGAAAATAAGTATGTTGCTAATTTAAGTATAATTCACTATTCGGCTGGTTTCTTGTATCCCCCAGCCAATTCTTGTCTAGATGAAATCAATTTAAATGAAGTAAAAGCGTTTTGTTTTTTCGAAATTACGAAATCTGTGTCATCTTCTCTAAGTTCAACGTTTGATGAACTACCATAAGAATTTCAATTTTTCTCTAATTTAATTCAAACAAACCCATCCTCTGCAGAAAGTATATCCGATGAAGTAAATCCTTATATTATGATAGTATATTATATATATAATATAACATATACAGTGGCGACATCTCAAATAGCACGTTTCATAAATGGAGAAATTAATTAAAATTTTCATTCAATTGCTGCGAAAAAGCTATAAACTTTTATTATATTTAAACCACCTATATTGCTGTTAATTAATTAAAAGTGATTCTATTTTTATTTTTTTGTTCATATATTTTTTACATAATTTTTTAACAAAAAAAAGTTTTTTTACAACAAATTAAATAGCACACATGAGAGTGCACCTAAAATTCATTTAAAACTTAAGAATAATTCAAAATTTTTATTATGTTAAATAAATTTAAATTTGTTAATACTATCAGAACTTTGTAGGAAACCCATTATTTTTAACAACGGCTGTGCATCGACGATGCATTGCTGAATCAGCGATTGGCATATTTCTAAAGGGATGGAATACCATGCTTTTTGAATTTCAGTCCATAAAATGTTCAAATTTGTAGCATTAGAACGATTTATTCTCTTTTCAACATCGTGCCATAGATTCTCTATCGGATTTAAATCCGGAGATTGAGCTGACCATCAATTTTATTATCAGAAAACCATTTTTTTAAGGACTTAGCCGTGTGTTTAGGATCATTATCCTGTACAAGCTACCACTTTAGAGGCATTTCTTCCTCAACGCATAGCAACATTATATTCATTAAAATGTTTTTGTAATCTACTTGGTCCGTTGTACCCGCTATTCGTGTTATAGAACCCACACCGTACCATGAGAAGTTTCCCCAAACAAGCAAGTTTCCACCCCCATGTTTAATGGTTTTTGTTGTGTACCTTGGATCAAATTCCGTGTTCATATTTCGCCTTACGTATGACCTTCCATCCAAACCAAAACGGTTAAAGTTAGATTCGTCCGTGAAAGGTACATTATTCCAATAAGAAAGTGGTTTTTCTAAATGGGTCTTGGCAAAATTAACTCGGTTTATTCGATTCTTTTTTGGACACATGTGGTTTACGCCTGGCAATGCGCCCAAACAAGCTATTTGCTCGTAATCTGTTTTTATTGTACTTGTGGATATGTTTAGTCCCAACTGTTGTTGAATTGTTTCCTGTATTTTTGGTGCAGTTAAAAAAGGATCACTGTTGCTCATTTTAACTATTAATTTATCTGTCCTTTGAGACGTTATTCTGGATCTTTTTCGTGTGATGCTTTCAGAAAATTGAGTTTTTCATAATGTTTGATTGCGTTATACACTTCTTTTCTCTAACAGTCCAGTTTCTGTGATATTTCGGTAAATGTCAGGCCGTCCTTGCGGTATTGAAGGACAAATCTTCGAAAGCTTGGATTAGCGTGTTGGCCACGCCCCATTCGATGAGAATAGTAATAATTTATATTTTAAATAATAAATTAGATAATAATTATCAACTTCATACCTTTTTTTCTTAATCAAAGTGTTTATTTTAATCAAAATATAATTTTTTTTAAGATCTTAAGACGTGCGCTATTTAAAATATCTGCGAATAAAGCGAGAAAGAAACAATAACTTTCAGTTTCTAAAAATACACTTCTTTTTTTGACTAATAGTGTTTTCACACCGAGCGGTTTTAACGCAAAAGTTGGTTTGAACGTTAAAATCAAAAATAAAACCTGCTTTTACCATACAAAATTATTGTGTTAAAACCAACTTAAAACCTTTTTTGAATTGGTTTTAAGTAGATTTTATGAAATACAACCTTGTTTTATGTACTAAATCAGAGCTACCAGCTCTGAAATGGTAAAAACAGCTGATAAAAATTAAATAAAAACAAAACAAATGTAAAAATATAGAAAGCCGGTTGTATAAAAATGTAAAATTTCAAATAATGAATGCTACAACGATAATAAATAACAATATTTTAACAATATGTATATTATAATATATTATAATATATTATATATATTATATATATAATATGCATATTTGAACGACTCCCCAAAAAGTTCTCGATGTACCCCCCCTCAAAATGAACCTTGGACTTTTTTAAGATGACATTTGAAGTTTTTCGGTTCTAGCTTTGACCTCTCGTGGGCTGGACCATTTTGAAAAAGGGTCTATTTCTGCATTGTTTTGTTAATTTGAGAATCTGTTTCCTTACCAACATATACAATATGGTTATCATAATCGAGGCCTTTTAAGGCGCGTCCAACTGTATATACAATATGTCCAAGGACTATCATCCATGTTCTTTTTTTTAAGGATATTCTATAGAAAATAACGGCTTTGAATTTTTTGTTCGGGATTGTTTGTAATAAAAATGCCAAATTAACATATTTTAATCTTTAGTCGATTTAATTAAATACGGGTCTCAGCTTTTTTTGAGATTCGCAGCTAGTTTGCGTTTGGTAACCCTTTGTGTTAGATAGAGCAATATTGGTATAAAATTTTTTCTTTTGCCAAGTACATCATCTTTGTATGTAAATAATTTGCAAATTAGATGCATTTTACACTGTGCTCTGGAATATATATAAATGCAATTTTGTGGTAACTCTAATATGATAGCGGATTTAGTTTCTAGATCATGTATGGATGAAAATAGGACTGAAGAATGAAAAAAACAATTACTTCATTTATAGTATACTACATATTAAAATTTTGTTCTTTTTTTTTTAATCTGTAACATATTTAAAAGATCTGTATAAAATCATTTAAGACTCATTTTTTAAAAAGCGTTACAGCAAATCCTTTTGCGATTCAATTTTGGTATATTGCTTGCGATCTGGCTCGCAATATAAGCAGAGTGATTTTTATCTATTACTGATGCTATACATTAACTGACAACGTGTACAAAACGCTCAGTGTCTTGTTAATGGCAAGGAAATTCTGAAATAAATTCGTTAATAATATTAATATTTTTTGTGTCCTATTTTTTACCAGGAATATTAATAATTTTATCTGAATTTTGAAGTTCCAACAAGTATTCTTGTGAATAAAACTGTACACAAGATGGTTCTATACCAGTTTCAACTTCATTCCAATTTATCATATTTTTGAGCGATTCAGATTTAAAATTTATTTTAGGCACAGTAAATTGTCGAATTTGTTGGATGATACGTTCACGTGATTGAAAAATTATGTCGTAGGCTTCACGTCTTATGTACTTTCTCTCGTCTGTAATCATTGACAAAATTATATTTTTCGGATGGGCGAAAAATCCATTTATCTGCACTGATCTTTGGACTATGACTTGCATATGTTCTGGTAATTGGCGTATCCATTTAATGTACTTAAATAAATGTCGGCTACCATTGATAGCTTGAGGCTGACTTTTTACCAGAAACCAAAAAGGAGCGTATACCTTCATAACGAAAACGGCAAGATTTTTCGAAGGCACTGTTTCCGTAACATAGAGACGTAAAACTCTTGAAGCCGTTGTCAACCAGCGCGATAAATTGAGTGTCCAGGTTTCAGACTAGCCAACGTGTCATCGCACACTCTTCTATCAACCGCACGAACCATATCATATAGATACTTTTGATAGCCTCGTAAACTCCATCCATCAATATTTTCGGGAATTTGGCCCATCTCAATGAGGTGAAAATTGTCTGATCTAAAAACAGACAGTAATATAAAAACGATTTTCGAATAATACTAATATAACAAAAGAATGAAAATAGTTTACCGGAATGTCTTCTCAATTCACCAGTGTTTTTCCAATTACTCCTGGCCATTTTTGAGGTCCAAATGCGTTTCCCAACAGTTCTTTTAACAGCGCTGTGAAGGGCATCATTAAAATGAAACAAACACACTAACCACTGCAATGGTCGATAGCAACCAGATATTCTAACGACATTCCCTCAGCTTTCAAGAAATTTATAATACCCATTGCAATTCTAATCCCTCTTCCATCTTCAGGTGTGAAGCATCCAATATAAGAAGAATTTGGTTCTTTTACAATGGTAATGTGCTCTTCTATCACTTTGATATTTCGGGGTTCCCCATTAACAAATTTTTGCTTTAATGTTCTTTCTCTTTTGTCATCAAAAGAAATGCATTTAAGCAAATCATTGCATTTGATGGAATTTAAAGCTTTGAGTCTAGCTTTACCACGTTCACGACGAATTTTATGCTGGTCAAGTATAATGTCTTGAATGTTTAAATCCTTAAGAAGGGTTGTTGCCAGTAATGCTCCAAAGCGATGTGACACCCCAGCACGATCCAGCGTAGCACTAAATATCGGCAGAGACAAGTTGTATATACAGTTGGACGCGCCTTAAAAACCCTTTCTTATGATAACCATGTTGTATACGTTGGTAAGGAAACAGATTCTCATATTTCAAATGTCATCTTAAAAAAGTCCAAGGTTCATTTTGAGGGGGGTACATCGAGCACTTTTTTTGGTGAGTCGCTCTAATATACATATTATTATATAAAATATATTATATATATATAATTTATAATATATATATATATATATTTATTTTGATATACATATATATATATATTTATTTTGATATACATATATATATATTATTTTGAGGGGGGTACATCGATGTATGGGAGCAAAATTCGTGCTCGATGTACCATCCCCCCCTCTAAATAATATGTATATATATATTATAATATATATATTAAAGTGCAAGGTCCTTTTGAGGGGGTACATCGAGCACTTATATACTATATATATTATGTATATATTATGTATTATATAATGTGTAACTGCCCTTAAATAAATTTGGAAAAATTTATATTTCATCTTTGTTTTTACTGGAAAAAGGTCGTATGGATCTGTATGTTAATTATAAGACCATCACTGTATATAACTAAAATTTTGTCGAAGGGGTGAATAAAATTTTGTGTGATTAAATGGACAAGCCATAGAAATACAAGTCAGCATTTCACTTCCTATATAGTGTCTGTTTTATTCATTATTTTACTTATTATTTTCCGTATATATATATATATAAATATAACTTGTTCTATTTTTTTTTCAGTTCTTTTTCCGACAAAAAATAGTTGCAAATCGTCTACTAAAGAAGAAGAAGGAAAAGAATTAAATTTTACCTATGTATACATTGCACATCCACGTGCAGTTACGAATATCATATGGCGCAAGACCAGCAAGTATATGCCAAAAGGTTCTGTGTCTAATATGATTGTTACATCATGTCTTGATAACATTTGCCGAATTTGGATTGAAACTGTTTTGCCAGATGATGGGTTAATAAACATGACACAGTTCGACCCATTAGCTTCTCAAAACCCAAAATTTAGAACGCACAGACATAAACATAGGTTTATGCAAAGGCTAAAGCATATGAAAACATGCTTCCATATTCGTCGACATGCAAAAAATGATTCATCTAATTTAAATATGACTAATAATTATCCCGGTCCAATACCATCACTTCCGTCATCATGTAGCGTACATGATTTTCACTCTTATGGGTTTCATGGCTCCGGAATATCACAAGGAGTACATTTCCACCTGGCAGCCTCTATTAATGCAGAAACGGATATTCCATTAGTTCCGTCAATGCATTCTAACAACACGGACTCTTCAAACCAAAACAACTTTATTCTTCACTGGCTTAATAACAAAGAGATGGATTTTACATTACAAGCTGAAACCATACTTCAGGAACTTACAAAAAAGGTTATAGATGAGGAAAATAACGCAGCTTCTGGAATTTCTGATTTAATAGATAATTTTTCAAATTCAGTAACTCCAAAGAATAAATATATACGCACTAGTTCAAAATCTGTGTCTGTGGATGATAACAGCGCAGGATGTGAAGAGAATAAAACTGTAAATTTACAAAATATAAACTCTATGTCAAATACTGCTTCTTTAAATTCATTGGTGAATGATAACAATTCAATAGTTAATCAGTTAACAGATTCGTTGGATATGAAAATTGATTGTTTACTACGAGATTGGCACCAAAGTCCTGACTTATTGTTTGCAATACATCCTATAGACGGAAGTTATTTAATTTGGGTTGTGGAATGGTTAGATGATTTCTATCCTGGTTCATTTAGACAAGCACAAGTTTCGTTTTCTACAAGAATTCCTAATGCATTTCCTCTTGGAGACTCTATGTCAATGTCAACAATGGTTAGCTTGTATAATACTGGGACTCATCCGTTAGTATTTCGCGAAATTGCGAACAATGTTAAAAGCAAGCACCAAGAAGATGAGGATCAACCACTAATTGAAAGTGAATCGAATGACAACGATGATGAAAACCATGAGGATTCACCGAAAAATATAAATAATGGTGAAGTAAAAGATTATTCCAATGAAAACGGTAAAGAATCTTTAGATGGACATATTTCTACGGCCATCTCACCTTTAGTGTCAATGGTAACTAAACACTCGAATGGAACTTTAAATTTGTGGCAATTATCATTTGCCTATAAAACTAAATTTACTCAAGTACTTAGTATTGGACATGTAAGCAGAGTTTCTGGTCACAGATTTCGTGTCAATGACATTAATTGTCATCCAGTTTTGCCACTGCTAGTATCGACTTCTCATCATAACTTGCCAGAATTTGAAAATAAATCTAGTGGGCCATCTAATTTTGATTCCAACATAATTACTGACACTGATCATATATTTACAACATCAGGCTTTTGCTCCGAACTAATATTATGGAGAGTTGATTCAGTAGGTCCCCTTGGTCATACAGGTGGAGTAAGTGAACTTGCCCGTATTAATTCCCCGGAAATATCAGCATTCAGTAATGTTGCATGGATACCTACATTACTGCCTAGTACAACGCTTGGTAGCTATAGTAACTCTCCTTCCGCTTGCTTCGTGGCAAGTGATGGAGAAAATTTGCGTGTTTACCAAGCTGTTATTGATGCTAGAACTCTTTTAGCAGAAATTTCGGCTTCTGAATGTATAACGAACTTACAAAAATCCGCTTCCATTTCTTCGTTATATTCAAATGCTTCGTCAATAATCAAGGATATAAAATCCCCATTGCATGACAAACTTAAAGTTGTTTCTCAACAATCCACATCACGTCCAGGGTGTATAATACAACTTGACGCAATATCTGATGCAAAACACGATTGGCAAAATACTCAATTTTTACATGTATTTCAAGCGCAGTTAATTACCGGAGCAGAAATGTTAAAACATGACTATAAAACGCAAAAACTTGGAAATTCAAACGATATGGATGTTATAGTAGATCTTCAACGAAATGCTGAATTTAAAGAGCCATTTTATATTGTTATAATAGAAAAAACTGTTAAGGGAAGTACAATCCATATGTGGCGTATTATAATATCTTCCAAACCTCAAAAATCATTTCTATCAGAAACAGCAATGTATGTACCAGATAGTAATCTTACACAAGACATCGAAGACATTGATGCACATCGTAAGGCTTCAGAAATAAATATTGAGCCACCAATTTCAAAAAGTAATGATACTAATGTTGAACCACCCCATATTGTTATAACGACGGAGAAGGTTTGTATGCAGGAATTACCTCTGCCAGATGGTGTAGACGTAGTACACGCATCACCAGCCGCAGGTCATCTTAGCTCATCTTCAATATATCCAGCTTGTTATGCGCCTTATATAATTGTTACAGCCTGCTCTGATTCTGTATCTAGATTTTGGAAATGTGAACCGTGTAGTAATCTAAATGATCAAAATCAGTATGTTTGGACGGAATGGAAAATGTTCAGCAAAAAACAAGATTCCGCAATAGATATACCTGGACAGCCATTAAATATAAGCGCTGCTTATTCCGGACGTGTAGCTTGTGCTTATAAATATGGTAAGAGTTTTACACGGCCAAATAAGTGCGGAGATCCTGATTCTAGATATATTAATCTTTGTGTTGGTATTTTTGAATGTGAAAGTTCTGGAGGTAGCGAGTGGGTACTCGAAGACACTATACATTTGAAAAATATACATTTGCCGCGAATTAATATTGATCATGGAATTGATTTAAGTTATTTGCATGATAATCGTATTCTTCAGAAAAAACAACGACTAAATCAAGTATTACATAATTTCACGGTACATGATGAAACACGGTCCCCTCGGAGTGGTGAAACGACACCAGACATCAATATTAAGGCTCACAGTGGTCTTCTAGCTGTTCCAAGTTTCAGTACTTTGCAGTCTTTGCGCAAAAGTATTGCCGAAAATGGCAATACATGTCCTTTGACACAAAAACATTTGGTACAACTTGACTGGGTTTCTAAGGAGGATGGTTCACACATTCTTACGGTTGCTGTAGGTAGTAAAATTCTATTATACACTCCTGTTTCATCTGATATTGCTCAAGCTAATATTAAAGCAATGAAAGAATCTAGAACAGCAAATCGGCCAATTTTACGAAAAGCCAGCTCTTTAGCACAGCCTCACTTTAATGACGAAATACGTTGGATGAAATTGCGCCAAATAGATTTACAGACTGCAGATGGTTTACCTCCCTTGCCAATGCAAATTTCTTGGGTTCGTGATGGTATATTAGTAGTTGCGATGGATTCTGAAATGCATGTTTATTCTCAATGGAAGCCACGGTATACCCAGCAACATAGTGTTGAAGATACGCTGGATTCTAGAAATCTTAGGGATGAAGACTTAAGATCGATTGCAAATGAATCGACTAATCTCAGACTAAAAAGTGCAGCTTCAATACCTTTGATGAATAAAGTGAGCACAGCCAATCTACAACTATTATCAAAAGATAAAAAGAAGGCTGGTAGTAATTCTGCTAATAATCAAAGTGCTCCTGATGTAACTCTTAATGATGATTATATGACGGACTTTGGTCTCTTTCAAGCATCACGCATAGCATGTCCAGTTTTGCCTCAATACCATCCTAAGCAATTAATGGAATTGTTAAATTGTGGAAAAATTCGTTGGGTGAAGGCTATATTGGCGCATTTGGTTCGCTGTTTAAGTGTTCCGAATATTAGAGGTGTTAATACCGAAAGTGACGGTACTACTGCAAGACAGGTAAATCAGTTTATTGTCTTTTATATTTTAAGAAAATTCATTATTTGGTTACTTTAAAATTTTTAAAGAAAGAAGCAAGTATAAGAAAATACTGAATGACGATAGTCATGCCAGTTTAATAGTTTTGAATTAGAGTTTTTCAAAATCGCACGTTTTCCAATTTTTTCGTAGAAATATATTTTTTTTTATCAAAAACATAAGTAATTTGAATATGAAGCCTTTGGAAAAGTAAAAAATTATATAAATATATTATGTATATACATATATATTATATGAGTTTTTGCAACAACTCCATAACTCGACTTGTGGTGATCCCTAATATAAACATTTTCTGATTAATAAGTGAGATTGTAAAATGAAAATATTTCGCAATCTCACAGCTTACTTAAGTCCCGTTGTAACACCGATATTACCTATTCCATCATATAATTTAAGCTCCTGGTTAGCATCTCAGGTATACAGAGAGTTACGAATAATTTTATGAGTCCAAGAATTCTACTTTTTAAGTTCCCAAGCGCTGGACAATACAGAAGTCGTTATGAGGTATTCCCAGTCCGCGGGCATATGTACCCAGAGGCCGGTGTATTGTTATAACTGCTACGAAGTCTGTATAAGACCGTTTGTTTGCACCTTTGTAGAGGAATGCCAATCTCATGAATAAGTTCAGTTAAATTTTTCGTTGTGCCAGCTTTTGCAAACGCGTTGACTTTGTTGTTAAATTCAATATCATTGTCTAGGTATGCATACCTTCGAATGGCTCAATATATCCTCTAGAGACATCCGGAGTTCCGGAGCAATTTTAAATGTATACATTCATTATATACGAATCACCATTTTACACTCTGTAATATGCCTATGTCACCATACGGCATGCTCTGATACAGAATTCGCTCGGGGAACAATTTTGTAGCCATTATTTCAGTACTACGATATCTGGATTCGTCAGTGAAAACAAATGTCGTTTCCTGGGAGGCGTAAACCATTCTATCTGATATCTTCCTTGTAAATGCGGACCCTTATGATTCTCAATCTCATTGCCATTTTTGCAGCCATTGGTTTCACCAACGTGTCTAGTGATAGTCAGTTAAGGATAGTAAAAAGTGCCTTGGTTGATGTAGTTCTAAGGGCACATGTTAGGTTACGTTAGGTTAGATGACGTGTACTTGTCAACTGTGACAAGTGCAGTACCCGGTGGTCGAATGACCCATTGTACAACGTCCTAGCTTCTCACACCACTCGTGTTGTGTGCGTTAATTTCATACATGAGTGGCGGGACCCACAGTTTAAAGTCGACTCCGAACGACAGGTTTTTTGAGAAGCTTTTCATGGCAATTTTTCTCAAAGTTTTTGCCGGAAATCTAAGGGCACATGTTGATCGCCACCATTCTCAAAATCCGCTTAAACCGCGTTCGATTGTTCCTCCCTTGCAACAATAAGGAGCAATAACTGCCGCTGAAGGAGTATCCAGACCGAGGTATGATCAATATAGAGGTCAATGATTCTCTTTTAAGTAGAAATGAGTATATATGTATATATGAGTATATCTTGGGAATAAAGACAGTCTTGTACAACGCGCAGTTAACCAAGATAAATTGTGAGAAGGCATGCCATAAGGTTGTATATGTTCATCTGTAAAACCGCTGTCGTCAACCAGAAGAAGCTGGGTTACAGAAATAGAACACGTTCCCCAGAGTTTTCTGAAGCAAATAATACTATGCGACAAAACTATCTAGTTAATTAAATTTTGCAATTAGGAACGACCAAACTTGAAAAACTAAGAAAAAATAATTATTTTTCCAAGTTTATCCCATCAAAACTCATAACATATTGGATTGAATAAAATTTTTATGTCTACCATTTTGAAGGCTAATCTCTCCCCTTTCTAAGAAACTTTGGATTTTTAAAATAGGTTCAAACATATTTGGGTAACGAATAATTTTGTGTTAAAATATCAAAAAAACTGTTTTTTTCCGAAAGGCGGCGCCACTAAAAATTACTCAAAATGAATTAAATCGTTAACGTTTCATTTGATCATGTTAAGGTAACGAATAATTTTGTGTTAAAAGATCAAAAAAAACTGTTTTTGTCAAATATAACAAGTTTGGAGGGTTCGAGAAAAATAAAAAAGTATTTTTGAGTTCTACTTAACTTGTTGTTGCGCATGAGCCGACGAAGGTTTCTAATTTGGTATGACCAATTTCCGAAAGGTGGCGCCACTAAAACTTACTAAAAATGAATTAAATCGTAAACTGTGCATTTGATCGTGTTATGATCTTTAGCAAAGTTGTTGTGTATGAGCCGACGAAGGTTTCTAAGTCGGTATGACCAATTTCCGACAGGTGGTGCCACTGAAAATTACTCAAAATGAATTAAATCGTTAATGTTTCATTTGGTCATATTATGATCTTTAGCAAAGTTGGTGCGATGGGGAAAAACTAAAGGAAATAGGAAAGGGAGAATAAGGAAGCAGAGGAATTACACAGAGAGCGCAACTACACTATTGAAGCCCTAGTATTTCTCAACCACCTCAAACTAAAATGAATCTATGGAGAGCCTTTATGTCGGTTCTCGGCACAGAATTCAAACCGTCAAAGAAGCTATTGCCAAGGGTCTTCAACCTCAACCTACTAAGGTTGCAATTACAGAGGAGGTGTTCGATAGTCTCCAACTGCTCCTCATCGCAACATACCTTGCAATTGTCCGGCTTTGATCTCTTCCAGATACCTGTCAGCGACCTAATCTCGCAGTGCCCTGTAATAAACCTGATAACTAACCTCAAACTGGTCTTATCCAAGCACAGCAGCCAACCTGTTCTTACTGCAGGCAATAGACACCTAAAAACATAACAACCGGATCCATTCCCATCGCCTCTGCTCTTCCCCCCTGACCCATATATTGATGAGGCCGTAGAGTTGGCAGATTGGGGATCAGAGCTAACTATCACATCGCCCTCAGAAAGTGAACCTCATCTAGCGAGAGCATCCGCCGTCTCTGTACCGAGTATTCCGCTATGACCCGGAATCTAGCATAGACGGATTCGGTCTGGTCCAGAAGTCCTTAACGACTCCTTGCAGTCCCGTACGAGCCGTGATTTGCACCAGACCGGTGCAATGTCCCTTGGGGCATCCTGACTGACTGTCAATGAAGATTCCAATTCCGAAGTAGCCCTACCAAATGTTAAGGTGGGTATACCTTTCTGCCCCTGGAGTACCCCACCATTCTATAGTGCCCTATCCCGTATAATTATCTCTAAACCAAGCAGGAACATAACCTCCGCACAATATAATCGGTAGCTTTTCCCGAAAGTCCGTACCTTCCCTCAGGAAAAGCGACGTTCAGAACTTTGGAGTGTCCTATCGAGCGCGGTTACCAGCATCCCAATTCCGTCAGACGTATGGCACTTAGCGCTGCACACTGCTTGACATACAAATCAATCGGAGTCAGCCAGAGCATAGTATCAAGAGCAGCCAGAGGACAAGTCTTCACCACTGCAGTGATACTCCAGGAGGCAATCCTCTAAACCTTATCCAAGATTTTCAGTTGGAAACTCTTATCTAAGGCACTCCAGCAAACAACATAATCATAAGTAATAACCGGTCTAACAATCGGCAGATATATTCAGCGAATGGCCCTAGGCGGAAGGCACCAGCTCTACCTACAGAGCAACTACACTGATAGAGAGCATCCAGTCCCCTTTCTTTCCTCGGTTTTTCTTTTCAGTTCAGCGCTGTCCAGAATAAAAAGCATGATGTCAGAAGACAACGTAAGCTCCCTACCACCTAACCGCGATAACCTGAAGGTTTCAATTTTGTACTTACGCGAGAACAAAACGAGGTCTGTCATATCGGAATTTATACCGAGTTCTCAGTTCGTAGCCCAAGAGGATAAAGTTCCAAGCGCAGACTCTAATGGTTCCATCAGTGTCGACAAAAATTTACCGCCTATGGTTGCACGCTTAACGATAGCACATCCACCCAGATTCGAACGGATTAGTCTACTGCCCAGTATGTTAGTGATAAACCGTACCAGAAAATCTGGGGCGTGTATATCCCTAATTGAAGAAGTGGTAACATTGTTGGAGGCCCCCTCTATATCTAAGAAAGCCGACATTGTGTACTCACCCCTAGCCAAAATCGCCTCAACATAACCAGTAACATCTTGAAGAGCGCTCTCAACCGACTTAACCCTAATTTAAGCATGTTGCGACCTATTCAACACAGACAGGTCCATGTTTGACCTCAAATACAGATCGATAAGTCTCTAACAAGCTTTCAAAAGAAAGGATGAGAGCAATATCGGTCTACAATCCTTAGGGCCGACGGGACTGGGTTAACTGGCTTTAGGTATAAACTCCACAAGCAGTAACCCTCTAGGGTTACTTTTATCGAAGCTGTCCACGTACCATCGTTCTTTTGGACGAATCCTAGGATTTTGGGGTCCTTAGACAGCATCCTACGGAAACGAGCCACAACATTCTCGATACTTTCGGAGAAACTTATCCAGATAGTTCTTTTCGAGCGCTTTATTTCCTTTTTGTAATCATTAAAACTGGATCTATATCCATACAATATACAATATATATATATATATATATATATATATATATATAGGCTCCTCTGACCTGGGTAAGTAAGTGGACCAGCACCTCTACAACAAGACAACAAAGCATCCGTCAAAGATCCAACTCGATCATTAATGCGAGAAGTTCCTCCTCCACAGCCTTCCAAATTTTATCCAGTCGGTTTTTCTTGGATTTCTAAAAGGCTTATGAAAGCCACTAGATCGATTAATGCTGAAGGATATCAGTTGGTGATCAGAGAAAGAACACTTATCTGAAACCCTCCAGTTTGTTATCATAGACCTATTCATGTTAAGAGAGCGTAATGTCAATTACAGCTCCCCTAACAAGATTTCTAAAAGTCGGCGTATTACCAACCTATTAATGATAAAAAAAAAAATTCAAAATTGACCACTAGTATTTATATCAGCACTGCCCCATTGGGCGTAATGAGAATTGCCATTACAACCCAAGATGAGGCGGCATCTTTTCCTCTTCGCATGCTCCACCAGTAGTCCAATTAGGTCATCAGCAGGAGATGCAACCTCGTGCGGCATGTACACAGATGCCAGCATTAGCTCGATCCTAAGGTCATCTCTGTAGCCACAATTGTTACGTCATCTGTACAAAAGGAAGGAATCCAAATTACTGCTAGCTAAAATTGTTTTAGGAACAAGTAACCTATTATCAGTATCGCTTAAATCCAGGATCCTATCTCGAAGGATTCAAGATTTCTGGATAAGAGCGAGATCAGCTTCAAAGTGGCGCAGGGGGTTAGCAGGTTGTGTGAGGTGTGGTCAGTGATGTAGGTTAATCTGCACCTTTTTCAGCCTCCTCCGGGTTCCTGGCGTCACCGATAACCGGATGACGGAATCTTAGGTGTGCCAACCCAGTCAGGGAGTTGACGACTACCCTCAAACCGTCATTTTGCTGTCTAATAAGTTCAAGTATGCCATTCACCTACCTAAAAGTAGGCGGGACCCATATCGTCACTATTGGGCGCAGAGGGAGATCGAATTGAGGGGTCACCTCCAATCGACCACTGGGAGCTTCACTGCGTTCACAAGTAATTCTAAAGTTCCCTCGTTTTCGCAGCTCACTACCTTATGCCTTTGGACCAACCAATATGCGAGCATTGCTGCGGTCACAGCTTTCCTCCATCATTAACTCGATGAGCCTTTCTCCAATTAGTTCCCATATTTCAGGAGAGATTTTGTCATCTGAATCTGGCATGTCGATGAAAGCCAGTTGAAGTGGAGGGTTAGTTCCCAGGTTCCCCTGTTTTTTCGGACGCTTAGAGCCGGAGGGAGGCACCTCGTCAGATCTGTTTCTTTTCATGTGATTTCCCTTACGGGAAACCTGCACAGAGGACTGAACTGTCGAAGTGCCCGCCCTCGCCTCTTTCGCCTCCAACCTTTCACTCAAACTTCTTCTGGGATAAAGGATTAGCGATAGTTTCTACCCCCTTTACTTTATCCATTGAAGCAGAGACAGCAACACCTTTACTCTTCACTGGAGCTTTGAAGACTCGAGAAGTCTTCTTTACCCTACCAGAAACTACCAGACCCTTGCTTGCGGCTTTAGAAGTAGAAGTAATTGGCTCTATACTCCTGTTCGCACTCAAGGGTCCATCCTTCATGCCAGAGTCAACGGCTCGTGAGAGGACAACGCCCGGGTATTAGCTTTCATACCGCGAAACAGTGCCTCTGTGTCGAGCCAGCGTCTTCTACTCCTCAACAGAGAGAGAATCCATATCACAGCTTGCAAACCTCTTCAGACAGTGTAAGCCCTGCGATACGAATTCCTCTCTTTATGCAAACCGGAACATTTCCGCCCAGTTTTACCCACCTTGTCAGACGAGATGTTTTTGCCCATGCAGTCCGAATCAGTAGCTGATTGTACTATTGGTTTGAAGCATCCTGTATAACAAGTGAATTTCTTAACGGGGAGGTCACCGCCTCAATGCCCCCAGTAGTTTCAAAAGCCAGTTCGTCATCAAAATTCATCATGTTCGAGTTCCTGTTTGTCCTTTCGTCTTCCATGTAGGTCCCACAAGTGATGGGGAAGCGAGGTCGATCATGCCATAGCTCCACTAGCATGACAAGGTATCATAACATATAAAACATTGAATTTTATCAAAACCATTTTTAACACACATATTTTTTGTGTGTCTTCGATAAGTTAAAGAGCATAATAAATAAATGAAAGAGCATGAGCATGAAGCCTCTCTGCTCAATTGTGCTATGAAATGACTTTGTCTCTTATCTATATACAAAGACTTGATATTGCAAGCAAGTGTAACGATTCAAAAACGATTCTTTGTGTTCTAGTATTTTCTTTTAAGTCGAAAGTCCATACAATGCATTTAATGCCTTCTTAAAATTACTTTAAAATTAACGCACACAACATTAGTGTTGTGAGAATCTAAGTCCTAATCCTGATAGAAGGGTTGTAATCAGGGTACCAAATATTCACTCACTTATCACTCACGCTCATGAAAAAGAAAAAGAATTTTGTTTTGTTATCTTCCATTCGTGAACAAAAACAAACAAAAATAAAAGTTTGATTTATTCATTCATGTATGATACTGTTAGTAATGTTTTTTATTTATTTATTTATTTATTAATTAATTACAATACAATTACAAATTATATTCTAATTATATACGAGCGGAGTAACTTGACCATATGCTCGGTGTAGTGTCACAGACCAGAGTCTCTGGTGGGAATCGAACCCACGACCCTCACGCCAATAGTCTAGCATACTACCCACTAGACTACAAGGGCACCCAGTAATGTTTTTTATTTTCGTTCAACATTGAGAGAATAAGAAAAACATTTTTTCATGCACATGCACATTTTTGGGAAATAAAATTTTTTGTAAAAATCTCACAAATGAGAGAGCATCAAGTTTTATTTTGCACTAGCATTCGAAAATGAAATGTAAAATTTTTTTATAGTTCTGTTGATAAATAAATGTTTTTTTTTTTTTTTTTTTGTCTTGAGCCGGAGGTGGGAATCTTCTAAAGACACTTTTGTTCCAACAAAAGAGTGCACGATTCACCATCGCTGGTGCCTACGTACTAAACCCACCCCCTACACACTTCAACCACTCTTCCCCCGCGGGACTGCCGTAAGGTATTACTTCGCGGAGGGCTGGTTAGCTCGAAAGCTTCATCACGTTATGTCAGATTTCGCCTCCGTTTCTCTAGTCTTCGGAGTTCTAGCATAACTTCAGCCATTCTCTGACTATATTGGCTCCATAGGTTCCTACAGTTCATCAGCTCTTCCATTAGCCGGTTTGGTCCTAAACTCGTTTCTCCGGGCCATCTAAATCTGGGGCAGCATGTTAGAATATGCTCCGCGTCTTCCTCCTCATCTACACAGTTTGGGCATAGATAAATTGATAAATAAATGTAAAATGTTGAAAGTGTTCACACACGCACATGCACATTTTTGAGAAATAAAATTTTCCTAAAAATCTCACAAATGATAAATAAATGTAAAATGTTGAGAGTGTTCGGGTTTTTGCATGCAAGAATAAAACAAAAATATGTGCACAGACTGGTAAAACAAAAATTTTAAGCATTTTTATGATGAATATTATTAAAAATAAAAATTACGACAAAGAAATTAACATTGATCAACTCATGGAATTTTTAGATTCGCAAAAGAACTGTTTCTCATTGTAAATGAAATATTTCACCAGGCAGAAAATATCATTATGGAAAGATTTACATGCATAATAATGTATGGAAATTTTGTGACCAATTTGCGAAACGGAGTACCATAAAATATAACCCTTTGAAATATCCAGGTACCTGCAATATGTAATGAGTTTGAGAGGTTTTGTAGCAAGAATCACAAAACCATAAAAACTTGTGCGAAAAATACGAATGTCGGTCGTTTGAAAAAAGTGCACTGGCTACATTGAAGATTACAGTTTGAAAAATTCTGGTGCCTGAATGATATTATGGTCACATGTGACCCATGATCGTATTACAATACGCTCCTGTGTGTCATATAAGACTCATTGGATAGCGAAGTTGTTAAAGTAAACCGTTATGACAAAAACACAGGCACAAGTTGTGCCTAACAACTAAAAAATCAAAATATTTTTCTACATACATACATACATATTGAATGCAAAAGTATGAGAAAACATCTTTTGTTTGTGAAAAAATTAAAATGAAAAATTTTAATTTTCATTCATTTTTGTAAAGTAGGAAATAAAACAAACAACGCACATATGAAAATAAGAAACAAACTACAAAAAGTCCGAACACATATGATAAAGAAAAACATCAACATTAATGAGTATGTACTTTAATGAGAGCGATGAGAAGGCCTCTCATATTTATACATTTTACATTTCTTACTTCTCACAATTCATATTCGCGAATATGTACCAAAATAAAAAAGTAAATGTTTTCCTTTATGAATGCTTAAAATGAAAACAATCCTTAGCTACTCATTTGCGAAAAGTGAGTATAAAACAAAAAGTTTGAAAAGTACACTCGTGTCTATTTATCATAAATGTTTAAATTTATGTGTTCATACATATATTTTTCTGATCCCTGGTTGTAATAAACAACTATGTATGTATGCATGTGTATGTTTATTACAGAATATATCGAAGATTTGCATACCCCGATTGATTTTGTTAACATAATAGATAAAGAAATTAATGAATTACTGTTGCCTAGAGATAATAAAGCACGTTGGCCAACTAATTTATTGTTCTGTCCTTAACCTATATGATATATCTTGAAATGTCCCCACCAATTCTGTTGCCCAACAATCTTCAGAATACTGTTTGCCCTCAATAATAATAATTTCTTGCCTATTATTTGATAAATTCTCTTAAGATGCATTAAGGCAGTAAAAGTAAGTGTTCTAGAAATTCATTTGCCTTGTCACAGAGTCTACATAATGGATCTGAATCAGTCTCTATTATCAACATGTGCGCAAATGCTGGTAATAATTATCAGGCTACTAGTCGATAGTCTAATGCATAAGTCAAATCACTTCTCTTTGTAATTACACAATGAAGTTTAGATTGTCTGAAACCACTTTGACTTGAAAATAATATCCGCCTCTCTTAAATTTTCCTCTTACCGATTATAAGCCTCATCGAGGGGAAGGCGCCTTTTTCGTAAGCCAATCTATCGACTCATTGGCATGAATTTCCACACGATCTGAAATCGTGCTCAATCTAGCTGATACAGTTTTCCATTTAACCTCTAGTCAACCATATGAATTGAGTGTAAGTATGACAACCTGTTTGTTAGATAGTATTGCTGTGTCCCGTCCTCTGTACTTTTAGCCCAAGTCGAATTGGACACATATTTTAATAGCGAAATCTTTCACTTGGAATAAGCCTAAAGAGTTTCCCGATTGGATCTGAATACTTTGCTCTGAGACCGAACTTCGATTACTCTATTTGTCTTTGATCTATCCTTATCAGAATTTTCCTACTTTAGAAGTTTATCAATTCGCTTTTATTTCCAAAATTAACAGGTACTGTCTAGAGGACAATTGGGAAGTGTACTGTCAGCCACTCGATTTATTAAATCACACATTCAGGTATGTGATGAAAAACGATTAAGAAACAAAAACGATTTGAAACCGATCAAAGATGTGATGCATCCGGCAACATCGTTTTGTCTAATTGATTTCAAATTCCATTTTGTTTCAAGTTAAAAACAATAGTTTTGCTATGTGATGAAAAACGATTAAATCTGTTTGAAATTGCTTTTAAAACAAGAGCATACCAAAAGTTTTTTTTTCGTAATTTTTCATTTGAAACTTAAGAAATGTAAGTAGAATTTTTTTGCCTAATAAGTGTTCAAAAAAATATAAATTTGTACATGTATTTTATGGGAATGCACAAAAATGCAAGACAAGAAGATGCATTAATAGAATAAATAGATGTTGAAAATTTGTGATCTAGTTAAAGAGCTTAATAGTTTAGGTCCCCCAATGCATGATATATTTTTTTGTTGCTTTTATTTTTACATCGCCGTGGTCTAATAGGTAGTGTGTTGGCTTATTAGACGAAAGGCCCGAGTTTGAATCCCAGGTCAGACATCAAAATGAAATATGAACAAATATTTCTTCTGCGACTTCCTCTCAGCAGATTTCTGGCAAAAACTCTGAGAGTAAATAAACCCACCATGAAAAGTTTCCCAAAAATCTGTCGTTCGGAGTCGAGTTTAAAAACTGTAGGTCCCGCCACCCATGTATAAAATTAACGCACACAACATGAGTGGTGTTGTTGAAGCTAGGCCGCAATCCTGACTGAAGGGTTGTAATGGTCAATTATGTATGTATGTATGTATTATTTTTACATTAATATAAATGAATTTTTTGTTTTATATTTTTAAAAAAATAATTTGAATATTTAATTTTTATATTTTTGTAAATTTGTGGTAAATTAATGCAGAGTTGTATTTATTGTTGATATCGTGTTGCATTTTTCAGAGAAATAATATGGGTTGAAACAAAAATTGGAATATGAAACCAATCAATATTCATCACATCTAAGTCGTTTTCATTATTGATTTGCTTTTTCAAAACGATCGTTTTTCATCACATACCTGATTATCCTTAAATCCACAGATTCTCATTGTCATGATTATATCATAGCAATACGTCTCTGCATCTTATCCAAATCCACTTGAGCTGTTTACATAAATGTATTTCCATAACGTTTTATTATTACATATATGAGTTGGTTATACATGGCATTTCGAAATCGCGGGCTTTTTGGGATTATTCCGGATTCCGGGATTTTCTCTTAATAACAAAAAAATAAAAACAATTGTTTTCATAAAAAATTTGGTTCATATTTAATATTTATAACAATTATATTAATTTAGCAAAAATAAAAATAGTTCATCTGTGCCGACATACATACATAAATACATTAATGAAGAAACAAATTTGTACATTTTTAAAGACTATTTGGAATTCAAAATATGTGTACATTTTACTTATATGTAGTTATTACTTATAATTATTGTTTTAAGTAACTTTTTAAACAGATCTAAGGATCTAATATTTCATCGGAGAGCCTTAAAAAAACATTTTTCTCAATCTATACTTGTAGGTAAAATGGTTTCAAGATAGATATATACAAGATACAAATATTCACCTTTACCACCTCGTGATACAAACAAATTTATTTCTTTAGAAAGTTCATAATCTAAATCATCAGCTCTATTAACAGATTTTATTGAACTTTTACACAATGAAACTTGCATTCTCGTTCAATTCGATGTCAAGTGATATAGAATATTCACTTGATTATTGCAAGATACACTTAAAAAACTATTTGGGTATTATTTAAAGTAATACTAAATAAAAAACAATGCAGTATACTAATTTTTTTACTTTATAAAGTATATATAAGAATTTATAATCCCGAAAATCCAGGGACAAATTTTAGTAAATTCCGGGAAAAGTTTTATTAAATCCTGGGATTTCGGGATTTCCCGATTGGCATCCCTAATTTGAACAATGGAACACACAAATTTAGGATTTACATAAGATTTGCTGCTGTTTATTTTCCACCATATTTTCCTTCAAATGCGAAGAATATTAACTACAAATATGATGAAAATGTGACTAGTTATGAGAAGCATGTGTATAACCCAAAGGAAAATTGTTAGTAAAGCTTTCAAGTATACTTATTAGTCTAAAAATATGTATATTGTTACATTTTTACCTTTTTAAAAACGATTAGATTGTGGGTTCGTTAATTGTAAACCAAAATAGAAACAAATATGTGTTAATTTCAGTTAACTCTTTATTATTCACACTACTTTTGTGTCACTGTATACAACTTCACTACACGACAATAATTGCTTGTATTATTATATTTCACACTTATGTTCGCGCCAACACTAACGACTGCGATCTTCAAACACAACTTGCTTACTTCACACGCAACTTCACACAAGGCTGACTGAATTATAACTGACTGCTCGCTTGCCTTGTCTTGCCCTTTTATATGTCCGTAAAATCAGTATGAACGTTCTCGAAGAGGAAGGTTCCCGTTCTTGATATATATATATATATATATATTATAAGTACAGGTTGCCATAAGTATGAGTACAACGTTGACATCAAACTCATACCATTCGAAATATGTTTGATTCATAACGCTTCTCATTCAGATTCATAACTTTAGAAAAAGTATTTTAGTGTTCGTACGCAAATCATACTTATTTTGTGATTCTTGTAAATGTTGAGTAATGGAGAGTGGAAATCAACAACATCATACGTGTTGTTAAGTATGAATATGATGAGTACTTCAAACTTTGAATAAGTAGTATGAGTATGCTATTAAAATAAGTATGAATTCATACCCATCTTTTTGAATACTCATTGCTGACCTCTGGTACCGATATCTGAAAATAACAACGAGTGTGCCCTTAAGTTTGAGTTGCCATTTTATGAATTATTGTGAAGAAGAAATTCTAAAGTAATAATAAATAAGAATTTTTCTCAAACAATAACAACATTAAAAAATGTAAAGAAAATGCTATGATGTCCTTGTTGTCCGTCCACTCTATGTGTACAGTGCATATGTTGTTTAGTGTTTATTTAATTCTAAGTTGAATTGTTCTAGGTTGGTGTATTCAATGAAAACGACAGCATAAAACGTAAATAAATTCGGGGAGCCTAAAAAAGTTTTCAATCTATATAACTGTTCGGATTTGTGACAAACTAATATTTATTACACATAGAATTTTAGTTTCTAATAGTAACAATTTTAATTTCTGATACTTTCACGTAAATTTATTGTGATTTTAACAATTGTTATTTGCTTTTTAAAATATTTACAGAGATCTTGGTCGAGGTCAAGAACTTTATCAATTAGTTATGCAGGCGATGCAAACCTGCAGGCAGATCACAGAGGTTCAACTACTCAAGTAAGTATACGTTCTTAATAATTTGTTTATATTTCTGTGTAAACTTGTTAGCTACCTACGGGATAAATGCTAGGTTTAGGTTGCTTGGTTGGCTTATTAGATGTATGGCCGCGGTTCAAACCCCAGGTCAAACATCAAAACGAAAATTTGAAAAAATATTTCTTCGGTGACTTCCTCTCTCGTCAGATTTCTGACAAAAACTCTGAGTGCATATAATATTGCCATGAAAAGTTTCTCAAAAAATCTATCGTTCCGAGTCGACTTAGGTTTTGGTTTAGATTAGAGGACGTGTACTTGTCAAATGAGACAAGTACAGTGGCCGGGGGTCAAATTGACCCATTGTACAAAACGTCCTTAAAGATGGAAGGATAATAGAGCGGATAGGAAATAGAAAAGGGAGAATAGGAAGCGGAGGAATTACACATACCAAACAAATCACAAGGGAGAGCGAGACTGCACTAATGAAGCACTTTCACTTCTAAACTAGCTCAATCTACTAATGAATCTGTGCAGAGCCTTGATGTCGGCTCTCGACACAAAATTCAAACCCTCAAAGAAGCCCCTGCCAAGGGTCTTCAACCTCAACCTACTAAGTGCTGGGCAGTTACAGAGGAGGTATTCGAAGGCTCCAACTCCTCACCGCAACATACCCTGCAATAGTCCGGCTTTAATCTGTTCCAGATCCCTGGCAGCGACCTAATCTCGTAGTGCCCCGTAATAAACCTGATAACTAACCTAAACTGACCTTATCCAAGAACAGCAGCCAACCTGTTCTCACACTGTTTGTAGCAGGCCATGGACACAGAAACATAATAACCCGACCCATTCCGCCAACCCCTCTGCTCTTCTCCGCTGAAAGCGAACCTAACCGTGATAAACCGCACCAGAAAATCTGGGACATATATATCCCTAAATTAATTTTCAATAGAAGAAGTGGTAAGATTATTGAATGCCCCCTCAATATCTAAGAAAGCCGACAGTGTGTTATCGCCTCAACAAAACCTGTCAAATCATGAAGAGCGATCTCAACCGACTTACCCTTAATGTTAGCATGTTGCAACTTATTCAACACACAGGTTCATGTTTGACCTCAAATATTGATCGATAAGTCTCTCCAAAGCTTTCAAAAGAAAGGATGAGAGCGATATCGGTTTATAATCCTCAGGGCCGATGTGACAGGGTTTACTGGCTTTCGGTATAAACACCACAAGCACACTTTTCCAACCGTCAGGTATATTACACCACCGGAGACAGTCCATATATACGTCCATCAGATATTCGTGCAATATATCACCAGCATGCTGAAGCAGTGAAAGATACCATTTGGACCAGGCGACTTAAAAGGCTCAAAGCTATTTATAGCCCATTTGACCCTATCCCTGGTAATGATCTCCTCCAAGTTGGGCATCATGCCAGTATTACAGACGGGATTAGCTACACCCAGCGGATAGCTATCCGGATCCACACAATTAGGAAAATGAGTGTTCAATAGAACCTCTAGGGTTTCTTGTCTCGAAGCTGACCGTGCGCCATCGTTCTTTTGGACCAAGCCTAGAATGTTGTGGTCCCTAGACAGCTTTCTACAGAAACGAGCCATACTTGCGCAGAAACTCATCCAGGTGATTCTCTTTGAGCACTTTATTCCCTTTTATAATCATTAAAACTGGATCTAATCCATATATATTTCCACCAGGCTGGCTGACTCCTCTTACCTGGGTAACAACAAAGTATCCGTCAAAGATCCAACTTGATCATTGATGCCAGGAGTTCCTCCTCCACAGCCTTTTTAAATTTTATCCGGTCGGTTTTTCTTGGATTCCTAAGAGGCTTATGAAAGCCACTAGATAGATTAATGCTGAAGGATATCATTTAGTGATCAGAGAAACAATATTCATCTGAAACACTCCAGTCCCTAATCATAGACCTATACATGTTAGAGAGCGTAACACGATCTTTAAAAGTCGGCATATTACCAACCTATTGAGGATAGCAAAATTCAAAATCGACTCACCACTAGTATTTATGTCAGCACTGCCCCATTGGGCGTGATGAGAATTGCCACAACAACCCAAGACGAAGCGACATCTTTTCCTCTTCGCATGCTCCACCAGTCGTCCAATTAAGTCATCAGCAGGAGACGTAACCTCGTACGGCATGTACACAGCTGACAGCATTAGCTCGATCCTAAGGTCATCTCTGTACGCCACAATTGTTACGTCACCTGTACAAAAGGAAGGAATCCAACTTACTGTTAGTTAAAATACAGTTTCTTACCTTCTCACTTGTTGTAGGAACAAGTAGCCTATAATCGGGATCGCTCAAATCCTACCCCTAAGCATCCAAGAGCGATATCAGCTTCAAGGCGGCGTAGCGGGTTAGCAGGTTGTGTGAGGCGGGGTCGCAGTATTGCAGGTTAATCTTCGCCACTTTCAGCCTCCTCTGGCTTCCTGACATCACCTATATCTGAATGATGGAATCTTAGGTGTGCCAAACCACACAATGCTACGCCACCCTTTATGCTTAGCCACTGAATTGATGTCTGATCAATCGCGATCCAAAGATCGCAGCTTTTCTTTTACCATCACCAGTGAGGGAGTTGACAACTATCCACGAGCTGGTGTTTAACACATACCGCCACTATTGGGTGCAGGGGGAGGTCGGATTGAGGGATCACCTCCAATTGAGCACCGGGAGCTTCACTGCGGTCACAAGTAATTCTACAGTTCCCTCGTTTTCGCAGCTTACTATCTTATGCCTTTGGACCAACCGAAGGAGGATTTTGTCATCTAAATCTGGCATGTCGATGAAAGCCAGTTGAAGGGGAGGGTTAGTTCCCAGGTTCCCCTGTTTTTTCGGACGCTTAGAACAGATCTATTTCTTTTCATATGGTTTCCCGTAAGGGAACTGTCGAAGTGCCCGCCCTCGCGTCTTTCGCCTCCTACCTTTCACCCACCCTTCTTCTGGGATAAAGAATTAGCGGTAGTTTCTACCCCCTTTCCTTTATCTATTGAAGAAGGAACACCAACACCTCTTCTCTTCACTGGGGGTTTGGAGACTCGAGAAGACTTCTTTACCCTACCAGACCCTTGCTTGAGGATTTAGAAGTAGAAGCTCTACACTCCTGTCCGCACTCAAGGATCCATCTTTCATGCCAGAGTCAGCGGCTCGTGAGAGGATAACGCCCGGGTATTAGCTTTCATACTACGAAACAGTGCCTCTGTGTCGAGCCAGCATCTTCTACTCCTCAACAGAGAGGGAATCCATATCACAGCTTGCAAATCTCTTCAGACAGTGTAAGCCCTGCGATACGAATTCCTGTCTTTATGCAAAGCGGAACTTTTCCGCCCACTTTTACCCTCCTTGACAGACGAGATGTTTTTGCCCATGCAGTCCGAATCAGTAGCCGATTTTACTATTGGGTTTGAAGCATCCTGTATAACTAGTTGATTTCTTAACGGGGAGGTCACCACCTCAATGCTGCCAGCAGCAATCTGGATACGAGTGAAGGAGAGCCTTTCGAAGATTGTATTATCATTTCTTCATCCCATAGTGGGGAGACATAGTCTGACTCCACGCACATATCTTCCGTCGAAGTGGGGATCGCCGAAGCAGTCGCTTCACTGAAGAACTTCTCCAGAGTCGTCATCTTCATATCGCCTGGAGCGAAATTCATGACGATCTCATGAATTCGCACAATGAGATTGGACAGGTCTTGTCCAGTTTCAAAAGCCAAGTCGTCATCATCAGTTCAGGATGTTCATGTTGTTGTCTTGTCGTTCGTTATCTATGTAAATCCCACAAGTGATGGGGAAGCCGCCGCTAGCATGCCAAGGACTTGTTAGAAAACCTATTAGTCACTGAGGCGCCCAATTATCAGTAAGACTCCGTTATAATACAGTCGGATTAGACCCCTGACTGCAAACCATCTGATGAGCACGGATCGCTTAACACTGCAGATTAGGGGCATAGCAATTATAAGTGAACGGGCGAGTCACCTAAGAGCCACCAGTTCGAAAACACCCTCTCACGATATTAAGGTAACCTTCAGTTATGCACCACATCCCACAACAGGTTGTGGTACGCTTAAGCCCCACATCGCGACAAGATTGTTACCCAGGTGGATTAGATTGGAACGTGGTCAACGGCTCTAGATAAGAATTATAAATTAAATAATACATGAACATACAAATTTTGCGTAGTAGTATTCTTAACTAGACAATTATTCCGATTTTCTTTATAAAATTCTAGATTTTTAAAATGTTAGTTTTTGTAGGAGATTTCAATAGCGGATGGGAGTATGGGAACTAAAACAACTATCTTTGTCGAAGATCTACTAGGAACATCGGTAGGTTCCTTTTCTCCGTAGAGGATAATTATGTGTGGTAAATGTAGGTCCAAGGCGCAACCGGAAAAATATTTTAATTTGGTGTTTGTCTAGATCTGTGGGATGTAAAAGGGATGCTGGTATCCGGACCAAGGAAACATTTGTTTATGTTGTTCGTTGTCAAGTTTTTCTGTTATTGGATCCATTAACAAGGGACCAATACTTTGCAGATTGATCGGCAGCGACGTGCCCTTCTATTTTTTTGTGTCTTGGAATCCAGAGTAACTGTAATCTTTTACCGTGTTTGATTAGTAAATCCCGAACCTGGTTGATGATTTTCTATCTTAAAGACGATGGATTAGTTATCGATTTAAGCACAGAATGACTATCAGTGCAAATCACTATTTTGCACTATTCTAATTCAAGAAACAAACGTACACTGAAAAAAATCACGCCTCATTGCTAGTCGCCTCGATAGTGAAAAGAAGAGCTATTACACGTACCAGCTGAAAAGCGCCAAAATGCCTGATAGTTGTAATAAAGGGCATTGATAGCTCTATGCCTATTGATGACATTAAAAATGCGCTAGAAGAAGAAGGGTATGGTGTACGGTCGGTGCACAATATTTTAAATAGAAATAAAACCCCACAACCAATACACCGGGTAGAAATCGTGTTCGATGCCAAGCATATAAAATCGAAAAATTCAGTTCATCCCATTTATGACTTCCGATATCTTCTCAACAGAAGAATAACTGTCAAGGAGCCACCAAAACGAAAAGGTCCGGTACAGTGCACTAATTGTCAGGAATTCGGGCACACGAAAAATTATTGTAAGCTACCATCAGTTTGCATAATTTGCGGCGATGCTCATAATACTCGTGAATACTCCCACGCCAAAATCCACCAAAATCAAAAAATGCAGTAATTGAGGGGAAAACCACACCGCAAACTACAGGGGCTGTATAGTATATACGCAAGTCATCAAATCAAAAGTAGCACGTAATCCCTCACATAAAAATTATCATAAATCTGAATTTCCACGCCTCTACGCTGGTTCTGCTTCTAGTACTTAACCTAGTAATGTGTCTTTAAACAAACCAAACGTTTCCTATGCTGAAGCATTGAGGACAGATGCACAAATGCCACATTATAGGGGTAAGAAAAATCTTTTAATAGAACAAAAAAATTCGTTTGCAAACGTGCTAGAAGATGGACCGCAGGTCAATCGAAAACATAATCCATACATAGAATAATTTCATGGTTAATATGCAGAGTATGTTCCAGCAGATGATGAAAACCCAGAACATGCTTTTGAAAGTTTTGCTTAGTAAAAAATGAGCAAGTTAAAAATTTGTTTCTGGAACGCTAACGGGCTATCCCAACATAAACACGAAGTAGAATAATTTTTGCTCACAGAAGAGGTGGACATACTTTTGGTTTTAGAAACACACTTCACCAATAAAAACTGTTTTAGAATCAATGACTTCTACATCCATGACACTAAGCACCCAAGTGGAAGGGCATGCGGTGGCAGTGCTACTATTATTAAGAAAATAATACAACCATAAATCTAACTGATTTTAAAATAACAATTTCCTCAGTTTACTGTCCTCCTAGATACAAAATTGAAGTCGACAAGTTTCAGACGTTTTTTGCTTCGCTTGGCCAAAAATTTATTGCAGCTGGCGACTACAACGCTAAACATAACTTCTGGAGGTCAAGACTTATTAGCCCTAGAGGAAGGCAGCTGGCAATATAATAATTGCAAATAAACTCGATGTTGTCTCTTGTGGAACACCGACTTACTGGCCAACGGACTTCAACAATTCGCCAGACTTGATTAATTTTGCCGTTGTTAAAAGCATTAAACGCAACGAATACACAGTTACCTCATCGTATGACTTATCGTCTGATCACTCGCCTACAATTCTCGCCCTGCCAAACAGTTTCTTTGTACATCGTGAACAGTTGCATTTATACCTAAACAAAAACACAAACTAGTTAAAATATAAATTGTACGTAAGTTCTCACCTCTCTCGGAGTATTCCTCTGAACATTCAGTCAGCTGTAAATTATTTCACTGAAACCATGGTTTCGGCAGCGAAAGTGGCGAAGCGTGTTTTAAAAAATAAATGTTACCAATCTAATACAGATATTCTAAATCTCATTAGAGAAAAAAGAAGACTTAGAAGGCAGTGGCAAAATAGCTCTCCTATTCTAAAAGCGCAACTGAACAGATACATTGCCCTACTGCGGAGTAACCTGATACATACACAAAAATCTAGACTTGCTAGCTACCTGCAGAATCTGAACCCAACAAAAAACACAAATTATAGTCTCTGGAAATCTGTAAGGCATATGAGATGTCCTATCACTCTTGAATCACCACTCAGATTGGAGAACCAACCTTGGGCAAATACCTCTAGCGAGAATGTTAACGCTTTTGCAAACCACCTGGAGAATCTCTCCACACCACGCGACAGTAATGCTCATATCTGCCCACCAAACATAAGTAATACTGTTAACGTACCTATAAAACTCCGGCTTTCTCACGTACAGGCCGCTTTTAAAAGCCTTGACGTGAAAAAGTCGGCAGGACCCGATGACATTACAGGCTCAATGTTAATCAGCTTACCCACTAGTGCTATAAAAATTGTACTTGCATATTTAACGCAATGTTACGAATTGGCTACTTCCCATCATCTTGGAGGATATCTACAATTGTTACGATTCCCAAGCCGGGAAAAAGATGCTAGTCAAATTACATCATATAGACCTATTAGCTTGCTATCAATCAAAGTGTTGGAAAATTTTTTTCTCCAAAGCTTAGCCACGTTCCTCGACGAGCGACAAATTATCCCTGAACATCAGTTTGGATTTCGAGCTAATCAGGGTACCATTGAGCAGGTTCATAGGATCGTCACTATAATTAGATTGGCATTTGAAAAGAAACAATATTGTTCAGATCTTTTTATAGACATCTCACAAACTTTCAATAAGGTTTGGAAAACTTCTTAAAAGCTATTTAACTGATAGAACTTTTAAGGTCAAATTGAAGGACGAACTATCTAAAACAAAAAAGATTTCTGGAGGTGTCCCCCAGAGAAGCATACTAGGTCCTATTCTATATTTAATTTATACATCGGCCATGCCCACAAGTCCTAACACATACAAATCAACATTTGCATTTATAAGCGCCAACAAGGATCCGTAGGTTTGGAAAGTGTGCTCATGTGACCTTCACACTCAGAAGACAAGATTGCCCACAAATAAAAATAAATAATATTGATGTCCCTATTGAAAATCACTGCAAATACCTGGGAGTCCACTTAGATCGGCGCCTAACATGGTCCCGCCACATTGACGCCATTAAGCTGAAATCCGCTCAAATTCATTCGATTATTGGCCCTAATTCAACACTAGACCTTGAATACAAGGTTTTTTTTACACAAATGCATTATAAAGACTTGGACCTACGGCATTTAGCTTTGGAGCAGTGCTTGCGCGTCTAACGTTTTGAAATTGCTCCATGGTATATTCGTAACTACATAGAGATCTTAACATTCCTAGAATTCAGGAAGAAATCAAAAAATTCGCCATAAAATACGTCGGTAAACTAACGATTCACCCCAACGCATTGGCAAGGGACCTGCTTCAATTCGACGGCCATCGGAGGTTAAAACGGAGTGACACATTGAGCCTCGCTCGGCGTCTGCACTGACCCTAATTTATAATGTAGTAATATTATAAGATTTGAATACAATATATAGTTAACACGCTGGTGCTAAATATTAACCTTCAAAACTAGTTTTAAGATTTGAAAACTATTGTAAATTTCATTAAGAAAGATTCAATGATAATAAAACAAAAGCAAAAAAATAAAAATTAAAGGAAGACTTGATTCTGCAAATATGTTAGCCAAAGGTGTAGTGCGAAAAGCATAAATACTTGACCGGATTGCCCAGTGATAGAGGCCTTTTATGATGTTAATATTTGACTTAGTTGTGTTGCCAACTAAAAAGCGTCCGTAATCTATTTAACTTTCTATTAAATACTTAATGAGGTATGTAAGTGTGATATTGTGGACATATTCGATAGAAATCCAATTAAGTTCACTCTATGTACTAAAGATTTTTTCAGAGAAATGTAATAAAACAAAAATATTTTTTTCTTCAAACATTCTACGTTACTAATCTTATTATTATTAATGTTAATAAGGAACAAATAAAGGGTCCGACAAATAACTTTTTTTTTCGAAAATGCTGTAAAAAAAACTACTGAATATTTTCTCAAATTTCTTTTTTTATTTGAAAGTACAATCCTTCCGGTTAATAATGGAAAATAATTTTATTCATATGGCTGCCTCGGCTGGCCATGCATGGTGTTCCATGAATGAAAGTCAGTTATGACAAAATTTTAATTGTGAAAAGAAACAAATATATTTGCAAGATTCTTACTGGAAGAAGTTAAAAATGGCGGAAGATACAGTGATAGTATAGTAAAAGCAAAATTGAGATAAATTTCTATTGTTATTACTTGTAATGTCGAATTAAAATGGATTCTTTTATGTGGGATATTATTTTTTTATAAGTTTGTATATGTCTTGTTTTGAATTTATATTGTTATTATTATGAAAATATCTTTCTTGTAGAGAAATGAGAGCAGGGTTATGCTCCCTTTTTAGCAGGTAAAATTCATTAAAATTATTGATGACACCATTTATATTCATTCCATTGCAGTATCGTAAAGCTATCCATTGTATAATTTCCGTGGGATGCTGTACACTGTACTTACAATAAACTATAGGCTGAAGGAGCATAATTGTGATATTTTGTATAGTAATTAATTTGGAATATAGTATGTATTCATTTTTTGAGATGAGATGTTGGATCAAGGTGCTTAGAGGAGAATTTGGTATATTCGAATTTCAATCGAAAAACTGCCATTTGATGTTAGATAATTTGCTTGAATTGTTTAGGTTTTTTGTTTTCTGCTTATTATCGGACTTAGATTATTTGATGTGGTAGGAATTATGTTCGAAATCGAAGGTTTATTATTAACAGTTCTGTTCTGGAGTTTTTGTTGGTTTAGCTGAATATTTCTTCGAAAAGGTGTATTTTTATTTTGTTATTTCGTCGTGGTGAGTTGCAGGATGACGTATCATCTTCTAGGTCTGTTGATAGTGATATAATGGATGGTTCACGCCGGATAGATTTCTTATTAGTATTATTATTCGGTCTTTTTAGAGATTGATTTGTTGATTGAATCGTTGAAGTGACTTGCAATATGGAGTATGATTGTGTTATATTTTGTACAAATGTTGTTATATTTATTTCATACTTACGCTATATACTTTTGACTTTTCATGCAAATGTTGCAAATTGCATCTAATAAAGTATTATTCAAGAATCAAATCTCAAATAGAAGAGAAAGAGAAAGAATGTAAGAATTGTTATTTGCGAAGCTTAGTTATTTGTAATAAGAGACAAAAGAAGAAGATAAAAACAACAGCATGATACAAATTTCAGAGTCAATTTCTGAAAAAACGAAAGGTAGTCTAAGGAGTCTATTACGAAACCTGATTATCGATATCTCTCAAATAATCCTGGATTTCGAAAAAATTGGTTTTGAAAAATAGTTCTTTGCAATTTCTGTAATCTATCTGGTAAAATATATCTATCTACCTGTAGAAAATACGGAAAGTCGCACATTTACCACTAATATACAAAAGGTGGTCCCAGGGGTATATTACATAACCATAACAGTGATATATCTCAAACCATTTTAAAGATCAAAAAACTGATTTTGATAACTGAGATGATAACAGCAAAAAGTTCTACCGACTATTGTGGGACAATACGTGGGAAGTCGCCGTGGTCTAGTAGGTAGTGTGTTGGCTTATTAGACGAAAGGCCCGAGTTCGAATCCCAGGCCAGACATCAAAAACAAAATACAAAAAGTATTTCTTCGGCGACTTCCTCTCAGCAGATTTCTGGCAAAAACTCTGAGAGTAAAAAAATTGCCATGAAAAGCTTCTCAAAAAATCTGTCGTTCGGAGTCGACTTTAAACTGTAGGTCCCGCCACTCAAGTATAAAATTAACGCACACAACATGAGTGGTGTTGAGAAGCTAGGCCGTAATCCTGACGAAGGGTTGTAATGGCCAATTATGTATGTATTGTGGGACAATAAAAGTATTACTAAGATACTCTGCAGCGATCCCAATGAGGTTAAAACCATAAGAGATTTGAATACACTAATAAGTAATACTAAATTAATATAAAATAACATATTTTTCATAAATTAAACTCTTCTGTCAAGTTTTATTACGTTTCTGAACCACAATGTTTTAAATAAAAGTGTTAATGTTTTCTTCTAATTTAATTTCTTTTAATTTGGACGATGGTTATAAACTAATTTTAAGTGTATTAAATTAATGCCATTTATACAAAGCTGATTTAGAAATCGTGTATTGATTGATCATAATAAAAACTTGCTTTGTGAAGAGTTTTGTCAATTGATTTAGTTAATTGGGGTAATATGGAATACAAATTATTCGCTTGGTCTGCCTATGTTGTTCTGTTTGCCAGCAAAAAGAACAATTAACGGATTTTAAAATCGGAAATGTTGGAAAATTGTAAAACTCGATCTTTTAAGTGTTCTAGCAATTCTTTTAGTTAATTGGAAGTAATATGAATTATAAATAATCTAAGATTGATCCGTCCATGCTGTTCTGTTTTCACTCTTTAAGGGGATGTAGTGGTTTTGAAAATACTAAATTTCGGAAAATTTCAAAATCTATAAAAACTTGCTTCATTAAGGGTTCTGGCGAATAACTTAGTTAATTGGGACAAATATGCATAAAAAATAATTTACTTGATCCGCCTATATTGTTCTGCTTTTCCTCAAAAAGGGCACTTAGTGGATTTTAAAATCTAAAAAGTAGTAAAATTTCAAAATCTGCTGCAAACACTCGCAAAACTAATTGTGTTCAATGTATTTATACATTACTAATTTAAAAAATTATGTTGGTGGTGTTTATATGCGCAAAACTCTCTCTGTTAATGGTTGTCCTGTTTTGTCGCAGAAAGAGGATTAAGTGGATTTTAAAGTTTTAATGCCGGAAAGTTTTAAAATCTGCTTTCAATATTCGCTCGCCTGGGGTTCTGGCGATTTAATTAGTTAATTGGGTGTAATATGCATTAAAAATAATACACTTGGTCGGCCAATGCTTTCCTGATTCGTTTCTATATTGATTTTCGTACTGGTTTATTTTAGCCTTCAGTAATGTATAATAAATGTATGTAGTTCTTTTTACACAATACTGTGCAACAATGATAGACTATAGGACCTGCTTGTGCTTTTTTATTTACTTCTACCCAGAAAATTTATCACTTCTCCTGTTTTTATTTCCAAACCTTAAATTTTTGTTTATCTATTTTTTGTAAAAAAAATCTTTTTCGTTACCTTAACTTTTATTTTTGGCAGATTGTAGTTTTTTTAAGTTTTTCTTTTAAAAAAATGTGTTTTATGAACAATGTTTTAGCGCATCGTCGGACAAGTTGCACCATGTAGAAACATGTGTAGGCGCTTCATGGCCGATATGAAAATCGGTTGCTCGTCAGTCCCACAGGCTAAAAGTTGTATAGTTAGGTGCTAATAACTCTCGCGCGCAACTAACAAAGTATTACACTGTACGATGTGTCAATTTCTCAATGTAAAGTTGTATTCAAAGTCCGGCAATGTAGAAACACAACAGAAAAATCGGAAATAAAAGTTATGGGCTATACCAAAAATTATGAATAAAACTTAGAAAATTATGAATAAATTTATTTAGATATAGTAACTTAAACTTAAACTTCTAATATTCAGTTTATATCTCTATTTAGGTACCTGAGGAGCTCATGCTAGACTATGCTGAAATAACTTCAATTCCACCATTGCCACTGTGGGTTCTTTTAAATGCCGATAAGGAATTAGCTGGTCAAGCTGGTGTATTACCTGAGGATGCAAAAGATTATGATCAGTTGTTTGAAATGGATACAACGGATGATAATTTGGACGAATTATTAGACAACGAAAATGAGTTTAAAAGATCGGATAGACGATTATCTATTCCAGAAAAACAAAATATTTCCCATTTTGGTCCTCGACAGGGACAAATATTGTCAAGGCTTTTAACTCATACACATCTTCCAGGCCTTTCTTCTCTCGACCAAATGCATCTATTAGCCCTGGCGGATACTGTGTCCACATGTAATACAGATTTTTCTGAAAAATTTTTATGCGAGACAGGAAAATCGTCAACTAATAAGGATACATCGGGAAATTCGTTAACTGATTCATTAGACGATTGTGGCCTTAGATTTCTGATGGCTATGAAACATTATACGTATTTATTACGTTGTTTACCGCTCAATCAAAGAACTCAATTTCAAAAACACGGAATCGGTACATCAAACATTGTTTGGGCTTTCCATTCTGAAAGTGAAGATGAACTCTTAAATTTAATTCCGTCTTATAAGAAGGGAGATCTTAAGTGGTCAACACTTAAAGATTTAGGTGTGGGATATTGGCTCCGCAATATTAATATATTACGTCAGTGTGTAGAAAAACTCGCCAAATGCGCTTATCAATTGAAACAGGATCCTCTTGACGCTGCAATTTATTACTTGGCTATGAAAAAGAAATCTATAGTATGGGGTCTCTTCAGATCTAAGCGAGATGAGAAAATGACACAATTTTTTGCTAACAATTTCACTGAGGACAGATGGCGTAAAGCAGCACTAAAAAATGCTTTTGTGCTACTTGGAAAACAGAGGTTTGAACATGCCGTTGCTTTCTTTTTATTAGCAAATTCCCTTGATGATGCCATTGAAGTATGTATTAACAAATTGGATGACTTTCAGTTAGCGCTTATAATAGCACGACTTTATGAAGGAGATTTAGAAATAAACTTAAGCTCGACGTATAAAAAACTATTATATGAGCATGTTTTAGGAAGTAAGAATGAATCTACTTTGTTTAATATGGAAAACGCACACCCCGATCCATTTTTACGATCGATGACATATTGGATTTTGAAGAAATATCAAGAAAGTTTAAATACTCTTCTTTTAAATGGTGTTGGCCAATGTCATGTTGCTTTTAAGGAAGAAGACATTTTTAAGTCGGAAAATCATTCTACTAATCCAAATGTATTTAATTTTTACATCTATTTAAGGACACATCCACTACTAGTTCGTCAAAACTTAGCTTTGTCAGCACAAGAGAAAAAAATATCCCATGTTGTCTTATCTGGATTTAGTTACTCCATCGATGCGACAACTTCAAATACTAATGATAGACAACTTCAAATAGAAGATTCTATAAGTTCCGTGGAACGGCAATTATATTTTACGACGGCACATGCTCATTTTAAAGCTGGATGTCCAGCATTAGCTTTGGAAGTATTAAATAAGCTTCCAACAAAAATTTTGGATTCCAATGAGTTAGAAGAAATTCAGTCTTCATGTAGTGTGAATAACGAATTAATAAACACTGGAATAATAGAGTGGGGAAAGGAAACAACGGGTAATTCCAACAATGATTTGTGTATGGACGTCGATTGGTCGACTCCCGCAGCTCTTAATACAGAAGATAACGGCTTTAAAATTCAGTGGGATGAAGAAGATGAAGAAGATCAAGATATTGTAATTGGAAGTAATGAAACCGCAAATGAAAAGGTCGTTAATGAAACTGAGAAAAGCCAAACGAATGCAAATAACAATACTACTTCGAAAATTGATATAATGGCTCAGCAACTAAAATTTGTAGCTTGCTTAAAAATTTTAATGGAGGAATTATCTACACTTGCAACTGGTTTTGAGGTAGATGGAGGTCAACTTAGATATCAGCTATATGTCTGGCTAGAAAAAGAAGTAGAAGCTTTGCAACATTTATGTAATTATTGTTATTCGGATTTAGCTGATTTCAACAACTCGGAGATAATTCAGGTAAGGTTATCGTAACTGTCTACTGCATATTTCCTTTTATATTAAACAGTATTAGATCGAAAGAGTATTTAGAACACTTACGGAAATTGAAAAAAATACTTTTTAGTTCATGTTATAACGTAATGAATTACTATAAGATACTTATGAATATGTATACTACGTGATTCCCATTTTTTTGACGTCACAAATTGTTATCGCATTTTCAAATTATGTTGGTTAAATAATATAAATTTCCGAATTTTTCCAAATTTGTTTCTTGTATTAAAGTACAATTGTTCCGGTTAAGCCGAATGTACTTACCATCCGTTTCATGCGACCTTGCGTTACATGCGTATACCGAAAAAGTAGAATCGGCGTAGTCGTTCGTGACAAGTTACAGAAGAAAATGCACAGAATGCCTAAAGGCATAGAATGCATCAAGTAAGCCGAAAGTCCATAGCATCCGTTCCATGCGACCATGCGTATACCGAAAAAGAAGAATTAGTGTAGTTGTTTGTGACAAGTTACAGAAGAAAATGCACAAAGTAGGTTTACTTCCTGTTTTTCTATGTGACTCATGCATTGCTAAAAGATATCAGCTGTTTTGTAGTACTATAGATGACAAATTATATTATATTGTGAATGGTTTCGATAAATATGTTTAGATAAATATTAATATTTCGCACTTTTTTATTTGCATTGTAAAAATATTAAGAAAAACATTTTTCATAATAAATTTTACTAATAATTTAAGAGGAAAATACATTAAAATACGTTTTTTAACACATTTCATGAACAAAATTCTTATGTAAAAACAGCATTTGAAATTCTTTTTTAAAATTTTTAAAAGCAGCTTAAAAATTTTCGATCCATATTCTCTATTACATTACATTTAAGTTTCTTTTTGCGAGTTTTGTGCAGTTATAAATCTAATATTCCAAATTAGATTGAATTAATTGTAATACACGTTGACGGTCAATCTTATTCCAAAAGAGATACGATTCCGAGGTGCCAGTGACGTTTCTAGGTTCGCTAAATAAAAAAAATATAACTTATAGATATAAAAAACAAAAACACTTTGAAAATGGTTGAAAATGGATCTGAGTCAATATAAAATTTAGTTGTGAATTTGCAATAAGAAGAGATTTAAGTAATACATCAAGGTATATCCTTTGGTCTTAGTAACAGACCTTCTGACAGGGCACTGTTGACTCAAAGTACACCTGTTCAGAATGAGAATTATTCCGAACCCAACAGTGGATTCTGTATGAGAATGAATCGTCTGAACATATTCTTGGAACCTGTGAGGCACTAATATACATATGTAGCTCTGAAAAAAAAAACTGGATGCATACCAGGTGCTGGACAGGAAATTGTATTTGATTTTGTGTTTGACAAATGCTTATTGCCTGTTCCCTAACATTTCATAGAAGAGGAACTCCATTCCATTGGAGAATTGTCCCAACTCATTGCTAATAAGGACGAGGGTTTCTATAAGAGGAGTATAATAGAATTACTTGAGTGCAAAAATAGTGTTTTCCTCTTTACTACACGTTACAAGTAATCTTTATTTTGATTCTAATTTACATTATTCTTCTATGTCGAGGTATAAAAAATGTATGTGGTAAAAACATAGGACATAAAGAGAAACTAAAATTTTAAAAAGTGTTTTTGGTAAGCTCCCTGGAATAATGGCATCATTATAACTAATCTTTCATATATTTCTTAATATAAATTTAATAACTTTCTAAATAATATAATACTCACTTCTGAAAGCAATCGAATAATATGTGTCCTTTTTCATTCACTAAACACTTCCATATATCGATCACAATTAAATTCATTTGTTTGTCTTCTCTCTTAATGAAATCATTAAATCGTCCTAGCACACGCTTTATGTCATGGTTATGGCTATAATTAGCCAAAGGAGCCAAAGTGGTTAATAATGATTATAACAATTTGATCAATGATTCCACAATAGGTTTCCTTACGGTCGGGCGTTACTTAAATATTTTTATAAAATTTTTTAGCATTTTTCTTCCCATCATCATTCTTTACATACATACACACATAATTGGTCATTACAAACCTTCAGTCAGGATTACGGTCTAGCTTCTTACACCACCTTGTTGTGGGCGTTAATTTTATACATGAGTGGCGGGACCTACAGTTTAAAGTCGACCCCGAACGACAGATTTTTTGAGAAGCTTTTGCATGGCAATTTTTACTCTCAGAGTTTTTGCCAGAAATCTGCTGAGAGGAAGTCGCCGAAGAAATATTTCTTTCATATTTCATTTTGATGTCTGACCTGGGATTCGAACTCGGGCCTTTTGTCTAATAAGCCAACACACTACCTACTAGACCACGGCGACTTCTTGCAGATATTGCCGAAAGAAATATTGTTTCATATATTTTTTTGAACGTATGGCTTCTTAGTCCTCTTTTTGTTTGCTTGAGGATTATGGTATAAGAGTTTATCATTCATACCCTGTGTATATGTTTGCATACATCAATTACATTTTTAATGGTACTCTCAATAATTCTACGAGGGTATTGAAATTCTTCTAAACGATGCACTTATGTTTAAAAATATAGGCCCTAAGATTGCGGATAGAACGCACGTCTTTTACAAGCTAATATTTATATATTTATTCCTTTTTACATGTTGTACAATCCCTATTCAGCTTTTGGGTGTGACCACCCCATCTTTTCGATTTACTTATCTTTTTGGTTGTATTCGGCGCTTCTGGGTTTTATGTATTTCTCTGAGACCGCCTTCTGTATTCCTCCAAGGTTCTTTGTTGAGGGCCCTATCCTGGTGGAAATACATTCATGCTCTTTTGCTAGGGGGATCTTCCTTCACGCAACTGACGGATTTTTGGCTGTCCGTCAGGATATAATATAAAAATTTACTTTGGGTGCTTTTTGTTATTTTTTTTTTTTGGTTCCTTGGGTGCTTTAAATTTAGCACACCAAGGCCTAGGCAGGATTGACCTGTTTTATTTCGTTGTGAATGCTTAATGAACTAGCACTCCAGGACTGGCAGGATCGCCATGGAAAATAGGAAAACAATTTTTAAGTTGTTCGCTTAATGCCAAGTGCGCCAGAAGCGCTCAGTTTGGCTATAGTCTATTAATTGATTCTTATCCTTAAAATTACTCAGAGTTTATACATAAATAATGCTGATCAAACATTATGGCCCCGATTATGGTTCACAACACATAAATGTTGTGTTGTAACAGAGACAACACAACATTTATTACTTTCTTGATTATGGTTTACAACATCTAGATGTTGTGTATGTCACAGTGTTGCTCTTCAATGTTAGTATACTTTTCCTTCAAAATACAACCCTGAGTGTATAAAACTGCCAATTGAAAACAAAAATTATTACGTTAAAAAAACAAAAAGCCTACATAAAACACAAACTTTAACTCTTGTTAAAACATGACAATTAAAAATAAAGGCTAGTTTTATTAGCGTTTATATTTTATGTATGTATTGCAATAAATTCATTTCAAAAGTACTTCAAATTAAAATATATAAATATAAAAAAACCTTCTTATCACATTAAAATTTATTTAGATCACATAGTTACTTAAAGCTAAAATACAAATTCATAAATAGTTTAAAATATCAAGTTTTTTTTTTTGGTTAAAAGGAGTTTGGCTTTTAATAATTCATTTTGTAATTCAGCCTTTTCCCTATTTATTTCTAGCATTTTTTATTTATTTGATAATTTTTATATGAGCCCTTCTCAAGATGTTTTAACGTAAGCAATATCTCCTGTAGGTTCTTTTCTTGCCTTTTTAAGGTTTTTATACGCTCATCCCCTATCTTATTTTTTGTATTTTGTAGCTTTTCGACAACTGCTGTTTCCACTGGTTAGTGCTAGTTGAAGGCCCTTCAATTTCGTGTGACGATTCGTCTTGAATTTGTAATCCCATTGCAGATCCATTTGGATTTACTTTCCAATGCATAAACACCAACTCTACGGTGCTCTGCTCCAATTTCCTGCTAATTTCCGTCGACGGACTACCACCTTGAAAGTTTTTTTTCTTTTGGCAGAGAGTTTTCTTTTCAAATTGGCTTTATAATGAGTCCATGCCTTAAAAATGCTACAATTCATCTACTAACCCTTTGCCATTCTTTTGAAACTCTAACGGGTGGGCCCAAGTCATTTATCTCCAATGAAAATTTCTCCCACGTCCCTTTGTGCTGATTCTTATTTGCTCCAAATGATAACTTGCCAATGTCAGGATTTGCTGTCATGAACTCGACCAGCTTTTCCTTCTGCTTGTTAGTGATTATTTTTCTATAAAATATTTTCAGTTATTTATAATTTTTAAAATTTCCACAAAAAATTATATGCACTGTTTTATACATATACTTATAAATTTTTATACATTTTCTTTTTTAAACTGAATGCGGCAACAAGACAACACCTAATGAGCTGTTGTAAGTTTTTGACAGTTCTGACAACACTTAAAAACAACTGTTGTAAATCATAATCGGGCTATGTGAACACACACAACATAAAGTACAACACTAGCGATAGATGTTGTGAATCATAATCGCAATTTTAAAACTACAACACTAAATTTACAACTGTTGTGAACCATAATCGGGGCCTATGTCTACAGTGGAAGGTATAGCAAGAATTTCGTTCAGTTTAGTTCAGTTACTAAGAATATGAAAATATGAACACGCCCAACACTAACAGTGTTGATAGCATTGACTATTAAATTGCATATGCAAGCAAACTGATCGTTGCTTAAATTTACCAAACCGAAGTGCTAGCAACAATGTGTGTACGTTATTGATAGCCTGTATTTTTATAACAAAATAATTGTTTTAAATCTGTACGTTATTGATAGCCTGTATTTTTATAACAAAATAATTGTTTTAAAAATGCGTCAGCAATGCTGACATCATGAACATGCTACACTGCTGTGAATGAAGTCGACGAAGAAATATTTTGTCATATTTCGTTTTGATGTCTGAACTTGGGTTTGAACCGTGGCCTCACTCCTAATCAACACAATCAATCTAGTCAACACACTACCTACTAGACTACGACGACTTTCTGTTTTAATTTTTTTAATTTATTAAATTATTAATTTCTTTTCACGTATCGTTCTGTCTTCCTCGTCGCTAGTTTTATTTACCGAAATGTCTTTACTAAAAACTAAATTACAATAATCTTAAAACTGCAACTTAAAACCACTTGTGGAAACTGCAGCATAGACAGTCTCAAACACAAAATTGAAATTTGATTGAACTATCTGTCTATATAAAATAATTTTATGATTTAAATGAAACTAAAAATTTTCTTTTTATTTTAGGATAAGGATACGTCTGCTTCATATGTTTTATCTGAAAAGCCTACTCTTCATGAAATACTAATGCAAGAAAAACATGACTTTGAGGTTAAAGTTATGAGAGCAGCAAAAAGGAAACGCTGGTTAAAAGGTAATATAATACCAAATATTTCATTATTTAACGTTATATGTCTTTGACATCAATTAGAAATTTCGAACTTTTAAAAGTTGAGGAAATGAAAGGTAGTTCAATTTAATTCGAGTAAAGTGTGGCAAATAATTTATTTCAGGCAGATACACTTCGTCAATAAAGTCTGCGTTCACCTAATGTATTTTTAGAAAATATATAAAATCCCACTTTAAGTATTAAATTTAAATCAAAATTTCTCTAGAGATTTTTTTATTTATACCGTTTATTTAAAAATTATTTAAAAACATAAACCAAAAAATTAATTAATTTTTGAATTAAAGTATTATAAATACCACAATAATGAAATATAGGTACCAAAAAGTTTGCGTTCAGTTTTAAAATAAATAAAGAAAACTTTGATGAATATGCTTAAATCTTAGGTTAGAGGACGTGTACTTGTCAATTAAGACAAGTACAGTACCCGGAGGTCGAATTGACCCATTGTACAAAGCTGCTTAAATCTTAAATTTAATATATTGTTGGATATCCAAGTTGTTTTATGACTTCATTCAACCTGTTTGGCATGGAATTCACCAACTTTTCTGTTTCCTTAGCACTTATTTTCTCACACTCTTCCCGTATAACATTTCGCAAGGTCTCTTTACATCTAATTACATGTTGGCAAATTTGTTTCTCTAATAAATCCGACAGATGCTCAGTAGGATTGAGATCTGGAGATTGGGGGGTGTCTTGAGCTGTCTTGGAGCATTATACAGAAGCCAAAGTCGAACGACCTCTGCAGTGCGCTTTGGGTCGTTATCCTGTTGGAACCAAAACGTAGATGGTAGGCTCAGTTTTGCCGCACTTTATTTTAAATTCTGCATAGTTCTACATAGTAGTGGACTCAATAAATTCAAATTGACCTACCACGACGCCGCCATGCATCTCCATACCAGAGATCAGCAATGAATCGTTTTTCCGCTACGCATAAGTACTCATGCAATTTTGAGTATGAATGAGTCAACAGTATTAAAATTCAACTACTCTGATCCGATTTTGGCAGAGCTTTTAATAATGAAGTAGATAAAGAAAAAATATGGCAACAATAAAATATAAAGACGGTTGTTATATATATTATTTTAATAACCCTGTTTTATTCGTTTTGACGTAATTTTGCCTCTTTTATTTAGGTATTACCATAAAGCTAAGCGCTAGAAAACTTTCCGTTTGGCGCACTTATTTAGAGATGGCTGTCATTTGTTTGTGCTAGACAAAGAAGATGCCGCATAAGTTTAAGAAGCATTTGAAAATGCAAGGTTAGCATTTTCAGATTTTACAAAAAAAAATTCAGGAGTAAAAAATATTCTCATTGTAATATCCCTTATATGTATATAATAATAATATTTTATAGCTAAATATCTCGAAACCCTTGTGTGACAGCGCGATTCGGTCAGGATTATGAGATTTGAAAATTTTTTATCAGTTCGTTATGAATTTGAAGATTCAGTAAATAAGTAATGAGAAAAAATAGTTTGGAGTCATGAGGTTTTACAGTAAAGTTTACAAAAGCTGAAGTTAGATATTATAATCTTAGTTCTGTAAAAACTGAGAGTGTATTTATATAACTCCAAGTAATTAGCGCGTTTGGAAAGGTTTAAGAAATTCTTCAGGTTATACTTAAGAATTGCCTTCAAGGTTAATCAATATGTTAACAAAGAAATTATAAAAAAAAAAAAAAATTCTTAAACGAATAATACAATTGCATACGACGACTTGACATATGTCCATATAAAATTTAAGAAATAATTTAAAAGTATAAATATAGATTAAAATAACAATGCTAAGTTATTTATAAAATACAATATATTCATACTTCATTTTAATATAAACCATTTTAAATGTCAATTTCAGCTAATGAAACTCTGTTAAGAACATTACTAAGTTATTGTTCTTTACACGGCGCGAGCGGGGGAGGTTTGGCTTCAGTTCGTATGGAATTGGTACTCCTTCTTCAAGAACTCCAGCAGGAAAAAACTCAACAACAACTGTTAAGTCCCCTACCATTCCCCACCACGTTGCCACTGCTAAGTGCATGTGTTGCTGGAAATAAGACAGTTATTGCGGATCCTATAAAATACTTACAGGTAAATTTGTATAAAAAATCATGTAAATATGTGAACAATTTTACACCAACAACACCTTTTATTTTTAAATAACTATTTAAAGCCCTAATCTTTATTTTAAAAATATGTATGTTATTATATTATTTATTTATTACTTAATATATACGTATTATATCAAAGAGTATCAGAAACAAAACAACCGCATAGTTATGGTAAGAAATTAAAACTTTAGGGTCAAACAAAGATCAAATCACAGTAACTACTCTACAAAGAAATTCCCCCCAAAGATAGAAGGACAGTGTTGATAGTGAGTAATCCCTGAGCAGTCAGTTATTTGTTAGAAAGGAGTATAAAAAGCGAAGCGTTTAAATATAGCTGTGTTGTACACTTGAATTATAGATATAACCTTTAGAGGGGCTACTCTTGTTTTTGAACCTCTTAAAGAAACAACAACATTACTACCACCCGAAATTCTGAAATATGCTACAGCAGCATAACCACTCTCACTTGCATCTACAAAAGTATGCAGTTGGACATTTAAGTTATTATAGTTTTGAGGAACATGTAAATTATTTGAACACCAATTTCGTATGTTAAAGCCACCTTGGCTATGTAAAAAGCGCACTTCTCTTGCTAGATTAATAGTTTCCTCAGGAGAACCCATTGGGACAAGAAAATCATCCACATAGTGATTTTCTTTTATGGCCGCCTGCTAAAGGGTATTTATTTTCAAACTTTAATGCATTTATATTTTTCACATACTGTGATATATAGGGTGCGCATGTGGCGCCAAATATCATCACTTTCATTTCATATATTTCAGGGTCTTTTGTTTCATCACAGCTGCGCCACAGGAAACGTTGAGCACTGCAGTACTCTTTTCGCATAAAAATCTGGTGGAACATTTGTTCAATGTCTCCACCCACATATTGCATTTCTTCTGTCTAAATCGATAGAGGATGGCTGGGAGAGACTAAAGTAAATCTTGCCCTTTAAGCAGCATAGAATTTTGGGAAACACCATTTACTTTAACGGCAGCATCTTATACGAAACTAATTTTGTTTGGTTTATTTTTATTTATTACTGGGAAAGTAGATAGATACCATATACTTGCATTACTCTGTTGAACATTATCCACCTTACATATGTAACCTTTTTCCAAATACTCTGATATAGTGTTTTCGAAAACATCAAACAATTTTTGGTTATCCTATATAGTTTTTTCAAGGCAAATTAATCTTTTTATCGTTTTCTTGCTCGCATTTACAAACAAAAAAGTTATACTCATTTTCAACATTTTGTCTTATACCTGGCCTACCACACAAAACCCAGCCAAGGCAAGTACATATTGCGACAGGCTCATGTATATTACTCTCTTTTATACGGGTTGGTAAACATAACTTTAGATTATTAAGACCTAAAAGTAATTTTGTACAGCATCTTTGAAACTTTCAATTGGTAGCCCTCTAATCTAAGCTCTGACAGTAACAGCTGTCTTACCGTTCGCACTTGAATAGGACATTTTATTTCACTTTTACCTGAAATTTGGACTGAAACTTTTCTCGATTCATTTTCTTTTCTACACATATTGTCTGTCTACTTTAAACATAAAGGCTGTGGATTACCTGTTAAATTTAATTCATTAACTATTTCTTCATCGATCAGGCTTATTGTCGAACCTTCGCCTATAAAGGCAAATATGTTTAAACTTTTGTTATTACCATAAATAGTAATGGGTATAATTTTAAATAATATTTCACTACCAATATTCCCATGGTACGCAGCATGTAAATTAGGAGCATTGTTTTATTAAAGTTTTCATTTGTTTTGTATGTTTCTTTACTTTCAGCTGCTTTACTATTTTCTTCTGTTGACAGCAGAGAATGATGTTTAATTTGACATCCCTGTTTTGAACAAAAGATTTTGCTTTTGCATGTTCCATAATGACAAAGATTATATTTTCTTATCAGATTCCATCACTCATTTTTATAAGCAGCCAAGAATTTCCTGCACTTATCAACACTACTGAAGTCGCCGTGGTCTAGTAGGTTGTGTGTTGGCTTATTAGACGAAAGGCCCGAGTTCGAATCCCAGGTCAGACATCAAAACGAAAATATGAAAATATTTCTTCGGCGACTTCCTCTCAGCAGATTTCTGGCAAAAACTCTGAGAGTAAAAATTGCCATGAAAAGCTTCTCAAAAATCTGTCGTTCGGAGTCGACTTTAAACTGTAGGTCCCGCTACTCACGTATAAAATTAACGCACACAACACGAGTGGCGTGAGAAGCTAGGACGTTGTACAATGGATCAATTCGACCTCCGGGTACTGTACTTGTCACAGTTGACAAGTACACGTCCTCTAACCTAACCTAACCTAACCTATCAACACTACTACAGTTGCCAAAACATACTACGCAATGGTTTTTGTTGTTTATTTCATGCGCATTAATAAATGCATTTCTTGTTCGTCGTGAGTGTTACTCTGTTGACGTTAATGTATTATTGCTGCTGCTCTCAATATTTACGCAAAATCTGTCAAGTTTACTCTTTGATTGTTTTTATCAGTTTTGTTTTTTGTTCGCCCCAGTTTAGTTGAAGATTTGATGGCAATTTCATAATTAGCTCTTGCAATAATGAGGAATTTTTAAGCTCATCTAGCAATCCACACGCCCTTATTGTAGTTTTCAGACCTTTTACTTCAACGGCAAAAGTGGTAATTGTGTTTAATTTATTGGTGTTAATATTAGGCAGTAATTTTATTTTGTTTTTCAAGGAACTTAAATTTTTTTTCCGGTTGTCCATTAAGCAATTATAAAGTAGAATTTGCGCATGGAGCTGAGTTGCGGTAGTGAAAACTAAATTTTTACATAGATATTGGTTACAGGTTGTTAGTTGATTAGATGTTGCAAAAGGGTGTTCCCGAAAATGTAGACTGAGATTGTAAATGAGTCGCTTCTATGTCTGTTGGCTCTTGTATGGAAGAAGGCTGTTGCGTAGAATCGCTAAAGAATTTGGTATTTCTTTTTAATGAATTCTCTTTCGAGTTGAGTCTCTTCTTGTAGCCTTTGTAATTCTAATTCGTGGCGATGAGAGCGCGAAGAAATCGACTAGCCGCTTCGGAATGAAGCTGCTCTTGAGGGGCGCATATCGCAATTTGGGCAGACCCACATTAAATTTCGTTCACTATTATTTACGTTAACATACAGGGTATGAAAATTAGATCTGCATTTGAAAAATTTGATGGTATCAGTGCGGTCGCATGGCTTGTTGCATATATGGCAGTTAGAGCAGGTCATTGTCGATTCAGTTGTTAGGTGCTGGCTTGATGGTTGACTCTGTGGGGAAGAAGAATCCATGTTTTAGGACTTACGGATTTTTGGCCAAATGGTTGTCTTCGGTTTTTCCAAACAGGGATTTATTGGTGAAGCTATATTCACAAGTAAACGTGCAAGTAAGAAAAAGAATTTCAAGAATGTTGAGAGAACCGCCCAAGCCCTTAGTATCCAAATGTAGATTATTAACTAAAAAGCACAAGAGTAATTCATTTATTGTCATGTACTTTAAGGGTTGAAATTCCTGTAAGTTAATTAATTAATAATTACAACACAGCTTAATTTAATAAATTCAGATTCAAAATTGAGGTTATTCACTAACTTTTTCGTATGGAAACCAAGAGCAAAACTTCTTTGTGTGTTCTCTTGTTCACTTTGGAAATTCTTTTGAGCAAAGTTGATTTTTTGCGCCAATTTATATAAATTGAGAAATAATCAGGGGTGTCATAGAATCCAATAATGTCGGAATTGGATTTGAAAACGACACAAAAATCAATTTGGTGTCATACAATCCAAGATTATCGGTTTTGTTTTCGAACTTGAATAAGTATCGGTTTTAGGTGTCACAGAATGTCTTGTTATCGGTTTTGTTATTGGAAATAAACCAAGCAGCTAACAGCTGTCTGTTTGTTATATGAAATAAAAACAACTTTAATGTTACTTTATAAATAGCTTTTATTTTACCAATCTTTTATAAGGTTCCGGCTATTTCGTCTCTGATTCTCTGACCTTCACTTTGCAGAGTCGTGCTTGATGACAAAATAACATTGTCTTCACTTTCAGGTAATGATAAAGTCAGCTCATCCTCACTGGTTTGCCAATTATAGCTCCTGCAAATGTGCTGCAGAGTGCAGCAGTAATTTATAATTCCTACTGCCTCTTCCGGATGGTAGTGTAACGTGCTCTTGAAGCACTCAACATATTCCATATTCAACACTCCTATTCATATTCTTTTTCGATTAAAGTACAAATGCTCGTTAAAGCTAGGCTTTATTATCTTTATATGAGTCCCGGCTATGCAACCAATTATTGAATGGATTTTAAATTTATTAAAGATATAGTCCCTTGCTCTTTGCGTATCGTTGGAGTTCATTTATAGTTGCACCCATTGACGGCAAATGAACCGCTCCATAGCATTGAGCACATTGTCGAAAATTGTAGAAACAGTGCTTCTGCCCAGCGATATGCTAGAGTCATTTTCAAAAGATACTTGGTATTACCCTTCAGCTAAAAACGTAGCTGCAAGTTGTAGCAATGGTGGGATCTTAGAATAGGAAAGGTGTTCTTTTACTGTGTCTATGACCATACAAAAAGCATCTTTGTTCAACCGGCAATATGCTATAAGTCTGCAAAGCAGCTTTACTTCTATCCAGGAAACACTGTATTATAGTAGCCAGAACAAGAGTGGGAACAACAAGAACTAACCATAAGTCATATCTTTGAAGATTGCCCGACAAGCTCAACAAATGAACCACTGGAAGAAATCCTAAATTGCAGCAACATAAACTCAGCAAGAAAAATTTCAAATATTCTTCAATCTGCAAATGTTTTACATGAAATCTAGATTCAACACATATAGTGTAATGACCATGTCGTCCACACTATTTTGGAATTGTATTTTACAAAGTTATTTTTCAAAATACGCATTTTAAATAAATAAATAAATATATATTTTGTCAAAAAAAAAAAATTAATAAAAATTGGAAATAAATACACAAATGTAAACAACAGCTGTTTCGAACATCGGTTTTATTTCAATTCGAAAATAACAAAACCGACTTGGTTTTGTGACACCAAATGAATCCAATATTGGTTTTCAAAAACGACAAAAGGCAAAACCGACTTGGATTCTATGACACCCCTGAATATGAATGTCAACTCGCGTAAAAATATAAAATTATTTTAGAGCTGATAATAAATCGATGGTAATAATTAATACTATAAAAGTTATCGATAATATGTAAATAATTTAAAATATCGATTAGACAGTGACGGCAACAGCGACTTTAATGCAAAACACACTGCTCTTGGAATTTTATCCTCTTGGGCTACGAAATGAGTCTGGGTATAAATCCGGATAAGACAGACCTCGTCTTGTTCTCGCGTAGTTACAAAATTGAAACCTTCAGGTTGCCGAGGTTAGCTGGTAGGGAGCTTCCGTTGTCTTCTGAGGTCAAGTACTTGGGTGCTGTCCTGGACAGCAAGCTGAACTGGAAACGAAACACCGAGGAAAGAATGAAGAGTAGATAAGAGTTTTCAGCAGAAAATCTTAGATAAGGTTCAGCGGTTTGTATTCTTGAGTATCACTGGAGTGAGAAAGAGTTGCCCTCAGGCTGCTCTTGATACTTTGCTCTGTCTGACTCCGCTTGACTTGTATGTCATGCGGTGTGCAGCGCGCAGTGTCATTCGTCTGAGGGAATCGGGCTGCTGGAAACAGCGCTCGATAGGTCACTCCAGAGTTCTGAATGTCGTCTCCTGAAGGGAAATATGGAAAAAGCCACCGTCTATATTGTGCCTGAGGCTATGTTCCTGCCTTGTTTAAGGATACTTTACCGGGAAAGGGCACAATGGAATGGCGGGGTACTCCAGGGGCAGAGAGGTATACCCAGCTTCACAGATGGGTCTACGTTAGGTGGATGTACAGGTGCTGGGGTTTTCTATAGGGAACTCGGTCTTGAACTCCACTTTAGGTTGAATGATGACTGCAGCGTTTTTAGGTGGAGATTTTCGCAATCTTGAAGGCTATTGAGGCCATGGCTGGTGGCCCAGCTTTGAATTCGGAATCTTACGTGATCGTCGTTGACAGTCAAGCTGCCCTTAGGGCCATTGAGTCGGTCTGGTGCAAATCACGGTTCGTTCGCAAGTGCAAGGAGTCGTTGAGGACTTTTTGACAAGACCGTATCCGTCTTTGCTGGGTTCCGGGTCATAGCGGAATACTGGGCAATGAGACGGCGGATGCCCTCGTTAGGTTAGGTTTGCATTCTGGGAGCGATTTAATAGTTGGTCCTGACCCCCGGTCTGCCACCTCTACGGTCTCATCAATGGAGGGGTGGGGGAGGAAGAGCAGAGACGTTGGGGGAACGGATCGGGTTGTTTTGTCTCTAGATGTCTATGCCCTGCTGTGTACAGTAAGAGAACAGGTTGTCTGCTTAAGGTTGGTTGTCGGTTTTATCATGGGGCACTGCGAGATTAGGTCGCTGACGGGGATCTGGAACAGATCCCAGCCGGACTATGGCAGGGCATGTTGCGATGAGGAGTAGTTGGAGACTATCGAACACCTCTGTAACTGCCCAGCCCTTGGTAGGTTGATGTTGAGGACCCTTGGCAGAGATTCCTTTGAGGGTTTGAACTGTGTGTCGAGAACCGACATCAAGGCTCTCCACAGATTCATTAGTGGCTTAGGCTGGTTGAGAGGCGCTAGGGCTTCATCTGGGTAGCCGCGCTCTCTCTTTTTTGTTGTGTCCGGTTAGTGTGGTAGTGAAGTGGAGGATTTTAGTCTGATTAGAGTTTGCTTGCCTCCGTTTTTTGCATTCCCTCAAAACGGGTTTCCAAATTGGTAAGTTTTTCATATGCCACAAAATAATTTAAAGCAAAAGCTTTCAAACGCCCAATCTGTGTTAGTGCTTCATTGAACGATTTAATTTGATCGATTTTTTGATCTACAAATTCCTCTTCTGAATCACTTTATATTATTTTTGGAGTTTTTGCAGCTTCAAAATTGATTTCAATGTCATCATTTTCAGTGAATGCAATTTTATCGATGTTTAAGAAATCTTCAAAACAAGTCTCGTTATTTTCTAATAACAAATAATAACATTGCTAATGGCACATCATTTTCCGGATCAAATTCATTGACAGTTTAGTTTTGGTTAATAAATCCGGCTTTGCGAAAACAGTTTTTGATTGTAGAAGATTCCACTTTATTCCAAGCAGTTTTTATAAAACATATTGCATCCAGCACACTAATATTCTTTGAAAGTTCTGATACTGATTTGGCAGAACTCATTTTTAAGATGACATAATTTAAAATCAAACTTTTATAGTTAACTTTAAAATTTTGAATTATGCATTGATCCAAAGGTTGACAAACTGAGGTTGTGTTTGCTGGCAGAAAGATTACATTATCATTGGTTAATGTAGAGTCCCTAGGATGAGATGCAGCATTGTCTACAAATAAAATAATTTTTCTAATGCGCGACTTCATTTTATTATCCAAATGATGCAACCACTCGATCATTATCTCTCTTGTATGTATTATGTCGCTTACGTCATTTTTGTAGCCACCCATTTGATGCGGAAAACCTATGATAATCTATTTTCTCAGCTATTTCTATGGCCTTTGCCTTCACAATTGGTCCAGATGTAGACAAATTTTTGCTTCTGGCAATTGCAAACCAATCAAAATATCTTGTCAACTTTCGATCCTTTTGTAGAAAGACAATTCTTCTTATAATTTACGTTAACTCCAGATTGCCATACGGCCTTAAAATCTTCCTTATTTTTCAAAATGCTCGCAGCCTGAGTTTTCCGAATATTAAATCTTAAAAAAAACATTAGCAGCTATTTATCAAAATTTTTTCTTTTGTTACCTTTTTGCAATTTCACGCATTGAAAGTTTTTCTTGTTCTTGCCCATTTATTATTTGTATTTTTTCTTTTAATGTAAGAGAATTTCGTACAACTATCGCATAATAAAAAGTTCTTCAAAAACTAACACTTCAGGCAATCGACACACTGTCCCAAATGAACACATTCAAAAAATATAAAAAAACTACACAATCTGCCAATGATACTAAAAAGGGAAATCACACAATTTTATATACTATGTATGTACATAAATGCGTTGCTGTGGGGTATGTATATGTATTTTAATCGGTTAACATTTTTGAATTTTGTCCGTCTACTGGAGGTATTTTATGGAAAAAAAGTGTCCGCGTCCGACTAAAAATCCTTGTAAAACAAAGGGACTTGGAAAATTTACCGTTTAAAAGGGGTGATCGCCTCCGGGAGGTGTCCGTTAGTAGAGTTTTCACTGAATATTAAAACATTTTACAATTTTAATTAATCAGAGTATGACTCTCGATCTAAACAAAAAATTTTGAAGATATTAAAGGTAGTAAGAGGTAAAAATAAGGGCGTTGACAATAATAGTAGAGTTGCAATCAACGCAAATCAATATTAGTGGATTAACGACTATAGATGAGCTGATATGATACACAAACAGTTTGAAAAATTGAAAAGCTCCGCCCATTTTATTCTTCCGATTTATGACAAAATTTTTCAGTTGGTGTGTAAGTAACTGATATTTTCCAAAACACTTCAAAAAGGTGTTGTTGACACCTATTTTAAAACCAGAAAAAGCTAAAATTTCTCCCCCTAGCTATAGACTCATTAGTAAGTAGATACATACATAATTGGCCATTACAACCCTTCAGTCAGGATTACGGCCTAGCTTCTCAACACCACTCATGTTGTGTGCGTTAACTTTATACATGAGTAGCGGGACCTACAGTTTAACGTCGACTCCGAACGACAGATTTTTGAGAAGCTTTTCATAGCAATTTTTACTCTCAGAGTTTTTGCCAGAAATCTGCTGAGAGGAAGTCGCCGAAGAAATATTTTCATTTTGATGTCTGACCTGGGATTCGAACTCGGGCCTTTCGTCTAATAAGCCAACACACTACCTACTAGACCACGGCGACTACAGTCGTAGATAAAGTATTTGAAAAATAATTCTCTAGATGCTAAAAGAGTTCACTGAAGCGAACAACGTCATAAATAAAGAACAATTTGGTTTCAGGAAAGATCACTCAACAGTTCACCAGCTAAAAAGAGTTGTAAATATAATTTCGGAAAATAAAAATAATGGAAAAAGTACTGGAATTCTCTTCTTAGATATCAAAAAGCCTTCGATACCTTGTGGCATGAAACTTTGATTTTTTGTTAACTATTTGCCTAGTTCTCTGCTTCTCAGTTTTTTCAGAACCAGCTTTTGTAATACTGAAATCTTGCTGTTGGTAGGATATCCCGTTGATTTTTATGAAATTGAAAAATATGTTATTGTAATTTTAAAGGTATTTATAATTAAGAATGTTTGAACAAAAAATTAATTTCAAAAAATATAACCTAGAAATAATTGGGAAAACAACATAAAAAATTAGCGGTACGCCGTTGTATGTAGACTTTTTTCCTTGACTGTAAACCGATATAAAATTATAAGAATTATTACTATATTATATGACTTATAAATTGTTTACGTTTTGTTTATATACTTTTAGTCCCAAACAATCGATATGCTTCATAGTGTTATAAATTTTTCGCCATTCTCTATCTCCGACACAAATGCATTTTGTGAAATTTTTATAATTCGAGATCTTGCAGTAGCACTGTCTTCTTGTATTTACCAATCGCTTTGTGATTCTGAAAGCTTCGTTGTAAATTATTCTTCTCAAAACGGATTTCAAAGTCCAGGCATTGAAAATATTGCTAAACTGAATTCGTCATTTGAGTGCTCACATTTAATTGGCAATGCAAATATTAACAATAGAAAAAGAATAAATTCCACTGATGAACCAGTTGTAGTATGCACAACACCCTCAAAATGGCCTGGTGTCGCTAATTTAAGAGCACTTCTAGCAAGTGAAAAAGATGAAGATATACCAAAGCTAAACGTGCTTCTATTAGAAAGCTTTGTTGCAACATATGTATCTCTTGCTACTTACGCTTTAGTGACATGCGATAGTCGAATTTTATATAGACTAGTAGCCAACAAATTTTCAACCGACACTTGGTCTACTATTTTTGGAGGTGGAATGAAAAAACTTTTAAGAAAGGCAACATGTGAAAATCATACGATATCAAATAACGGTGTGCCAGATGAATCAATTGAAGAAAATAGCGTATGGAACACAGTCACTTCTATAACAAAGCAACGTGTTAAGCTAAATATGAAAATACTAGGAAACTTTGGCAATAATAACTCAACCACTCCAATGAAAGAAGATAAACCTACTTATCGCGAACAGTTTGTTCCACCTGAAATGTCAATGCTTTCGTATTTTTTGATGAAACCTAAACATGCAGGTAAGCATTAATTTAATTCTTCTCATCTAGAATGCTATTTATTTATTTATTTAATAAATATATATTTTACCAAAATAAATTTATAAAATATAGATACAAAAGGCGCCGGGTATCTAAGACCATATGTGCAAAAAAAAAATAATATTCATAAACAATAGCTAATTTAAAAGTAACTAAATAAGAAATTTATTATTATTGTTTTTTTGTGCAAACATCATTGATCTAAACATTTTGGAAGGAATGCTATTTATTTTGCAGAATGATTAAAATTTAAAATCTTGTCAAATTCCCAGATCATTCTCCCACAAATGAGTCATTGTTTTGGTAATGGAAGACATTTAGTTGTACTCGTACTTTAATTGTTCTCCCAAAAACTAGATAAATTATATTTTTTTTTAAGTTTTGGATTAACAAATGTATTTAGAGAAGTGTTATTTTTTATTTACGTTTTGGGCGATCGTTCCCTGTACCAGAAGATCCGAATTAATCCACCACATTGCGAATAGTCCTCTCAGTAGGACTATTATTTCGATCGTATAATACATTGTCCGCACAGAACACCCACTATGATAAATACACATGTCAATGCCTTATCCGTCTATGGTGGTTTAGCAAAACAGACTGAATAAATGACAACTAATATAACAGATGTAGGTTCAACAAGATCGCCGTTCGGAATTCGAAGTTAGAAAGTGTTATCAATAAATAATAGTGTTTGCCTTGTCTCTGTGTCTTTTTACTTTAGTTAAATTATGTTAATTTCTTTATTTTGTAAACAGTTTTTGAGTGCATTTTTACTGGTATAACTGGTAGTGTAAATTAAAATAAAAGAATTTTTGCGCACAAGAAATATTTAATAAATCAGTTGAGATCAGTAGAAAAACGGTCAAGCAAACAACTTTTAAATTTACGAACAGAAACAGGTAATACTAGAACAAGAAAATACAGACATATATCGATTATGTAAAACTGATTTAACAAAACAGTCTCCATTTGGTTATAACACAATTAAATCGACACATTAGCAAACGAGTACACGGATTTTACAAACCCCCTAATAAAGAACTATGTAAATACAATTTTAAGTGCAAATGATGTCTAAACAAAGAGAGGTAAACTGTTGCAGAAATATGCGTGGGAAAGTAATGATAATAAAACTCTGAAAGAAATGAAGACTGTTATAGACATCTGAATTGGAAGATACACTTGTTGTTAACAAAACTCTAAAATCAACGTCGCAGAAGATTCCAAATTTTTCAGTATCGTAAATCAAAAAAAAACAAGTTATCTTAAATTGAAAAAAAATTCCTCGTCTCTCATCAGCGGGTGGTCAAAATTATTATAATTAATGTCACTATTAGTTTTACTTTAACGCTACATTATAATCAAATTCCTATCTTGTCCTCATAAGCGCATTTGCGCAGAACTAGACCGAAAGCTAAACGGAAGAAATTTTTAACTGGCTCCACACCCCAACCCAACAGAATCCAAGATTGTTTTCCAAGACTTTCCAGGTTTTAACGAGACGAAGGCATATGGTGTATTAGCCATATTGGTAACAGAAGTTGAAGTCGCTGTAGTCTTCTTGTTCGCTTATTAGACGAAAAGCCCGGGTTCGAGCCCCAGGCCAGACATCAAAACGAAATATGAGAAAAAATATTTCTTCAACGACTTCCTCTCAGGAGATCTCTGGCAAAACTCTGAGAGTAAATAAACCTGCCATGCAAAAGTGTCCCAAAATCTGTCGTTCGGAGGTGACGTTAAACTGTAGGTCCCGCCACTCAAGTATAAAATTAAAGCACACAACATGAGTGGTGTGAGAAGCTAGGCCGTAATCCTGGCTGAAGGGTTGTAATGGCCAATTATGTATGTATGTATTGGTAACAGAATACTCCATCCGCAAGCTTATGTGTTCAAATTCAAATATTTCTGAGTAGTCCAGTATACCATAATCAGAATCTTACTGGGGTCAATCGCTTACATACATATGTATATAAATAAAGATCACACTTAGAAGCATGTTGGTTCGTGAATTTCCATGCGTAGCCCAGTACGATTTCTAGTCCGGAATTTAGAATCCTCAAATTCTCTACCGCGCAAGTAATTAGCCATTTCTGTATCTGCGTAGCCCCATAGGATTTCTAGTCCGAAATTTGGAATCCTCAAGTCCTCAAATTTAATGCGTACCAAATAACGTTTTACCCTTTCAAGGACAGAACTGATACGCAAAAGTTTTTCACAATCTGAGTATATTTTGTGAAGTCTTGGGAGCTACTTTAAACATAATAAAAAAAAGAAAAAACGCTAGTAGATTAGCAATAATGTCTTGGGACATATGTATGGTTTAAGGTCTTTAATCACTGAACTAAGGAATTTACTTTTGTAAATTCATATAAAATCTTGCAATTGTATTGGATAAATAGGTTTTATCTTTTATTTTATGCATTTTATATTGAGGGTTCATTTTTGTGTCATAAATGTTATCATAATAGAAACTACACAAAGCACATCCGTATCTTGCTCAGTAGACCAGTAGTTTCTCACAGTAGGTAACACAATATAGTTAATACCTGTGAATGGTTTGATTTTTTATAGGATTGCTGTAAGCACATATCCATTGTTGTCAGCTCAGCGTAAGATTTCTGGTATTAATATTCTCCATCAACGTCTTCATATTTGTAACTACCTCAGAACACAAGTAAATAAATAAAAAGACATCAGTAAGTTTTAACAAAGAATATGGATATAAAGAATACGCATTATGCGGAAATAAAATTTCTTATGGCGGGTTGTAACATTACGACCCGCTCTCACCAAAATCTTTTTAGAAATCATTTCTAGATGAGGGAGATAGGGGGAAGACAGAAGGAAAATAAACACAAGCAAAGAGCGTAACAATGTGTTGCTCTCATCATGAGGGCCACGCATTGTTACCAGTGTTGCCGTTTTTGGTTATTTGTTTGTTAAAGTGTAGATTTTTCCGGGTTTGGTTATTTTTTTTATATAAAGAGGTCTTGTTTTGCTTGTTAAAATGAATTAATTAGTAAGACTAAAGTTTTATTTTGTCATTTTTTGTTGTTTTTCTTATTAATTATAATTTAAATTTGAAAAAATAAAATAAAAGTCTGCAAAATTTAATTTGGTTATATTTTTTCTTATTTGGTGATTTTTTTCACAAATGTTGGTTCCAAAAAAATTTTTCTTTTTTCGTGGCAACACTGTTTCAGAAAATAAATTAAAAAGTGGTCAAACAACAAAAACGCACTATTCCCTTCTATCTTTCCCCCCGCGTCATGAAATATTTTTGAAAAATATTCCAAAAAATGTTAAAACGCACATTCTTTATACTTTATTTTCTTTGGTTTTATTCTTGTTGAGTCTTATCAATTGTTTTTGATCTTACCAAATTGTAAATGATCGTTTGAAAACTGATAATACCGAGTTTTCCAATTCGATTTGGGAAAATTTAGATAAAGAGAATTCAAGATGCTTATAGTTTTATAAGGTTCTGTGACATTTACCGCGATGAAGAAATTCGATGATGAGTGGCATTCAGCTTAATCTGTGTTTGTAGAGCGGAATCAATCACTTCTTTATCTAATATAAATTTACGTTCAGTGTCGTTTTCTATTCGATTAACAGTCAAACAGAGTATTCCATTATTTATATTGGCTTAAATATAACAAATTTACCGTATTTTCAAAATCGATTTTTACAGCAAAAAATCAAAATCAATCGTATAATAATGCACTACTGCGTTAGAAATCACTTCTTAAAATTAAAAAAAAAGCCTTAGTTACGTTATAGTTTTTCTTCTCGTAATCAGTTTGAGAAACCTTCACAATGTGGTTTCACACACGAGACTATTTTTTAAGCCGCAGAATTTTTATTCACGAAACTATTTCATCTGGCATAAAATTGCTTTGTGTGTATTAGTTTTTATTTACTTATTTTTCTGAACCTGCTGTTTTATAAATGTATGTGTATTGGGCTTGTGTTGTTTATGTATTGGTTTGTTGTTCTTTAATTTCAAATATATGCCATCTTAAACATTTTATATAGCATTTTCAGTTTAAATTAAACTTTTTTCAAAATAAATGAAACATTTTTCAAAATGAACGAAACCTTTTTCATATTAAACGAAACTTTTTTTTAAATTAAACGAAACCTTTTTCAAAATAAATGAAACTCTTTTCAGAATAAATAAAACTTTATTCAAATTCAATTAAACATTTTTCAAATTAAATTAAACCAGTTATAGAATTTGTAGGTTTATCATATTCGGTTGTACTTATTTTTTATTTTTTTTAGAAATATTCGCAAAAAATTATTTGAACAATTTAATGTAACGAAAATGCTATATTTAAAAAAAATTGTTTTCTACAAAAGTACCAAAATTTTAAAAGAACACACAAAAATTTTTACATAAACTTCTTTGAAATACAAATATTCAACGTATAAAAATTGCATCATACTTTTGCAGTACAATATAAACAGTAACGAAACGGAATTTGACAGCGCGTAGGCAAGTCGTGAAAGAGACAGCAAATATTACCAAAAAGTGCTGCTGTCCCTCTCTGATTGCAACTCTGTTTTGTTTATTTTCGGGGTGGGTTTTTTATATTGGCGAGAGTTAATAAAAATGTAATTTTTGTCTAAAACTATTAATAAATAATAAAAACAACTAATAACATTAATAATTTTTAACTTTTTTCTCAAGAAATTAAAAAATATTGGCAACTTTCAACAAGAAAACTTTTTTATGAGCAGTACGCCTTATTTTGATCTTGTAATATTTAGCTTCTTAATAACCTCTTACACATGAATCTATATTCATTGTGCCCGAAAATCACCCACATTTCGATTAATATTTAAGAATCTTTAAAATTTTCATTGAAGAAATTAAAAAATAATCAAAATTTTCCCTTTTTTAACACAAAATAAATGTTTGTTTACATTTAATTTTTCTACTTTATCCGCCAGTTTTCACTCTGTATATCTGTTGCTTCTAACACATTCACACTATCACACAAGTAATATGATCTGTTAAAATTTTATGTAGAAGAGTACGGATGGGATCGTCTAAACATAATATATAATGAAACTATCACGCATTGAGAGAAAATACGGATGAAAATTTTGACAGTCGTATGGCTCTCTTCATTTTTTGAAATGTTTCAAAAAACAAGAAAATTTCATTAGATCAGGGATGCATTTTTATGTAAACAAAACAAAAAAGTGTAAAACACCAGTGCAAAAAAAAAACAAACAAGATTTTTGGCGCAAACAAATATTCCTATTTTGTGAAAATATTTTTAGAATTACATATATTCAAAATTTAATTAATTTAACTTAGAAAAAGTTGTTGATTTGTCTCCAGTTTACGCCTTTTTAATTTCAATAGAAACTTTAAGCAAATTTTTTCACTTTGTTTATGTTTTTTTAACAGCTGTTTTCGTCTTACTTTATTATTGTCTTATACCAATCGTGTAAACGCAGAAAAAATAATTATACGACTATTATTCTCTTTTTTGAAATACGGATGGAATTTCATTTTACTTTTTCATCAGACTTTCCATATTACTTGTGTGATCGTGTGAAGGGGGCTTTAACGAAACATGCGAGCTTGTTTGTGTCCAATGACAGCAAAGGTAAAACACAATGACGCATAAAACAAAAAGGGGAAATACATGAATGTAAAAATAATAATAATAATAAAAAGTGATGTCAACATGTGAGTTGCAATTTCAAGTGTGTTATTTCCAACAGGTTTTAATAAATAAATAGTACAAATTAAATTGGTACAAAAATATTAATGACTTTTTGACTTCACATATTTTTGAAATTTTAATATCAGGTTCAGCACTATTTAGGTTAGGTTAGAGGACGTGTACTTGTAAACTGTGACAAGTACAGTACCCGGAGGTCGAATCGACCCATTGTACAACGTCCTAGCTTCTCACACCATTCGTGTTGTATCGTTAATTTTATACATGAGTAGCGGGACCTTCAGTTTAAAGTCGACTCCGAACGACAGATTTTTGAGAATCTTTTCATGGCAATTTTATTTACTCTCAGCGTTTTGCCAGAAATCTGCTGAGAGGAAGTCGTCGAAGAAATATTTTCATATTTCGCCGTGGTCTAGTAGGTAGTGTGTCGGCTTATTAGACTAAAGGCCTGAGTTCGAATCAACACTATTTAAGTCAGCAGGAAACAATTTTCAGAATTTGCCTGTACCTCTTATTTTTCGCGGTGGTATTTGACTTATTGCCATATTAATGGATCTTCTCCTTTAAATACGTTTTATGGACTAATTAAATGAACATATATATAAGTAGAAGAATATGACATTATTTACATACCTCTTATTTATCAAAAACTATTATTAGTATTAATATTCTGTACTGTTGTTTTTTTTAGATTAATAAATTATTATAATTCTAAATCATAATTCATATTGAACTGTGTAACATTAAATGTAAATAATTTTTAGATTATGATGATTATGACACTGATGATCCATATGAATCCGATGAGGAAGACGAAGAAGATGACGCAATTAGTACTAATGCCAAAGTAAACAACAAAGACAATAAAGAACATTTGGATCCAATGTCGTATTCATGGTGTATTCTGAAGTTGGCATTCATTAAATTGTTCATAAAACTTGTTCAAGAATTTATTACTATTTCTGGAATTGATCTTCAAGGTAAATATCTGTGACGGATAAAATATAATTTTAATTTAACTTCCATATTTAGATCTGCCGGTTTTAAGTCCATTGTCACACGAAGTTCTAAGAACTCTAAACCAATGGCAAGATATTGCCCAAAAAATTTTGCTTTCTAAAGGAGCACCACCGGAGGATTATATTCCGGGTAACATATTCTTATTTTGAATGTAAAACTAAAATAAATAAAAATAATCTTACATTTAGGATGCTTTCTGAATAGTGGAGTTCAGGGATTATCAATACATAAATATAGAGCGCTATTAAACACCGATAATACTCCTTTTGCAACAAATTCTACGGCTGGTCCTGTGCGTCGTTTGTGGAATTACCTTGTCCGACAAGATGAAGCTCAAGAGGTGTTTATTAAAGCCATATTTGGGAAAAAAATGGATAATGTTAACAAACATGATGAAGAAACATATGATCGTACTGACAATGGTAATGTATATTTTTCAATTTTTCTTAATTTCAATAACATATTTTAAAGTAATGGCAAACTCGGATTGATATTTGCGAGTTTCTTTTTAAATTGTAAATTCAATTAATCTTCTATAAAACACGTCTTTTTTCAGTTATTTCATTTAATTCAATTCTTTTATTCTTATATAATAATAATATTAACAAAAACAATGTAAAAAGCAAAAAACAACCACACACGTCACTAACCGATGAACACTAAAATCTAACTGACTACTCCTTCTTCATAATTTTTCTTCCTCAGCTTCTAGTATTAGTATTGCCTTTTTCCGAATTTTTTTGCTTCCTTTGCCGCCTTCTTCCTCACTTAAAAACTAGTCTTCTATAGCCGGTAGGGTACACCAGACTTTGTGAGGAGAGTATATTGACTTATAATTACTCGAAACAAGTAGATCTTAGAGAGACGTATCGGTCCTTATCGCGGACTTTCTTTATTATAAACTGGCCATTGTAATCGGACTCTAATTTTCGTGAAGTACCTGTCGCCGTTGGTTAGTTTTCAGCCCCCGTTGAGCATTGCTTCTGTTTGCTGTTTCAATACGTTTAAACTGCAAGGTGTCATCGTCCTTGATTTAGAACAACTAGAACAACTAAAGAGTGTTTTATTTAACAATAAAGAAATAGTTTTTTTTGGTTTTGTTTTTTTATTTTTAATTATTGTTCGTTTATTATTTATTTTAAAGTTTATTTAAAGATTTTTTATATCTCTGTTTATAATGATTTTTGAATGTTGCACCATTTTAGATACTAGTGCTTCAACTAAAGATAACGATCCTATTCGTGTTATTCATAAAGATCACGAATCAATACTTGCATTTTGCCTGAACAACAATAGTTCCACCATGATTGCTGTAGCAAATCCAAGAGAAGTACAAGAACTAGATATTTCTCTTTTGCTAGAATCCCCAAATTGGTACGAAGATGAATGTGACTACGATTTACTTAGTATATCTAAAGATACAGATTCAGCGTCCAATACTGGATTTTTGATGATTCAAAGCTCGGAACAGTAAGTATTTTCAATATTATTGTTATTGCATTTCCTAAGGCAGGGAATTTATTAAGTTTTACTTTCAAAGAATCATTATCTCATACATACATACATAATTGGCCAATTATAACCCTCCAGTCAGGATTACGGCCTAGCTTCTCACACCACTCATGTTGTGTGCCTTAATTTTATACTTGAGTGGCGGGACCTGCAGTTTAACGTCGACTCCGAACGACAGATTTTGAGAAAATTTTTCATGTCAGGTTTATTTACTCTCAGAGTTTTTGGCAGAAAGCTGTTGAGAGTAAGTTGCCGAAGAAATATTTTTTTTTTCATATTTCGTTTTGATGCCTGCCCTGGGGCTCGAACCCGGGCTTTTCGTCTAATAAGCGAACCCACTACCTACTAGACTACGGCGACTTCCAAGAATCATTATCTCTATAATTCTAATTCAACACTTATAAAATTTCAAGCAAAAGTTTATAAAGAGTTCTTAGTCGCGACACTCATTGTTAATTTGGGATGGGCTATATAATATTTAATAATAATATTTATTTATATATATTTATATCTGAGCTCAACTTTATATATCATATGTTATATATACTATATGTATATATATAAATGCACAACTTTATATATCATTACATATAGCATATATGTATATTCATGATTTTTGTAAAATTAATTTCATTATGTATTGTATGTATATACATAATATGTATATGTATGTATATAGTATATGTAATGATATATAAATTTGAATTCAGATGTATTTTTATTATTAAATATCAGAAACATGTAATTTTTACTTTGATACTGTACTATATAATTAATGAATTCATTTTATGAAAATCATGAATGATGAATCATTTTTTATCAAAACATTAAAAGAGCTCCATGGTCTTCTCTTACAGTATAAGAATCACTTAGCATCACTTAATTATTTTTGATAAGCTTCCCATAATTAATAAGCATACAAAAAAAGTAAAAAAAATTCACATGACAATATTATTCAAACGTTTTTTAGATATTTTTTATGCTTAACTTACAACTTATGTATTCATTTCAGAATGACCTATGGTTCCTCTTCAACACCAGAATCCAACTTAAATTATCACCCGAACTCATCACAATCTGGCAGAGGAACAGACATCGTGAGTAAACTATTAAAATACTAAGCACAACTAAATTTATGTGTCTATTATGTTTTGCAACCGAACTTCAGTTTAATAGCTATCTGGCAACACACCTGAAATAAAAATTAATTTTATGTATGGCAAACGCTATCAGTTTTTAGTTGCCATTTGTAATACAAATTTGGCAACTAACAACCCTACTCAAATTTGGTTGTCGTTCGTAGTAATTTCAGGCAAAGTATAACAAGTAACGAAACGGAATTTGACAGCTCGTGGCCAGTCGTGAAAGGGACAGCAAATATTACCAAAAAGTATTTCTGTCCCTCTCTGATTGCAACTCTTTTTTGTTTATTTATGTTTTTTAGTTTTCGGGGTGGGTTTTTTATATTGGCGAGAGTTAATAAAAAATTTAATTTTTGTCTAAAACTATTAATAAATAATAAAAACAACTAATAACATTAATAATTTTTACCTTTTTCTCTCAAGAAATTAAAAAATATTGGCAACTTTCAACAAGAAAACTTTTTTATGAGCAGTACGTTTTACTTGTAATATTTAGCTTGTTAATAACCTCTTGCACATGAAACTATACTCATTGTGACCGAAAATCAACCACATTAATATTTAAATATTTAAGAATCTTTAAAATTTTGATTGAAGAAATTAAAAAATATTCCAAATTTTCCCTTTTTTAACACAAAATAAATGTTTGTTTACATTTAATTTTTCTACTTTATCCGCCAGTTTTCACTCTGTATATCTGTTGCTTCTAACACATTTGCTCCGCAATACATTGTAACATTTTTTTCTCCCTCTAAGCTGTCCTGCGTTTTTATGTTATGAAAGTTTTTCAACTGTCAAAGCTTTCGTTACTTGTTATACTTTGATTTCAGGTGTGTTGTGTAGTATGGAAGACTTTGATAATGGCCAGAAATATTTTAATTCAGTTTGATTTACAGTATCCAAAATATATATATTTCCCAGAAAAATAAAATGCTCTTAAAAATTAAATTTTTCAACTTTTTTATGTGTAATTTTAAATATTACACAGGTTCCACATTATGTATATGTATGTTTCGTTTACTGAATCAAGCTTTCGAACAATGCGTTTATATGCCACATTCGTGTTCCGTTTTGTTAGTTCCTGTTGGTACACGTAAAAAATCCAATTTTAATTTTCGTTTGTTGTGTCGTAAAGACAATGTTTTTTTTTTATTTTTTTTTTTATAATTTAGCGATAAGCTACAATAAAAATGGGAAAAGACTTCGCTATTAACATTTTTGTCATACGCTTCGTACTTCAAAGGAGTTGGTTATGAGGAACAAAATCTTTCAATAGCTTAAGCCGTTGTATGAATTCTCATGCTTTGCTTAGCCAACCTGTGGGAAATAAAAAATATTATTATATTTAACTATTTAAGATTCTGCTAGTATGGCAACAAAATATTTTGATTTCACTAAGCTGAAATAATCTTAAGAATTAACAATCCGCTTTAACAAATCGCGACCATTTTCTTTAGCAGCAAGACAGGGAATGGCTGCAACCAATTACCAACCATTCTGCAACATTATAAAATCTTTTCGGACCCGATGACTTTAAAGCTCCGAAAGACTTCGCTATCCATGTTTTCCCTTGAAAACCTCAAAGTTAGATTCCGTTTATGATCCATCTGGATTTTTTTCGATACAGGATTATGGTAGTACATTTGATGACTTCCTATTTATTCGCATTAAAGAAAGTTTTAACGTAAAATAAAACTAAAAATTACTAACCGGTGAAATTTGTACTCGTAATGCTCCAAAATTCGTTGTCAAAATTTAAGTAGAAATCCCCCTTCTATGGAGGTAGGATGTTACACTCCACAGAAATCAGGTCTACTCTTAGATATCTTGACACTGTTGCCGCAATTACATTTTACAGTAGGACACAAAATTTCTTTTTAGAAGACACTCTTTATTTCTCCGGTGTCCCCAACCGCCATGTTTGAGAAAAATGGCAGCGAACTGTTTTTTTTTTTTGGTGATAAGAGTTAAGTATCTTCACCATCATTGACTTCCCTAACTGTCAAAATCATAGCCTTGAAAGTGAGGTCATTCAAGACGTCTGATATCAATACCTAAGCCGCATCTCGACATCGTGAGGGTGATCTGGAATTTGCTTTTACAATGGACTGTAAACAATTAGTACAGGCGCCGTACTCCAATTTCCATTTTATCAAACATGTACTGCCACCCTTCTGTCAATGTTATTCTAAACTAAACTTTGCTTAGTGGAGCAGAAAATCGTCACAATGATAATAAATCGTCAAAACTGGCAGATGTGGTCACACTATGGCAAATAAATATTTTATGTTTTCGGTCAAACATTTACCAGAAGTGATTGTACCTTTTCACTTGTTAAAACAAAACAAAAAACTCAAAGACACGCAGAGGCTTATTAAAAGAGACTATCAGCTCATTCAGTTCATTTGAAGCCTGTAACATGCTCAAAGGTAGTGCCATAACCATTTGAAGAGAAAAACAATTAGCCTTAAAATAACAAAAGAATAAATAATTATACTCCAAACACACCTGTTATATCGTTTAATTTCAATTAAGAGCCTTATCAAACAAATAAAGTAAATAAATAAAGTATCAATAAAGTAAAATTTTGATATATTTCTTTAGTAGGCTTCCGTTTGCAAGTGCGTTATTCTCATTACTTGTAAAATATTAGATTAGAAAAAGTCACAACAATATTGGTAACACTTATAAGATTATAATTATGCTAAATCCGTCTTAGCATTACGACTTTAAATTTTCTGCTGTTTGAAGTGATTTCTTTCCTCTATTAGTTTTCATGTAATGTCCATATATCCGCACCTTATTTGTTCTGCTGAAAATAGAAATATCTTCTATTTCGGTTATAGATTCCTTCCCATGTTCGACAATTTCTTTTTATTTCCGTTTACTATAAAACGATATATATAGCAGCTCAGCTACTCTGTTTATATATTTAGTTGTGGATATTTTTTGGGGGGAAGATTGAGCCGCCTATAACTAATTGGTAAAGTTTAACCAGAAAAAAACTCAAAAAATTGTGAAATTTTCCAATTAAAGAAATCAAATTTCTGAAAGAAACCCGATTAGAAGCGGCAGGAAAAAAACACAAATAAGTGCACAAGAATTGTGTGACTGAGCAAAATTAAGACGAATTCTTTCCTCCACAAGCAATTAAATATTGAATACAAAACTCAAAATTTTAAATACAATAAATAACAAGTTAAAAAATAAATAAGTAAATACAAATCATAAACATGAAGACTGATAATGAGGAAGAAAATGAACTTTACAACTGGTAAACAATACTAAAACGTCCTAATCTTTCTAAAAGCAGATCCCCAATTGGAAATTTAGCAAAGAAACTACACACAACCGATGACAACCCAGGTACTAGAGTATTCAAAAACCGAAACCGGGAACCGGTTAACCGGTTTTTTTACTTTTAAAAACCGACCGGTTTCGAATATTTCATATTTTCGAAGTATTCGATAAACCGGTTTTTTCTGTTAAATAACCGGTTTTTTATTTTTCTCCTCTTTTTGTAATTTTACAAATGAAATTATTTATATTTACATTGATACATAGATGGTATACAAATTTTCAATAAATCAAGTGAAAAGCAAAAACGACTTCAGTATTTTGTAAAAAAGAAGAAGGTAAAGAACTTAGATTGGTATGTGACGTAAAACACAGATAGAATTCGTTATCGAAAATGATTGAAATTTTTTTAAGAATATGGAAATGTGTGAACCATGCTTCGATGGACTTTTCTTTAATACCATTCTTACCTATCGAAATTGAAGCGTTAGAAAATCTTTGCAAAACTTTGCAACCATTAGAAATAGCAATTAAAGGATTATCTAAGGATTCATTTCATTCAATTCATAAATGTTTATTTAATAATTTAAACAGAATTAACACACAATATGCGCAAAAATTATGCAACAGACTAATGATAAGACTTACTGAACGTAGAATTAAAGTAATTAACACCCTTATTGTGTACCTAAGTTCAGGAAAGTATCCAACTAATTACCATATTTTGAAGTATTCCACCAAAGCGGAGTCCAAGGAATTTGCTGTCGATTTGCATAACCGTTTATTTCCTTGCAATGATACAGATGATGAAGTGGTAGATTCTGACCAAGATTTAAGTTTTGATACGGATAATCCCAGCAGCTTAATTTTTAATTTAAATAATACAATAAACAGTATACAAAATTCAAAAAAATTATAAAACCGCATTCATCATTATATGATGATTTCATATACCTCGACAAATGCAACAAAAGAACAGAAAAAATGGAAAATTTATATAACTGCCTTTTGACTATCTGCCCAACTTCAACATTCAGCGAGTAGGTATTTTCAACATGCAATTTTATTAAACTAAACAAAAAAATCTTCTAGAAACCCCCATCTTAACTGTGTACTATTTTTGAAGTATTGTTTTAGAAATAAACGATGTTTTGTAATTATATTTTCAACTGCAACCAATCTCATTTAATTTTTTGTTTGATAATAACAAAAAATAAAAAAACCGGTTAACCGGTTTTTTTTTTGCAAAACCGTATTCGAAACCAGGTTTGTTTAAATGTCAAAATTTCGAATTATTCGAAAACCGGTTTTTGGAAAATGTCGGTTTTTTGAATACTCTACCAGGTACCTCTATTGCAAATCGATTTAAAACTCTGGATGCAGAGAACAGCATAGATGAAAAAAGTCAAGAAACAACTGACTACATCAAACCACCATAAATTTGTATACTAAATGTTAACAATATTGCAAATATGATAAGTAATACATATGTACATATATGTTATGTTATTCCTAGAAAAGATTTTAGTTATAAATCATTAATAAATAACTAAATAAAAGTTCCGATAAGTAGCATAGATTCATATAGAAAACTATCTAGGTATTTTGATAGAAGAGAAATAAGTTATCATACATATCAAGGACTCAAAGAGCAAGCTTACGGAGTTGTTATTAAAGGTTTTCACCACACTACACCTCCAGAAGACTTTATAGCTGTACTTATAGCTCAAGGTCAAGATATGTTTGTAATGTTCGAAGTAGAGTTTCAAAGAATCCCCTTGCAATATTTTATGTTGATCTTGATCCAAAAATTAAAAACAAAGAAATTTATGATATTTGTCGAATCACCTTGTTCAATGTCATCGTTGCAAACAACTTGGACATACGCAGGCCTATTGCAGAAAGCCTTTCCGTTGCGTAAATTGTGCTCTTGATCATCGCACAGCTAAATGTACTGTGAATAAATCTAATCCACCTTGCTGTATTTACTGTTTACAAAACCATAATGCAATCTACATATTTTATTTATTTATTTATTTATTTATTTATTCAAGTCAATGGACAAATTCCTTACTGACTAAAACAAAAATTGGTACGAATAAAATTAAATACAATTACAAACAGTTTCTACAAAAATAACGTAACTATTACAATAAAAATTAGGAAAAGTTAAGAATTAAGAAAAACAATAATATTCCGTTTTATAACGCAAGAATTTAAAGAAAAATCAACAAAGTCTGACAAATAATTAAATTGACGGCAAATTCTAGTTAATGGATCAGCAACAGCATAATTAGTTCTGCAGAATTGAATATAAATAAGATTATAACAGCGGAAGTTACGACGAGGAACATTGAATTTAACAGATCTTAACAGAAATTCACAGCAAATATTACCATTGATCAGGTTAGTCATAAAAGATATATTTAACATCGTTCGACGACTCTTAAGGGTAGGCAGTTTTATTAAAGCCAGTCTGCTAGTATATGAAGGCATGTCCGAATAATTCCATCCAAGGCCACGCAAGCAGAAGAGTAGAAATTGTTTCTGAACAGATTCAATGTGTTCGCTGTAAACATTATAGTGAGGATCCCAAACGATAGAACCATACTCCAAAATAGGTCTGACAAGCGATATGTATAGCTGTTTAGTAATATATGGATCAGTAAATTCCTTTGCCCAACGTTTTATGAAGCCAAGAGTGCTTCTTGCCTTATTTACAGTCAAAGTGATATGATCATTAAAGTTTAATTTTGTGTCTAATAGGATCCCAAGATCAATAAAAGAGTCCACTATTTCCAGTTGATGACCTCCAAGCAAGTAATTAACCGCGACAAAATTACTTCTTGAGAACCGCATACATTTGCATTTTTTAATATTCAGCTCCATCATGTTGTACTCGCACCACAAATAGAAATTATTGAGATCACTTTGAAGATAAATATGCTCAATGAAATTATTAAAGGAGAGAAAAAGTTTTACATCGTCAGCATACATTAAGATATTGGCAAAATTAATTATGTTGGGAAGATCGTTTATAAACAGCGAAAAAAGAAGTGGACCAAGATGGCTGCCTTGAGGAACACCAGATAGCACATAAATATATTTAGATAAGCTATTGTTCACACATACAGTCTGCTTTCTACCAGTCAAATACGACTCTAGCCATCTTAAGCTCCTATGGTCTACACCCATTAAATCCAATTTAGTTAACAGTAGTTTGTGATTCACTTTATCGAACGCTTTGCTAAAATCCGTAAAAATTACATCAGTTTGCTTCTGTTGAGAAAAGGCCACATTTACCATGGATGTTAACTGAAGCACATTAGTCGTTGTTGAGCAGCCCTTTCGGAAACCATGTTGATGAGGTGATAGTAACGATGAAGTATGATGGATCAAAAAATCGGCAACCAGTTTCTCGAACATTTTTGGAATAGCACTCAGTTTTGCAATGCCCCTATAATTTGTAACATCAGACTTATTGCCAGATTTAAAAAGCGGTATAATATACGAGTCCTTCCAAAACATAGGAAAATATCCATAATTAATCGAGGTATTAAACAATATGACTAATGGTGTGATGAATGATTCTGCACATCGATTTAAAATACAACTTGGAACCCCATCAGGACCAGGACGAAAAGACATCTTTAACCTTTTCAGGTTTACTAAAATATCGCAGTCACTAAAAGTTGGAATAGATATTACTGGAGCCGATGTCAACGGGAAAGGGTAATTATTTGTATCCATGTAAGCGGAGTTAGAATAAGTACTGGCGAAGAAATCAGCAAACATATCACATATGACATCAACACTTCCGGATTCTTTATCAGCAAATTTCATAAAGGATGGATAACCAGTTGATTTTCTCTTGGAATTTACAAACGTAAAGAAAGATCTAGGATTCTTAATAAAATTATTTTTCATTTTGTCCATATATGTTTTATATAATAAGTGATTTAGAATGTTATATTCAGACCGGCAAATAGAATATCTTCCATAATCAATAATCGAGCCAGATCTTTTGTATTTCTTGTAATACTTGTTCTTTTGATTTTTCAGTCGTGACAGTTGTTTCGAATTCCATGGTGGACCAACCAGAGTATATGAAGGTTTTAAGGGAACACAATTTTCAATTATTGAATGCACTTTCTTATAAAAGTTAGAAATCATCAAGTCAATATCAGAATCATTGTTAACAGGAATAGATAAGGTTTCATTCCAACAAGTATTTTTCATCATGTCATTAAATAAATGGTAATTGGTTCGATTAAAACAGTAAACTTTACTTATTTTCGAAGGCTTAGCTTTGAAATTCGTTGGAAGGGAAAAATTAGTTTTTAAGGTCGGATGATATCGATCCTCAGGCAAAGTTACAGGTTCAGAACGTAAAACACTACAGTGATTAACATCATTAACAAATATAAGATCCAGTATTTTCCCCAAGTCATTACAAAGTGAGTTTATTTGATACAGTGATAGTCCAAAAATATCGTTTAGGAATACGTCATGGCAAGTCTTAGTTTTAATCGGAATTAAATAAGGCACATCAGGTACATGTTTCCATATAATTGAGGGTAGATTAAAATCACCCATAACAAAAACAGAATCGTCTTTTTTGGCACATTGGACAACAGATGTTATTGCGTCAACATGATCAGAGTAAACAGCATAGTCAGAATCAGGGGGAACATAAGAACACGAGAAGTAGACTTTAGACGTTTTTAATTTTACAACAACAGCAACAAATTCAATATTGGAAGTGTCAGTTACAAACTGTTCTGATGGATATAATGAAGAGACAGCAATTAATACACCACCTCCTCTGCGTGTATTACGATTGTATCTATAAATTTGATATTTGTTACAAAGAACTTCTGCATTAAAAACACCGTCATTAAGCCAAGTTTCCGTAAAGACAATTACATCATACATAAAATCATGACTATTAACGAAGAGTTTGGACAATTTAGTATTCAATCCACGAACATTTTGATATACTATTGATAAACTATCACAGTGAATATTTAGTTTTTTGTAATCTGCGGTGTAGGTAGACGTACAATATTATTCCTTTGTCTTTCCGAAGAAACATATTCCCGGACATATGTTTTTGCAGGCCAAAAATTAAAATCTTGTATTTTTTCAAAGTATTCGTCCGGAACTGTAATTTTAAAAGACGCTATTGTTCTCGGTTGCGAGTATGCAAATTTATGAATCGATAAATTAATCCCGTCACCTATTTTAGATCTTATATAAAATTCAATGTCCTTTATGGCAGTGTCAGAAGCTAAACGTGAGATAAAAATGCTTCTAGCAGGTGGTATGACTCTTAACGGCTTAGGTGTGGTTATCAAGGTGTTATTAATATCAGTGACTTTTGCAGCAGCTTTCGAGTAACTTGAAGTAGGTTGTGAGTTAGTAGGATTTTCAGTAACGGACGAAATATCAGCAGCGCGAGGTAAAGGTGAAATTAAATTTGTGGACGGTGATATACAATTATTATTCAAAGAATATGACGGTTGCAATTCACAAGATGGAGTCATTACAACATTCTCATTCGGATCAGCAGCAGGTGCAGGTGTATTATAATGCAGTTATCAAAAACTTGTACAGAAAAAATCAACATTGAACGATAAACCAATTCATCAATCAACAAATTTTTCATTTTCTCGACCACAAAATTACATACATACATACATAATTGGCCATTACAACCCTTCAGTCAGGATTACGGCCTAGCTTCTCACACCACTCATGTTGTGTGCCTTAATTTTATACTTGAGTGGCGGGACCAGTTTAACGTCGACTCCGAAGGACAGATTTTTGAGAAACTTTTTCATGGCAGGTTGATTTACTCTCAGAGTTTTTGCCAGAAATCTGCTGAGAGGTAGTCGCCGAAGAAATATTTTTTTTCATATTTCGTGTTGATGTCTGGCCTGGGGCTCGAACCCGGGCTTTTCGTCTAATAAGCGAACACACTCCCTACTAGACTACGGCGGCCACAAAATTGCACTGATAAAAATTTCAATTCTAACAAATTGTACTAGAATAAATTCAAAGTACTAATGGAAATGTATATGAACGTCTTGAAATGCTAATGACTAAACAAATAGAGTTAACGAATACTCTACTTAACATGATGTCAGTTACTAAATTATGCAATTATATATTAGAATAGCAGTATGAAATGCAAAGGGGCTTTCCAATCATGCATGCATGTCAATTCGAAGATATTTTCTTGACCTCTGAAACGCATTTTACTTCTAGAACTTATTTTCACATCAGAGGTTATGATATGATAGCAGCACATCATCCTGACAAGAGAGCACATGCCGGTTCTGCAATTTTAATATCAACAATTAAGTACGAAGTTCTTCCTACAATTTGTCACAACTACCTACAAGCTGCTGGTGTTAAAGGTAGTACGATCTGTGGAGATGTCTCTGTATATACGAGTAGCATTTATTCTCCCCCTAGGCATTTTACTTCATGTCAGGAGTATGAAAACTTCTTTATTAATTTAGGGAGTCGTTTCCTGGTAGTAGATGATAAATTTTATGCTATCTAGAATACAAGATGGTTTTCATTATTTCTAAGCTTAATATCAATACCTTTGATTTAGCATAAATCCCGGAATTGTATTTCAGCCGCCAATCAAATTTTCGTTTTGTCCATATTTCACGTTTTATTACAGTGGCATAAAATGACTTTTTTGCCGCTGATACAAACTAATTTTTAAATAAATGTGTTTTGCTCCCTGAGGTGAATTGCTAAATGTAATGGTCGCAGCTAGAGTAATGAAAAGTGATAGAAACAAATTGTTTAATTGTTTCTTAATTTTTTATAATTCAATGTTTTATTTTTGAACGCAAAAATTATGTTTTACTACTATAAACACAATTTTTTGAAGAAACTTCAATTTATTTACTTATTTTTTCCAACGATTTTTTCCGATTTAAATAACGCCTTTGATAATTTTTTTTCTAATATTTGACGATTTGATGCTTTATTTATGTCGCAGCTATGGTTGTGTATTTATTAATAACGTTGGTATTTATTTTTGCAGATACTAAAACATAAAATTGATAATGTCAAAAGAATGAGTGCGCATCCCCTAATGCCACTTTATTTAACGGGTGGTCAAGATGGTTCTGTGCAGATTTGGGAATGGGGCCATCAGCAGGTTGTTTGTACACCAAGACCATCAGGAACTTTTGCGAAAGTTACAAGATGTCGCTTTTCTGAACAAGGAAATAAATTCGGTATTGGCGATGGTGACGGAAATCTAAGCTTATGGCAAGCAGGAATTGCGTCTCAAAACAATCGATCATTCTTTGTAAGTTATTACTACTTATCTTGTTTAATTTATTTTAATTCTATTTATTTTCCCCATTTTACATTTTCAGTCACACCAATGTCACAATAAAACATTGTCTGATTTTACATTTTTGGGTTCATGTAGTTTACTTGCAACTGGTAAGATTTTACTTAAATTTTATTTGTATTATATGTTTTCTATCGTTATTGTAACTCAAACATTTTAGCTAGATGGTATAGACTAAAACTTATAGTGATAGCTCTAGACTGTTTAAAGCCATGTCTGAAATGTAACCAAAATCGCGAAAAATGTAATTAAAGTCCATAGTATGCATTCTGATAAAAGAATATTTATGCAATACAGTGCAACTTTGACAATCCGGACAAATATAGTATTAGGCACGTTCGGATTATCGAGTTGTCCGGACTACAGTAGTGAAAATTATTAAAATAATTTAAGTGAATTAAATACATACATACATGAATTATTCAAAAACGAAGTTATTTTGTGATGAATAACATTGTTAAGGTGGTTGATTTGTGCTTTTTGCTCTAGCCTCTTCAACAATAGAATATCCTGCATATCTATGTTATTCTTCTCAGCCCACTGAATACAAACTGAAAATGATTTCTTTGCATCTGCATTAGATATTTTTGTTTTTGCATCAATTATTGATATCTTCTTCAGTTATGTCATTACTGATGTTCATAGCTCCAATCATATTTTGGATGTATTTTATGCCATCATAGATGCTATCAGACTGCACTGCCGAGATTGTACTGTACTTAATATTTTAGTAAACTTTGCAGCCTCAGTAACTTATTAGTCGTATTAAATCCTTAAGGATACTAAATAACTACAAGTGGTAATCTATTGGCCCATTCATCAATTTTATACGAATGTCCCATGAATCCCTACTTTATTTCCAGCTTCAGTCATTGAATAAATTGGATAAAAAAAAGAAATAAATAAATTATGCGGCCGCAATTTCTGCAAGTAAAAAGAATGTATTATTTTTTGTAAAGCTTATATTTCTCTCTAGAGTAAAGTATGTATTCAATGTGACAGCTGAAGCGATTCAGTTCACTGCATCTTTTCAGAGAGAGACCATCCCACTACATCCATATCCATATTTGGGACTATATCCATCATAGAGCCTAAGAGAATTTTTTCCTAACATATCTGGACTTAGGCTGTACAGTATATATGCAACAATGAACAGAATATATTATGAATTAAATATTTACACCAAGGATTTAAATTTTAATTCAAAATTGGTAATATTTTTACTAAGTTACGTAATAAACACATATAGAAGTAAACGAGTGGAAAAAATAAGACATAATAGAACTGTGCAACCGCTTCCGATCAATGAGTTAAAAGAAATTTATTACAAATGAATTTGGGTCAATAGCTGTGCATAAATTGTATTAAGTTCTCTATTTATCAGCCTTGAAAACATAACAGACGCCGAATATTAGAAATTAGTTGTGTACAACCAAATATTAGACTTAACTTAATCTAATGTCAGTGAACCCAATTTGAAGTCTGTTGAGCAAAGTTTCAGGTTATGAATGGGAAGAAAATATCTAATAAATCCGCCAACATAAAAGTAAAATCGAAAATCTTGTATCAAAGACATATTTAAAGCCAAAGAGTAAAAAATTACAGATACACATTTTTGGTTTGCAAGAACCCTTGATGTAGAGACTGCGTAAAATCTGCTTTTAATTTTTTTTTTTAATTTAACCACTTCTCTATAAATCAATGAATGGCATCATAAGAATAATAGGAATAATAGAAATACCTTTTCTAGCAACTTGAAACGTTTGGTCGTTTCAAACCAATAATGTCCGAGTTTATAAAAGTTGCGAAATTTGTCACTTGCAATAAAGAGTTTAGAAGGTAAGTACACGAAGAATATTTCAGATTTACTCAATGCAATTATTAGCTGATTGTAGGTATCCTTCTTACAAGTCGCCATACAGATAACGTTTTAGTCTTGACCTAATGAGAATAGTTAAATCTACCGATATTTAACCTAGAGGGCCTTTCAATCATAAAATAGGATGAAACTTAATCGTCGAAGGAGCCTTATTTATCAGCAAATTGCCTTTATGTATTAAAGTATTCGATTTTACTGCTGTTTACGTTTCAGAAAAAGATTTTCAAACGATTCATTTTTCGCCAATCAACGCGGGCAGTAATCAGAACTGCAGTCTCAGCGTTTTATTAATTAAAGTAGTCATATTAATAGTCGTAGTCTACTAGGTAGTGTGTTGACGCGAGCACGTAGTACAAACCTCAGTTCCTTTGGATTCTGGCAAAAACTCTGAGCGTAAATAAAATTGCGATGAAAAGTTTTTCAAATCTGTCGTTCGGAGTCTTGCCACTCATGCCTAACATTAATACACACACATCGTAGGTGGTATGATAAGTTAGATGGTAATTCTGACTAAAGAGTTGTAATCACCAATTACGTAAGTAATATTAGTCAAAAGACTGTCCATTGACGACTAAAATACTAATAGGGTTCGGCTTTATGAAATCGACTAGAAACGAATTATGTTTTTGTTGTAATAGATTTCTGTTGTCCATAGATTTTTTTTCTGTAAATGTAGGATCAAATATTCAGTATTTTATTTTATGTAATTTCTTGGTTCTGTGTTTGATGGAAACTTGTATTGTAATGGTGTTATGTGTTATACTCGTGAAGGTTTGATGTGTGCTGTAATGTGTTAATAATATTATGGAGTTTATCGTAAAATTTGTTGATTATTGTATTATTAAATCAGTTATGAGGTGTGTCATTGTGAACGAGTCTGTATCCAGGCAATCTCAATAGATTGGAGCCATAGGTCAATTGGTTGAATATCTGCAGGTGCGTTAGAACATGAAAACAAATGTGAAGTGTCGTGTGGGCACTGGTGACTGATGGACTGATCCATTATTGTTGAAGTTGCTTGAAGTAGGATTCTCGTTGATAAAATCATGATTTGATTGATTTAGCATGTAACATGCAGCTGGGAATTTTTTGTCCAGGAGAGTACTATGTGTTTTGACCGGAAGGATCTTCGTTTCCTCATGGAGGTGATCTATGCTGGTGTTGCATATATCATTGACCAACCCAACATGGTCGATCCGAAGCCGTTGGTCGGTCGTTGTTGGTTAAGACCAATTGCTATATTGCTCTTCAGAGCCGTTGTTGTAGTGTAAGAAAGTCTAAAACCATGTTAGTGTCGTTAAGGTCGATAATAGTAGTGCCTATAAAACCTTAACCGTAGGAGAAAGTAGAAAGATATGGCGGTACGATTCTCCAGTATATACCTTTTCCCCTAGTTTACTTATTGGAATTATAAATACGACCTTCCAATCTCTGATCGTCCTTGAACGTAGATGCAATTGCTTTGATAACATACTCTTGATTTTAATAAATCACATTTTTTATTATGATTCCTTTGTTTTCAGATGAAGCAACCCATAAATCTCATATTTAAATAGTTTATGAACACCAAAATAAACAATTTACGACTATATGGTGATTCATTTATTTTATTCAGGTTTACAATAGTAGGTAGTTTTAATTCTTAAAATATTAACTTTACGAACTTTTTAGTTTAAATCGGACTTCATAAATTTTGTCGGCTGGACCCCTTCATAGTAGTGAATATAATTGGGCAACTTCCCTTTGCAAATTTCAGACAGACAAAAACTCTAAGAGCAAATCAAATCTGTCTTTCGAAGTCAACTAAAAACCAACTATTCATGTATAAAATAAACACACAACATAAGTGGTGCGAGAAGCTAGGTTGTAATCCTGACTGAAGGGTTGTAAAGATTCTTCATGGAATTATTGGGACTTAATAAACATTAAAAATAAAAAAAATATATGCAAAATATAAAAGAACTGGCTTGTCAGTTGACTACTTAAATTGTAAATTCTAAGCGTCGTTCCTCAGCGTACCCAAAACCTTTAAAATATATCTTTCGTTTTCTGAGAATATTTCAATAAGTAACGCATTTGTTGCCTTCTTCTCAATCACGTCTTCTACTATATCTTATGGTACTGGAACATCTTATCCTTATGCAATAGATTATGCATATATGTTCTTTTGAATTTAACGTCACTAAAAAGCTTGTTTATTACAGGCCCTGATTGTGTACCAAGTTGTATTCTTAAAAATTGTTCGTCATGTCTCTTCAATTTAGTGTTATTTAGTTAGATAACGACTGCTGGATGGCAGACTCCTCAACTTTCGTGTCAAAATTTCCAGCCTATAGCATACTTGGATAATGAAACGCTGATCTAAGAAATTTCTTGATCCTTAACATACATTACAACCCTTTAGTCAGGATTACGGCCTAGGTTCTCACACCACTCATGTTGTGTGCCTTAATTTTATACTTGAGTGGCGGGACCTACAGTTTAACGTCGACTTCGAACGACAGATTTGAAAAACTTTTTCATGGCAGGTTTATTTACTCTCAGAGTTTTTGCCAGAAATCTGCTGAGAGGAAGTCGGTGAAGAAATATTTGTTTTCATATTTCGTTTTGATGGGGCTCGAACCCGGGCTTTTCGTCTAATAAGCGAACACCCTACCTACTAGACTACGGCGACTACATTCATTATAATTTCTACAATTATCTCTGCAGTCCAACAAAACATTCTTGTTATTCCGAATTTTATAGAATTTAATTTAATCCATTAAGTTACCAATTTTCATAGATTTTACGAAATATGTTTCATAAATATTGTCATGTATGATTGGAATGCTTAGGATATATTTTGCTATTTGTAACAATTTTTACATTTCCATAAGTTAATAGTTTATTTATTAGTAAACTGTAATTTGCTGAGGTCTTAAAACTTAAATTTCTGTTATAAAAGTATATTTACTTTTGTCCGTTGTATGGCATTTTCGAGCTTCTGCAATTCTTTTTCAAATAAAACTTACTTCAATATAAATGTTAATTCAGCATTTGTATTTTCTTTTATAATTTTCAACTTTTCTTTAAATATGTTTCAGTGAATAAGAGGTTTGCCTCTGAAGTGGACTCTTATTATTGTTATTGTGTGTTGGTATATTGTGGTGGCTGATGTATATAACCGTTGCTGTGTCGGTCTCGATGAGTTACTGATAAAAATATTGCGCTCGTAAGAACTTGGTCTTAATAGAAACAAAGTGATTATTTCTGAATCTACGTACATACTTGATTATTACCAAACCGACGTTAATAAAGATTTGATCGGTTGAATAATTGATTACTTGACGGATGGGTGTCCTGTAAACGGTAATGTGAAGGTAGTTGTGCAGATGACAAGTAGATAGTTGTGTACTCTCTTTATTGAAGATTACAGCGAAGGCTTGTATACAATTGCATTGAAATTTGTTTTATTTATTCCCTGTACGTATTAAAGCGAAATGTCTAATTTTGGAAATAGATGTAATACTGTGTATTCGTTTACGGGCCTCTGTATATACACATAAGGTGTATATATATCTATATGTATATATTGTACCGTTACAAGATACACCACCTCAGACCACTACTCTACTTATATATATACTAATATACTTCAACTGCCTTGTTTCGATTTCCGTATCTACTGATCTTACTACATTTTTAATTTTTTCGAGGTTCGGTCAATAGCTTTTTCTGTCATACTTACATATGTTTGCTCTCAACTTTTCTTTAGCTGTTTTATTATCCAACTTAAGATCTAGAAATTTAAATTTATTTATTTTGTTTATTGTCCTTCTGATACCAATTGTTCAGTTTTTAAATTCTGCAAAACGTTGATTTATTAAGGCAATTGTTGCATGTAAAGAAAAAGAAATTATATACTCCTGATCGTTATTCGTTTCTTAAATACCGTTTAACTGATAAAAAAAACATCAAACTCTTCAGTGGTGAAATACATACATACAACTGTGGCAATAAATGATAATAGCTTAAGTTGACATAAATGTTTTTTAATTTTATTATTTTTTTTATTCTCTGCTTCAAGATCTATCGCTCAGCTAAATTTCATGTATAAAATGTCATTAATAATAAAACTATACGCATTTATATTTTATATATTACATATATTAACACAATTTATCTTAGACAAACCCCTTAATATCTCTAAACACGAAATTTCGACTTAAGCTATTATTATTTAATACATAGTATATTGTACATAGTATATTGTATTTATACATATATAATATTGTTTTTTATTTGTTCTAGAATAAGTATGCAAAATTAACTTAATGTTTTTTAATTTTACATGGCTTTACTTACTTCGAATAATGTGTATTTAATTTAAATAAATTAAATTGACGAAATTTACATTGCTGTAGTAAATTTAAAGAATAAACAAAAAACAATTCAATTATAGTATTTTTATATTAGTATTTATTATAGTTCATTTAATTTTAGGTAAATTTTAGTTAATTTTAAACGATTTTAGTTAAATGAACAAAATCTTTATTATTTTTAACTAAATTTTATTTAAATCAACAGGTTATTATTATATCCTTAATTTGAATCTTATGTAGATTTGAAGTGTAGACTTGAATAAAAAGTCTACCGATTTTAATATTTTTTTTTTTTTTGTTGAAAGCTTACTAAATTTGTTAGTAAATATTGCCCAAATTTTTTTCAGGGTGTGTATGGTTAGGTTAGTTTAGAGGACATAAACTTGTCAACTGTGACAAGTACAGTACCCGGAGGTCGAATTGACCCATTGTACAACGTCCTAGCTTCTCACACCACTCGTGTTGTGTGCGTTAATTTCATACATGAGTGGCGGGACCTACAGTTTAAATTCGACTCCGAACGACAGATTTTTTTGAGATGCTTTTCATGGCAATTTGTACTCTCAGAGTTTTTGCCAGAAATCTGCTGAGAGGAAGTCGCCGAAGAAATATTTTCGTTTTGATGTCTGACCTGGGATTCGAACTTTGGTCTTTCGTCTAATAAGCCAACACACTAGCTACTAGACCACGGAGTGTGTATATAAAAGAGAGATTCAAAATTCATTATAAATACTTCAATCTCAATGTTATTTAAATAGTAATATTAGCTGTTAAAGGGCATATTTTTTGAAAGAATTAACAGTAACAATTTTATTAATATTGTTTTTTTATTCTATATATTTTAGCTGGTCAAAGCTCTGAAAATAAAAACATCGTAGTGTGGGACACATTATTACCCCAAAAGAAATCATGTGTTAGTGGTAAGTAAATATATTAAATTTATGTTATCCAATAAACATACTCTATTGTAATCATATGTCTAATAATTATTTTAAATCTGTTATGAGCCTGGCGGAAATTTTCTAGCAGATTATATTCAAAAATGAACTAAAATTTATGTTATGCGTGATTGTTCCTAAGCGTTTGTTTGTTTCTAAAATGAATTAGCGTCTTATAAAAGATAGTAACAGAAAAGATAAAGTACCTTATTACGAAGAATCTCAAGTTAATCAACTGTATCGTAACAATTATTGTTATTTTGTAAAAGCAATATGTGCATAAGTGGATCAAACGTATAATTGGACACTAGGTATGTGATGATTCAGTTGCCGATTTTTCTATTTCAATTGAAATACATATTTCTAAAAAATTTTAATGCAGATTTATAGATAATTAAAAAAGCTTTGAAACAATGTCCAATTCTTAGAATGTTTTATTAAAAAATATTTTTAAAATAAAAAGGAAAAAAATATAATATTTCGTGTCAAACGCATAATTGGACAGTTAAGTTCAAGATACTGTTTTAATACTTGGAAACAGAAGGCAGAGCGAGTAAATTTAACCTACATGAATCATGTTTTACTTGACAACATTCATGCTATGGTCAAACATGAGGGAGGGGTCGAATCAGGTATGGGCGTGTACTGGAAAAGGAGTAGGGAAGATTCGTTTTATACAAGGTAAAATGGGCATAGAGAGTAAAATTCCAATATTTGGACATTTTAAAACAAAATAGGAAGTAAAGTGCCGATAAGTTAAACATGTTGGACACATCTGCATTCTAACCGGACAACGATCCGAAGCACATTTTATAAGCGACAGCTTATCCATAATTGCCAAAACTACTGCAAACACCGGCACAGTTCCTAGATCTCAACATGTTTGAGAAGAACAACAAAACGTGCAAAGGTGTGGCGCAAGTTAACGTTAGTATAAAGACAAAATAGGTTTTTATATTCTATGAAATGAATTTGTATTTAGGTATACGCTGATCAAAAACAAAACGTAAAGAGGAAGCTTTCATTTAATAAATCTTCAAAAAGAAGAACAGGTGGTAACCCATATAAGGAAAAAGTTCTTTCCCAAGTGAAATTGACCACATAGCTTATGCTCCATTTCATCTACCACTCGCTTTATAATTTTGCTAATATAACTTTGACTTGCTCCAATAAAAAATTCATTTCCAACTGTGTGCTGGAAATCCCCAGAAGATAAAAGCGATAAAGTTGCGGTCATTTGAGTTTTCAATGAAACAACAGTAGATAAAGGGTATGCCAAATAACTTTTTTTTCTGAAAATGCTGTAAAAAAAAATAATACTGAATATTTTCTCAAATTTCGTTTTTTATTTCAAAGTACAATCCTTCCGGTTAATAATGGAAAATATTTCATTCAAATGGCTGCCTCGGCTGGCCATGCAGTAGTCTACACGATCGGTCCAGTTTTTAAACACATCATCGATCGTGTGCAGCTGTATTTCACCAATGGTTTCACGAATATTGTCCTTTAAAGCGTCAATTGTCTCTGGCTTGTCGGCGTAACACTTATCTTTGACGGCACCCCACAAATAATAGTCCAATGGTGTCAAATCGCAGCTCCGAGGTGGCCAAATGACATCAGCTCTGCGGCTGATAATGCGATCTTCTAAAACAGGGCGCAAAATATCGAGTGTAGCTTCGGCTGTGTGGCACGTAGCGCCGTCCTGTTGAAACCAAATGTTGCCAATATCCTCCTCTTCAAGTTTTGTGAACAAAAATTCGTTCAACATGGCCCGATAACGATCGCTCATTCCTTGCTCATTTTCGAAGAAAAATGGCCCAATTATGCCTCTGCCACAGCAGCAATATTCTCGGGTGTACGCACTGTTTTTGGCTTTTCAAGCTTTGGTTTATCGATGAGGATGCCAGTTTTTTTCACTTTTTTCAAAAGATAACGAACATACGGAGCTGACGGTGCTTCTCTTCTTCCAAAATCCGTACGCAATTTTCGCACACATTCTGCAACATTACCATGATTTTCAAAGTAACGTCGCAATATTTTCCAGCGTTGTTCAACCATATTCGTTCAGCGGAAGGATAAAACTAATTATCTGTCAAATCAGACATGAGCTAAGTGTTACCATTCACGAAATAAGCACTAGTTGAAAAAAAAACGTTAGATGGCGGACCCAGTATATTATTATGTATATATTACGCTTCGTTAATGTTACAGATTTTATTTTATAATTGAAATTTAATTTGAGTAGGATATGATAAGAAAATATGCCATTTTGTTTAACTAAGTTTTCAAAAATTTTAAATATAAAAAAATAGGTGAAAATATATTTGTATATAAGTTGTTAAAAAATTAATGTTTTATAATTCGTTTTTAGCTTTTACATGTCACGATCAAGGGGCATCTTGTTTTGGTTTTGCTCCACAACATCAGTTACTTATATCATGTGGAAAGAAAGGAGATATTTGCATTTTAGACATGAGACAAAGAACATTAAAGCATCGTCTACAGGTAAATATTAATATTTAAATACTTAATTAATACTTAAGACCTAAAATATCAAAGTTATAAGATACACTAACTAACTAATGACTTTTAATTGTAGACATATTTCTTTTAACCCACGCTTTTAACAATTTGAATTCTTTGAAATTATATATGTGTATGAAGTATACATAAGTAGTTTGTCTACAGGTAGCAATGTATTCATTTTGTTCCTCCAAATAAAAAAGCATGGGAAAACATTTATTCGCAGATGAGCATTGCCTCGCATATGAGCTGTTGTTTTTTAAAATATGGGATATTTTAATATTTGTTAAGATAAAAAGATTTTAAACCTAAATTTGAAGCATTTTATTTTTTCTTTTTTCCTCGAACTTAAAAAATTTATAATATAATCTATAAATCAATTAATAGGACATCAAAGATTTAAAATAGCTATGTATGTATATTTAAAAATTTTCAAGATTGTGTTTATGTTAAATGTTCAAATATTAAATATTAAACTTGTCGGAGATTGGGAGCTCCTTAACAGTCCTGAACAGCTCGTTAGCAATTTCCAACGATATCCTTATATCTCAATTTTAATACTCCGAAATTTCCTTGAGAAATTCTCGGCATTCACGGAAAAGGACAGACGTTGAACTACGTTCGTTAGAGACTTAATCGCAGTTTTGCTGTCCGTTCCGAGATTTTAAGGGAAATTCTGCCACTTAACAAGCATTGCGCCGCTTTCAAAATTGCCCACTCCTCTGTTTGGAAAAGACTGCAGTGAGCATCAGGCAGCTTATAAGAAAGTTTAGTTTATCAGAACCCTTATAACACCGCCCATCTTTCCACTCATCTTTAAGCCAACTTTAAAGGTCCTATCGGGAACCTCCGGACCCTCTGTCCAAAAGTCCCTAGTTGGAGTTCCAAAACCAAATAATCGATCCTAATGCGCCAATGTCTTCCCAGAATAGTATCAAGTCTAAAGTCCATATTAAGCTAGGATTTGCCTGCATTGAGTCTCACTGCCTTAATAGAAGGTCAGAGGGGAGCTAATTTAGTATAGCGAATAATGCTCCAGTTGGGGTGGAACAGAACGTGCTGGTGATCCGACTGCCTGCGCACTGATTGTGATTCTAAAGAACCGCACTCTAGCACGTTACCGGCGGGTTGAAAATAATGCTAATGGTAATTTCAAACTTTTAGGCTTAAAATCCAAGATTTGACAGTTTATGTGAACTAACATTTATATCATTTTGAAGTGTATTGAATCTTTCATAGGCAAAACCTGGTATATTCTCATTCCAAATATCATTTGCTCAAAATAAATTGTTGCAAAAAAATGAAATGCTATTAGCTTACATTTTGCCAACAAACCAAACTTATTGCCAGCAAATACATAAACTTGTTTCAAGAGTTTAAACAGTTTGAAATAAAGGAAAGACAAATTGTATAGCGAAGAACATGCAAAAATAAAATCAGTTATAAAATATTAAATACTAACACTTAAGCACAGTGGATGAGAAGTCTTGATAAGCCGGGTGTATGCCAACAGGAGGTGTTGACAATTTTCAATTCATAGGATCAACAATGGTAGATGGAATGTAAAACTGATTATTTTCTTTCAATGTGACAATTACAAAGGAATAAATAACCCAAAATGTTCTAACATTAACCCACATTTAACGTGAAAGCACAAGTGAGCATAATTGGAGAAATAAAACCTTGAATAAACAATAGTTAGTATGGCAATGCTAAACAAAGTAATCAAGAAGGAGTGGGAGAAAATTGTGTCAAGCAGAATATATTAAGGTAGGTTCTTAAACAACACGAATATACACACATATGGTGGCCACATCATATCTCCAATTCTGTTAAAATCTTTTTATTTTGCATCAGCTTTTGAATTTTTCGTGTCTTACGTTCAATTGAAACAATAATGGTTTTCCAAAAAATATTTTCATATTTTGTATTTTGCTGCCAATTTATTGATAAAATTGATAATCGCCTGGCCAAAGCAAATGCAGTTCGGAAAAAATGTTATCGATCGAGGAGGACATCCACGACTCACAAGTCAACGTGGAGATAATTTGATCGTGCAAACCATAAAAAATAACTCATAATTACATGTTTGCAACTTCTAACTACCAATAGCTATCAGAAGTGTGCGTAGACGCTTAGTAGATGTCTTCTTAAGGGCGCATCGTCCTGAAAAAAAAAAACATTTGTTTTAAAATGCCACTGAAATTCGGCAGAGAGCACTTAAACTGGCCAATTTCCAAATGGAAAACAATATTATTTAGTGACGAATTTCGAAATTCAATATAATCGAAGAGGTTATAAAATATGCGGCTAAAATCACAATACTGCACTTTAAAAGATGGAGATGGGCCCTCTATTCCGAATGGATGAAATAATGAACCAGCATGTATAGAAAGGTAGTTTAAGAAATGTTACTCTTCAATATGCTGAATGGGAAATGTCACTAGCTTGGGTCTTCCAACATAACAACAGCCAAAAGCATGCATCAAGAGTGGTAAAGTTATTAGCCGAAGAAAACATAACTGTCGTGAAATGCCCACCTCAATCAGTTAATAAGGGTTTAATCTGTCCCTTGAAAGTTAAAGTGCTAAAGAAAATTATTAAAGAAGTATAAATTAAATAAAAAACGAAATCAATGGTACGATGAGGAGCGTCACGATACAGCTGGAGCAAAAAACGATGCATAAAAGAAAACGTTGCAGTAAGCCGCTATGCAAGCCATTGTCGAGAAGTGTAGAGAGAGGAGAAGGAATGAGAGACGCCTTTTCGGAGGCAAGAAGAGGGAGCATAAAAGGCTAGAGCGTGAGCAAATCTAAATGTATAGATGTAGGAATGACTCTCGAAAATTCTATCAAAAGGTTAAGCGTCTAACCGAAAGTTTTAAGCCCGGAGCGTCTTCCTGCAAAGATGAGAACGGAAACTTGGTAAAAGATCAGCATGGCATACTGGATTGTGGAAGAAACACTTCTCTTCTCTGCTACACGACTACTGCGACGCCTTTAGAGATGATGCACCGAACTCGATCGATGATGGCGGCTTGAGGTTCCGCCGCCTAACCATGAAGAGGTCAAAGTCACGATTATGCGTCTTAAAAATAATTATTTAAGACTGGATGTAATGAGTTGGTAGGGCGCATGCAAGGTTCTTACGGACGTATTTTATGAACGACTGAAACCACTCGTCAAAACACTGATTGGACCTTATCAGTGCAGCTTTAGACCTAGCAAGTCCACCGTAGATCAGATCAGAAAAGACCCACAAAAAAACAAGTCGACAAACACCATCTTTTTGTCAACTATGAGGCAGCCTTTGATAGTCCCATAACGTATCATGTTTTTGTCGCAATGTCTGCATTGTCTCGGTATACCTGCAAAGCTGTTAAGGCTATCCAGAAGGACTTTGAGCAATTCCTCCAGCTCCATCAAGGTAGGAATGGACCTCTCCGAACCTTATGATACAGTGCGAGGTTTCAGACAAGGCGATCCCTTATCATGCGACCTCTTCAACTTCGTCATGGAGAGTGTTCTGCGAAAGATGGGAGTTGCTTGAATACGCTGACGACTAACATAGGGCGTACCATGCGAGATGTTACTGCTACCTTTATTGTTATTGAACGGGAGTCCACTAAGATGGGTCTGGCAGTAAATGGGACAAAACGATTTATAAGTTATCTACAAGTAAAGACGTGCGACGTATTGGACCTCAGATTAAGGCCGTTAACTAAACTTTCGATATAGTCAAGGAATTTATTTATTTTGGCTCCGTGGTTACCACCAAAAATGATGTCAGTCTGGAGATCAAGCACAGGATCACCCATGCTATCAGGTGCTACTATGGTCTCAATAGGCAATTGAGTAGCAGAGACCTCTCTCGTACGACAAAACTAATACTCTACAAGACGCTCATCTTTATGCTTCTTTATGACGCAGAGGTATGGATTCTATTAAACAGTAGTGCAGCAGTTGGGAGTATTAGAGAGAAAAGTCCTACGTAAGATCTTCTGTCCAGAGCGCGTTGGCAATGATTTCCGCATCCGATACAACAATGAGATGTATGAGCTCCTTAACGACATAGACGTTATGCAGCGTATTAACATACAGCGCTGGCTCGGCCATACCGTTCGAATGGTAGAACCCGCGAGACGGGTATTTGATGCGGGGATCTGCGGAAGTCGGCAGAGGATGACCTTGTTCGCGGTGCAAGGACCAAATCGAGGAAGCCCTGTCATCCATTGGTGTGACCAACTGACGTAGGTGCACAAGAAGCAGAGGCGCCTGGAAGGTGCCGAAATTCGTTAATCATGGCCAATTAAGTAACTAAGTAAGTAATCCGCATGATAATGGATGAGCCCCAAAAATTAAAACGGCGAAGTAACCGAAACACTTTCATCGTCTTCAGTTCTCCATAAGTGAACAATTACCAGACATTAATTAATGAGTAAAAAAGTATTGTTAAATCCTCCTTCTTAATCGCGATCACAATTATCCAATACTAGTCACATAACAATGAATAGCAAAAGTGTACTAAGCCCAGAGAACAGAGCAAAAACGTTGACGGAAAGATACATGACAGTACTACAGCTAGAGTCTTCGGAAATAGCTAAAGTGCTTTTCATAATTATAGCACACCCTAATTTTTTGAACTCCTAAAAAAGTAACACAACATTTCATTATGTATAGTGTTCATGTGTGAGAAGCTAGGCCGTAATCCTGACTGAAGGGTTGTAATGGCCAATTATTTATGTATGTATGTAGTGTTCATGTAATAGAAAAAATAACAATAAATTTCTCAAATTGTTGGTGTAATTTTTACTTCAGTATAAAAATTAAGGTTTTTGGTCTTTGCATAATTATAGCGCCATCAGTTCTGAAAATCGGGGAAGATGAATAGTTGATTTTTTTATTAGACATGCCTCACAAGAAAATGTTGAATGATGTTGAAAAGGGGCAGATTTTAGATGGCAGTACGTGTCATCGCAAGAAAAATTGGAAGATCTCACAAGGTGGTCATAAATTTTCTGAAAAACCCAGACGGATATGGTAAGAAGCTGTGAGGTTCTACAAAAATCGACCTACTTTACAATAAAGTCGCTATAAAATAACCCAACAAATGCATATGCCTCTAAATAGAGAATGATCACTTTAAGATTTACTGAAAGCTTTTCGTTATATGTGTTGTAATCTCTTGGATACTAATAAGTGCAATAAGAAAAAGTGACACAAAAAACTGCGGGAACTGGTAACACACCGGAAATTATAGAGGATGTTCAATATACTCCTTGGAAAAGTACTTAATGATCTAAAAGACTAGTACGGCTTGTCAAAACAGTGAAATCAATACATTAAATAATTCACCAATAGCCTCTTTTAATATCAATTATTCTGAAATATGGACAAAAACTTACAGCCAAGTATCGTATGCTGACGTAGTGAAATTGAGGTTTGTTCAACCGAAAAAAACAGATGTCTGGAAACTAACCATCATTTAAAATTTTATTCGTCTTGAAGATACCATTTATAAATCGATTCAAAATATGAATACCTTTATGACTAATATGCTCGGCCTGGTTTAAGATATACTGTGAATGTAGTCTACATTGCTGCAAGCGACGATAGGTAACAGATGAACTGCTTGAGAATCTGCGTCTGGAACGTAACATAAAAATGATATTGAATGCTTTTTTAAAATGGAAACATGTTGATATTATGGTCATATCCGGGGCGAGCACGCAGATTTTTCGGGAGCATTCTAATAAAATCAAAGCTTAAACCTAGATTATTGTGCGACTTCAGTAAAATTTATCTGCAAAAGACGAACAACTACTTTTATGACTCTTTCACCTAGGTTTTCGATTACTGCAAACCAACATAAAAGTTGTTATGCTTTTTTCTCTAGATTCATGTTTTATAAAAGCCGGCGAATACAATGCTAAGTATATCTTCCGGGGTTCCCGAATTGTGACACCTACAGGTCGAATGCTATTTGTTACAATATATAAAATGGCTTGGACAGACAAAAGATTCCTGACGTAATTGATTTTAGAGTGAACAAAAATATTTCCAGGCGAATATTTAAGCACCCCTTGATTTGTCTTCTGACCACCCGCCTACAATTTTTTCGATCTCAAACAACTTGCAGTTTCCACTACAGGTATAAGAGTAAAGAATCGTGTAGCTGGGCGCTTATTGCTTACAAAATATACGGTTCCAGAGGATCTAAATTTTTCAATCTACAATTTCAATAAAGACTTTACATGCTCAATGAGCCAGCAGCGATCTCAGGCGATTGGGTTAGAAATGATGCTGGGAAAGGAATTTTAGTGAGGACGCCATCGTGATTGCTACATCCCTTGATCTGCTAAGATTGGATTAAGAGATATTCAAAGAACTATCTATCTATAAATAAAAGCTAAGTCTTATAGGTCTATAAGTTTATTGTCAACTCAGCCAAATTAATTGAAAAACTGCTTATATATAAAAACTTATGCCAATGTTAAGTGTCAGCAGTTGCAATACCTTCTAGAACACATGACGAGTTGTGAATGAACAAAACTGTATACACGTAACACTCACGTTACGACGATATTGTGCTGTAAAATTCTGGGGATCAGTATGTGTTTCTCATATAGAAAAATTTCAAAGATGACAAAATAAGAAAATTTACATATGATTACAGCAATACTGTGGTTCATAGAATTTCGAACATGCGTAAGAATTAATGTGTTAGATGTTAAAACGGAAACTATTAAATATTAAAAAAAATATTCGAAAAAGCTCCCGTTTCACCAGAACGCCGTAGATAGTAGGATCTTAAACTGTGGTGATCACATTCGCCTGAAAAATAGGGCACCGCAGCTCTAATTCTCGCAAGAGTTACTTAATGTTGTTTCAAATATATATAAGCAACTCCGAATTTATTCTTATATATGTATATATTAATCAGGCATAAATAGATATATAGTTTTATTTTTTAGGATTTGATAACTTATTTTTAATTCATTGTTCTTTGAAGATTCGATAAAATACAATTATTTTACTATACATATTTTTATTGTTAATTCTTGATTGTGATTCAAAAAATCCTGTTTTTAAAATATATTTTTTTATAATAAGTTATATTAATATTATAACCTTAATTAAAGCAATAAAATATATATATATATGTATATATGTATTTATAGTTTCTGTGGCAGTGTCTATACCTAAGAGAAGAACATAACATTTAGGAACATTTAATCCTAATTTGCTCTTAGGTTAGGTTAGGTTAGAGGACGTGTACTTGTCAACTGTGACAAGTACAGTACCCGGAGGTCGAATTGACCCATTGTACAATGTCCTAGCTTCTCCCACCACTCGTGTTGTGTGAGTTAATTTTATACATGAGTATAAAACCTACAGTTTAAAGTCGACTCCGAACGACAGATTTTTGAGAAGCTTTTCATGGCAATTTTTACTCTCAGATTTTTTGCCAAAAATCTGCTGAGATGAAGTCGCCGAAGAAATATTTTCATATTTTTCGTTTTGACGTCTGACCTGGGATTTGCACTCGGGCCTTTGGTCTAATAAGCCAACACACTTCCTAATTACATATTTCTCCCACTGCCAATGCTGATGGCTATCAAATTATACCGAGGTTAATAGAGTTACTCTGTCACACTTCCTTAATGCCGTTCGGCTCTCTGAAATATCACTTTTTGAGGAACATTGGGTTCCTCTTTTAAAGGATAAATTTTTCTGATTGGAATGAACGACAAGAGCATTTGCAAAATAATTGCGAAAGCTCAATGAATAGAAGTTTTTGTTTCTTTTGGTGTTTATTCTGTATTTTAACCATGAATTATAAACGACCCCTCAAAAAATGTACAAGTTTTTTAATGTTAATGTTTTAGATCGTAGAAATTTTTTACAAAGATGAGAGAAAATTAAGTATGGCTATTTTCTCCATATTTTTATTCCTGGTTGCATTATTTCAATACTTTTTCTTTTACGCAAAATCTGTGAACTAAACTAACCGAGGACTGAGGGAAACAATTGGATAATTCCATTGAATCACGGTAAAAGAAAAACATTATTTGATCGCTTTATAAGCCTTCTCTTTTCAAATTTTTTCAGATTTATGATGCATTTCTCAAAATCTATTTCCACTGTCATAGCACAACAAGATAATAATCTTATATCTTATGCTACAGCAAAGAAAAAAGCAATAAAAAATCATTAATAATATAAGTATAATGTAGAAAATAAATTATGAGAAGCAGAAATACAAAGAACAGTATAAGGAAATATACAAACAAAGAAAAGAATACAATGAAATTTAAAGACTAAATTAGAAATATGAAAATTAATCACTAATAATAATAAAAAGTAAAAATGTACAAAACAATCTACATAGGCTAAAAACTACTAAAGATTGCATAACTCCTTGAACTTAACTGCATTGCCTATGTTCTCAATATAATTATGTAAAGTATTCCAAAGACTGATGAGTCTTATATCTATGTATGTTGGATAATTTCCCTACCGCGGTTGGATCTTGCTAAATAAGTATATTGACTGTTTTAAGTAATAATCTTAGGGAGGAGAATAAGGTATTTAATATTTAAAAGATTATCAAAATTAATTCCAAATGCCTTTTAAGAAAATTGTGATATATGTATGGTCCCGTCGTCCCTTAATAAATACATATCTTGCTTTATTATTATAAATCAAGTTGAGCTTCCATCTATCATCAGTATCACAGTTTGTAAAAATTTCAGATCCGTGTAAAAGTACAGGAATCAAATACGATTTAGCCAGTTACATACGCATGGCAAAGGGAGTCGAATTTATAACAGCCCATAAGTTTTTAAGCATACCGTAAACTTCATCAACGACATTAATGTGATCATATCACATTAGCCGACTATTAAAGATAATACTCAGGTTGGATGCTGATTCAACAAAGTCAATTTTATTCCCCCTGATAATAATATCTGGCACAACAAAGGTTCTCTTAGTTCTGGAGAGCAATAAACATTTAGATTCAGAGTGATTTATACAAAGTCCATTGGCCCTATCCCAGTTGTCAACTTTCCGTAAATCAAAGTTGATCGAGTCTATACATAATTTGGTATTCTCAATACGAGTGCTCCTACTTGTGTACGATACAATTATCCAAGACATCAGGTAGGTCGTTAATGTATACACTGAACAAAACAGTGTATCCCTGAAGTATACCTCTTCCAACGTTTAGCGATTTTGTGATCTGTTCATAAGATAAGAATGTATAGGACTACAAGCCTAATTAGAAAAATGAAAGAGGATATGTAGACTGTATTACTGGAAGTCGAATGGAAGCGAGTTGGTAAGGACACATACACAGGATTAAGATGAAGAGACAAATATTATTTAAATCGCTAATAATAATATTGTCATATTAAATGGACATTTCCACAAGAATAGAAATAAAGGGATCAAAATTAAGTCTATAAACACTACCTAATAAAACTCTCTAATTATAGGTGGATAAAATATCAAGAAATAATTATTCAAATACATTTCGTGGTTCTCTTGCTCTGAAATACTTTTGTATATGTATAAGGAATTGTTCCTTTATCCACCTCACACATCTGAAGCAAAATGAAATATTAAAAAAATTTTCTTTAGCGATTTCTTCTCAGCCGTCTTCTGCAAAAACTCTGGGAGTAAACAAAATTACTATGAAAACTTTTTTAAAGATTCGTCGTTCAAAGTCGAATTTTAACTGGATAAAATTAACACGTACTCATTGTTATGTGTATAAATATTTGGATGCCTGCATATGCATACATATATTCAGAATCTGAAATTTGAATACATATGAGACATTTGAGTGTGCATATATCAATTGCATATATCAAATATAGCGATTGGCTACACTTGAAAATCTAAACATTTGTTTATGTTAATTTTTTTTCGATTAAAAAACAGAATTTTTCTATGCATCCTTTCTCTTTTCTGTGATGAACCCACCTCCGAACTCGTAGTCGTTTTTCTTTTTTCTTCAAATAGCACTGAAGCCCCGCAACGCAAAACGAAAAAATATTATATATGTATATGTATGTATATACACCCAACTCTTTTTTTACACGGTAGATACGTTCCTCAGAAATCCGTGTAAAAAAAGAGGCGTTTCCTATAGTAAAATGGGGGATACGTTCCATGCCATCTGAAAACCGTGTAAGATGAAATAAAGGACTATATTTACTTCGAAAAACCATGCAAAAAATATTGAAAACTATACAATTTCAGAAATGCATACAAATTGTATGTTCATATTTCATTTTATTAAGCATTAAAACTTAAAATACACATACATATTCATACAGGTGAAAAATTGGTAGAGCAAGCAAAAAACAAAAGAAATCTGTTAATCCAGAATTAAGAACAGAAAAATTAGAATAGAAATAAAGAAAAAATATTTACATAGTTATATAATTATTCGTCGCTACTTGATAATAAGCGCAATTGTTTGCACTTTTTCACTTATTAAGTTCAGAAATGTTCAAATCTAATTGATAGCACGAACAATTGATAAAATATTGCGAGCTAATTAACTTTAAACACTTTAATTATGCAATATTTTATGTAAATATGTACAATCATGCGAACAAAATGTGTAGGTAAGAGTTATCGAATAAGAGGATTTCCCAGTTACTACTATGTATGTTCATTTCGGCAATAGTGCCAAGTGTGGTAAAAACAAACATACAATACAGTGATTTTGAAACCGTACTAGATTAAAAATTGTTTACAAAAAATTTTCTTTTCAACCGTGTAATTTCAAATCCGTGTAAAAAGAAACCGTGTAAAAAAAGAGTTGGGTGCATATATCTTTCATTATGCATAAATATACGTATATTTATTTTAATTTTATTTATATTACATTTATCATGGAGTTCACGTTGTTTTAAGTTTCCACGATTTTCGCTTTTAAATTATTTGCGGCCAAAATCGAACTACCCCTACGTAAGCTTTTGTTGATAGGATTTCCCATGAGTTTTCGATTGGATTATAGTCCGAACTACATACCGACTGTGGAAGTAGCACAACATTTTTGGAATAAAACGATTGTGCTGTGACGTCTTCAGATATATAGCCGATTTCATTTTGACAGTAATGAAGCAAATAGGAAGCTTGAACTTAAAAGATATTGCTCTCCACATAATGCTATCTCTTATTAACATTTCGCGACGGTTGCATAACGCATGTTTGAACCAGGACATGTTAATAACGACTATAGTAAACTGGGCCACCTAAATTATACTTTTTCGTTGGAAAATTTTAGTTTTCATTCATCACTCCAAAACACGTCGGGCTTGGTCAAATCAAAAAATCTCACGTTGTGTATTTCACTTAAATGTAGCTTAGGCTTCAGTTTTTTTTTTAATTTAATAGACTATGTAGTATTCAAAACAAGGGCGGCAGATTTCGACTAAAAGCTAGGACTTTTTTTATTTTATACCAGCTGTACCTTGCGCGCGTTGTTGCGCCACCAACTAAAATAAATTTTAAGGAAATACATACAAATAACCAATTAATATTAAATCATTTTATTGATTTTGTTTCCCGTTGCCCAGAAGATTCAGACGAACGGGCCTAAGTAGTACGCATTCGATCAGTTTCTAATCTCACTTCTCGTTGTTCAAGTGATTCATGCGAACGGGTCTCAGCGGCATGTACTCGAAGATTTTTTAGTGTCAATGCTCGTTGCTCGTCTGATTCTGCGGCTCGTAATGCTCTTTTCTTCCGTGCTTGAGGTGTAGGTCGACCAATGTCTTGTCATTCATTTTGAATAATTTTCAGTGGCGCCATCTACAGGAAATTAATCGCACCCACTTAGAAATCTCCGTCGGCTCAAGCGCAACAACTTTGCTAAAGAACATATCATGATCAAATGTTTACAGTTTACGATTTAATTAAGTTTTAGTAATTTTCAGTGACGCCACCTGTCGGATATTGGTCATACCAACTTAGAAACCTTCGTCGGCTCATGCGCAACAACTTCGCTAAAGATCATAACATGATTAAATGCACACTTTACGATTTAAATCATTTTTAGTAATTTTCACTGTCGCCACCTGTCGGAAATTAGTCATATCAACTTAGAAACTTTGCTGAAGATCATAACATGACCAAATACACAGTTTACTATTTAATTCATTTTTAGTAATATTCGGTGGCGCCACCTGTCGGATATTGGTCATACCAATTTAGAAACCTTTCCGGGCTCATGAGCAACAACTTTCCTGAAGATCATAACATGATCAAATGCATAGTTTACAATTCTATTAATTACATACAAACAAACATTCGTTTTTATATATGTACTAGCTAATACCCGGTGTGCTTCGCTACCCCCATCGGAATTAAATACATATCTCGTGATGCAACTGGATCGCCCACCATCAAAATTGTTACGCCATTGTTGGGGCATTGTATCGTCCTTGGTGTTGTCCAGCTGGAGTTCTATCAGCATGAATTGCGATTATGTGGTCATCTGAACTTAATCGTGAACTTAAAGATCCTTACCAATTCGTTGATTTCATGAAACATCACTTGTAAATCGGCAACAATCCATTGTTTTGTGTCAGGGTTATAATGCTGGCGGTGGTGCACTTGGTCATTGTTATCCGCTTCTCCTATGAAATGAATTTGTAAGAACTTAGGATCTTCATTTAGAATTGGCAACAATGATCCCATTTTATGATAAATTTGACTTTGAACACGAAACGTTGGCATAAAGTTGTCTCGAAATACTTTGGTATCACCAAAAGAGGTCATTTTGAAGCACGAATTATATTTTCTTATATTTTTAAGAAAATTTTGTGAATCCACATTAGTTCCTAAATGAAAAAAATATTTTTTTTTAATATTTTGTTAAATTAAAAAAAGTATATATTTCGAAAAACTTACCTGTAATCAGCGATTGTAATGGTTCTGGAGGTGGAAGTAAATCAGACAAAACGATTTTACCATTAGAGCAACACATGCCAGGTGTTTCATTTTTACATTACGTCGATTCACCACCATTCGATTACGATTTTGTTCTCGACGCAAATAATATTGCTCTATCCTCTCTGCTGCTCTTCTTGTTGATGTTCGAATCCGCTGACTTTCTACTCGTGATTCATGTTGGACTTCTGTTTCATTAGTTCGTGATGTTATGGTACGATTTCGCTGGCTTTGTAGCCGACCTTCATGTTCCAACGGTGTCTCGGTAGCTCGTGCGATTGTCGCATGTTGTCGAAGACCTTCAAGACGTCTTTCACGCTCTAAAGGCGTTTCTGTGCCTCGTGATGTTTCGGTACGATTTCGCTGGCTTTGTAGCCGACCTTCATGCTCCAACGGTGTCTCAGTAGCTCGTGCGGTTGTCGCATGTTGTCGAAGACCTTCAAGACGTCTTTCACGCTCTGAAGGCGTTTCTGTGCCTCGTGATGTTTCGATACGATTTCGCTGGCTTTGTAGCCGACCTTCATGTTCCAACGGTGTCTCAGTACCTCGTGCAGTTGTCGCATGTTGTCGAAGACCTTCAAGACGTCGCACACTGTCGCGATTTCATATAACGAGTGGCCAAAAATAGAAGGAGTAATAGTAGAGTAATGAAATTTGGCATACCTATATTAATTGGTAAAATATAATCATACTTAAAATTTGGTCATTTAAACTCAAAGGATTCGTGTCCTTCCCATATATCCTGAAATTAAAAATTGCTATAACTTGGAGGAAAAAAAAAGATATGTTAATAAAATTTGGTACACTTATTAGTTTTAACATGCTTAATACTTCCTCCAAATTTCGTTCAATTTGGAGCAAGGATACGCCCACCTTAAAAATGTCCTTTTTCAAAAAAGTATCAAAAAAAAATTAATATACATATAGTTTTTCGAATCGCAAATTATGATTTAAATGTTTTACTAACTCATTAAAATTTAATTTTCTCACATTCCGTATATCCTTAGACCATTTTAAGGATAAATTTTTACCATAGCTGAAATACTAATTAAACAATATTTTATTAAACAATTTAAAATTTGTTTATATTATTAGAATATTTAAATTTATACATATAAGTGAAAAGACACTTGTACTTGGTCCCTAATTGAATTTATTTATGTTTAAATATAAAAAAATCGATGATCTAGAAAAATTTACAACACTTCCTCAACTCAGTTTCAAGCCTACTTTTTCCACGTCTATATTTTGTCCAATTATTACTCATTTTTAAAAGAATGAATTTTAGTTAGTCCTTCTCTATATCTGCTAGAAATCTTTGAATACGATTTTCCACAAATTGTACAATATGATGCAACACATTTGTTGTATTATTTTTCTTAAGCTGCACCCATTGCTCAAAAATATCACGAATCGGCAATGATGTTGACACTAAAAACATTTATAACGCCCACAAAAGCAGTCAGAAGCAGCTGAAATTTATATATGTTAAAGTACATACTTGTGGCAATAAAATATCAAAAAATTTCAAAAGTGATATTGGGTGTTTTTTTTTAATTCACTACTGAAGTTAATAAATGTATGAAAATCTTAATTTTTTGAAGACCTGTAATTTGGCTAAGGATATTTCACATATGATTAATATTTATAAACAATTATAGCGTTGTAATTACAATTACATACCTGGCTTACAATTCTATTACAAATAATTTAGTCATTACCAAAAGAATTTTTGAATTTTAACTATGACAAAAAAAAGTCGAATTTCAAGTTTTCGAACAAATTTTCTATATGCATAGGAATTCTTAACTTTGAGATACAATAACTAAAAAACTACTCAAAAGTTTTTAAAAAAATTTTACATATCAACTAATAGAAGTGTTTTCTATAAGATAAAGGTAAAAAAATATTAAATTTCCCACATTGACTTTAACCATTTTTGGCCACGCTCGCGACAGTGTGCGTCGTTCGCGTTCTGACAGCGTTTCAGAAGCTCGTCCTAAAGAGGTAAGATTTCGTTGACTTTCAAGGCGCTCTTGGTTTTCTGAAAGCGTTTCAGTAGCTCTTGCTGTTGTGGCGCGTTGTCGTAGGCCTTCAAGGCGTTCTTCAGGTTGTGATGGCGTTTCGGCGGCTCTAGAGGTGGAAGCTCGATTCCTTTCAGTCAGTTTCACGCTCTTCCGAACTTTCATTTGCTCTCTGGGATTGCAAATGCAATGCATTTTTAGTGCTTCTGGAAAGCGATGCTTTTTTGGGGGCATTTTTATAAATTGTTGCAAAATAAATGTCACTCAACGTTTAACTCGTTTAGAATCAAAGATTCAACTGAATTCCAAAACCGAATGCGTGTTATATTTATTCCTTTATATTTTACCTAATATCAAATCGGTTCAGGTCAAAAAACTTTTAAAAAAAAATTAAGACTATTTAAATTTGACAAATAATTAGGTTTGTTTCGGTCGCAGGTAATTTTTTTTTTTGATGAGTTTTGCAACTTCTTATTTTATTTGGAAAAAATATTGAGAGTTTACATTTTATTACTTAGGTAATCGAAAGTAATGAATGAAAATTTTACTGCCTATTATTACATGCCCATTCATCACCCAATAAAATGCTGATTATTAAACTTACCTGATCTATTTTTCAAGATATGCAACAAATAAATAATATTTTTAGTAATTACCCATTGTTAGAAGTAAATAATAACATAACTATTACATATGTACATATATGTTCTTCAAATAAATATTTAAATAGTATGAATTGCAGTACTTACTATGTATATGAGTTGAAAATTTCAAACTCAACCATTTAAGGGTCATATGTTTGAGCAGCTCAAACATTCTAGAATTCAAATGTATGTTGATGAGATTCAACTCTACCTTGATAGCTCTATAGCTTCCATCAACACTGGAGTTAAAGATCTTAACACTGACCTTAATAATATTTATCTTTGGGCGACTGCAAATGGTTTAAGGATTAACTCTAAAAAGTCAAAGTGTATTGTAATTTGCAAAAAATCCGCAAAGATTGAATCTAGTAATGATGTTGCCTTTTTTGGTTATTTCTGGAAAAAAATAAATAAAAGTCTACGAATTTAATTTTAATTATATTTTTTCTTATTTGGTGATTTTTTCACAAATGTTGGTTACAAAATTTTTTTCCTTCCCTTCTATCTTTCCCCCGCGTCGTGAAATTCCAAAATATGCCAAAATTTCACATTCTATATACTTTATTTTCTTTGGTTTTATACATCAAGAATCATAGATAGCATACTTTAGGGGTAACTATGCGTATGAGTAATATATTTCAAATGCAATTAAATATTAAGTACGTAGTATGTAGTATACATGGGCATGGCCCCTCGCTCGTTTGGAATATCAACATAAAAAGTAGCCTATAACTCCTTCCAGACATACAGGAAGATACTGTGAAAATTTCAAGAAAATCGGTTCAGCCGTTTAATCGTCTATAAACTTCGAACATACAAACATACAAACAAACACACATTCATTTTTATATATATGATGTATATAGATCATATAGAGCTGACGGGTGACGTATACGTAATATTTTGTTAGACAATCACCCTTATTGTGTTTGTCGTTTTCGCGGCGTAATCTAGACGTTTTTTTTTAATGGTACCGTGATTGGCAAAAAACGCCGATGAATGCGACACTCTTCAAATCTATTACAAAAATGGTACCGTGTTTGGCGTATTTGCCTGTCAAAAGTACAAAAGTTTGTCGTTTGAAATTTTGATCACGACGTTATTAAAATTATTTAAGAAATAAATGCAATGGAAGGAAATAAAATGTAAGCATGCAAAAAATTTAATTTATCATTGAAATATAATTTATTTCAGAGTAAAGATCACAACTGCCACACAATTTGCGAAGTTAGTAGCAATATTGGAGCAAAAACCATATTTGGCGAAGGGCTTCCACAAAAGTTTAAATAAAATAAATATTAAAGAGGAGTGGAACACCGTTTCAGAAGAACTAAATTCTATTGGTCCCCCATCCCGTTCCGGAGAAGGTTGGATGAAGGTGTGGGCCGATTTTAAATTTAAATTAAAAAAAAAACTAACTCATAACAAAGCTGAAAGCTATGCTACAGGTGGTGGGCCGTTCAATAAAAATACTTTTTCAGCTGTTGAAGAAGCAGCAATTAATTTATTAGACATGCGTGCTGTTACCGAACATAGAGATCCATTTGGAATTAAGAGAACGAGAAATGTTTCACCAGACCCCGAGCCAAATTTATACTCTGTTACTGACGTTAACGAAATTGAAGAGCCGAGTACTTCACCTGCGCTAAAAAAAAATAAAAGAAATAAAAATCAAGAGAAATTGAGACTTTTAGAACAACAAATAAAAGTTCAAAAAGAGTTATACATAGGCTTGGAAAATAAATTGTCGGAAATAGAACGATATACCCGGAGAATGTGTAAGGCTAAAGAGGAAAAATTGGGTTTATATAAGGCGGAACTCAAAACCAAAGAAAAATACAGAAAAGCTCATTTAGAAATACGCAAATCCGAACTAGAAATTAAAAGAAAAAAAATTGAACTCGAAGAGTTATTAAGAAGTCAAATGACTTAAATTTTTTTCTTGCTTTTATTTATTTAATTATATTAGAACTACTTAAATGTTTATGTTTTAATAGACAAATGCAAAAGTATCGTTTTAAAATGGCAGTTTCAGGTCATAGATAACTATAAGTCTTAGATTTAAATAACTCATCAATTTAAAAATTAATAAAAAATGAATTCATTATTTGCATTAAATAAATTGTTCCATAATTTTTTTTCGGATATTTGATGCGCTTAAGTTGTCTTCATCAACATGGTCATGCGTAACTTCATCGCTTACGTCAATTTCAGGCCATTCTATATTAAAATGAACACAAATGTTGTGTAGAGCAGCGCAAACTGCTGTAATTTTTGCAGCAAACTCAGGGCTATAGTGCAGTTGCCGGGCACCAAGTAAACAGCGAAATCTGTTTTTTAATACCCCTATGCACCGCTCCACTACATTTCTTGTTCGGGAATGAATTTCATTAAACTTACTTTCTGGTGAACCCTGATGCGCCAATCGGAATGGTGTCATCAGGTACGGTTCCAATGGATAACCTGCATCACCTAGACATTAACAAAAATTTAATTAGTTTTGATATCAAAATAAAACAAATGTGTTTGCAAAAATGTACTTACCTAACAGCCATGTGTTTCTTTCTCCATTTTCAAATCTTTGTTTTAAGTGATGCTTTAAGTCACTTATGTTCCATATTAGAGAATCATGGTTCGACCCAGGAGAATGTGTCTGAATGTAAGAAATGCGAAGTCTGTGATCGCAAGCCTAAAATGTTTTATACGAATTTAGAAGTATTATATTACATATATTATTGAAAAAATACAATTTTGTACTTACCAGGATGACATTAAGCGAATAGAATCCTTTTCGGTTAAAATATTTAAAACGATCTACAACTGGTGGAGGTATAATTGAAACATGTGTTCCATCGATGCAACCAATTACACCAGGGAATCCTGTTTTACGATAAAAGTGTCTTTTGATTTCATTTTGTTTTGCTTCGTCAACTTCAAATGGAATCCATCTTGGACACAGTTCACTGTACATCGCTTCTATGCACTCATTAAAAGACTCGCTTACTGTTGTTTGGCAGAGGTTCACATAATGATCATTCCCAGCACCTTTTTGGTAACTGCCTTCGGCCAGTATTCTCATTGTTGCTGTTAGCTTGATTAGCTTTGATACAGCTGTGTTTCTTTTTGGGTCTTGCATTTTGTGTGAAATTTTATTTAAAACGTATTTAAAAGCATCTTTATTAAGTCTAAAATAACTAATAAATCTGAAACAAATATAAACATTGTTACATACCAATATATTTGTAATACGTTATTGTTTTTAAGCTCACTTTTTGTTTGGAAGTTTAAAAATATTTGTTTGCTGTCTTAACTGCTTCCTTACAGCATTTAATTCTGGAATACTGACTACTTCCTCATCTTCAGACGATGATGATGAATAAAAAGCTACACTTAACATTTTCACAAGTAAAATAACACAACAATTTCACCAAAAATTTGAAAATTCTACTATATTTACTTTTTTATTTATAAACACTTGTTTGACAGATCTTTAACAGGATGTTTCAAAATCATTTAATTTAGCGTATTCTTTTACATTGTGAATCTTTTACAACATTTTGCTTCTCGAAAATTTTAGACGGTAACATAAAATTGTAAATACGACAGCAACTACGACAGCTATCGTTTTTCGACTACGCCAAACACAATAAGGGTGAATAACACTCATACCTTTTTTTAAATTAAAACTAGCAGTACCCTGCGCGCTTTGCTGCACTACAAACTAAAATAAATTTGAAGGAAAGTCATTAGACAAATATCCAATTAAGTTTGAATCATTTAATTGATGTTGTTTCCCGTTGTCCAGATGATTCAGACGAACGGGCCTGAGTAGTACGCATTCGATCAAGTGATTCATGCGAACGGATCTGTGCGGCATGTACTCGAAGATTTTTCAGTCTCAATGCTGATTCTGAGGCTAGTAATGCTCTTTTCTTTTCTTTTCAACACAGGATCAAATGCACAGTTTACGATTTAATTAATTTCGAAGAATTTTCAGTGGCGCCACCTGTCGGAAATTGGTTATACCAACTTAGAAACCTTCGTCGGCTCATGCGCAACAACTTTGCTAAAGATTAAATGCATAGTTTACGATTCCATAAAGTACATTCATTTTTATATATATAGTGTTAATTCCGTGGACTGTATGGATGTCGATGATGACGAAAATGTTGTTGTGATGGTTGGTGGTTGTGGCGACTCCTGTTGACCAAACCGATGCGGAACTTTCTGGCAATAAAAATTGGAAAAAAATAAGAAAATATCCTTTTCTTAATCTAGGAGAAAAATCGCACTTTCCTTTTACGTTGGACACACCAAAATTTCCACTTTTTTGATGATTTGTCTTTCACTCACTTGGGTTGCCGATAAAGAACCAACAAAAAAAAACACTTTTTTTATGTACTGTTTTTTCTTCCAGAAAATTTGATTATTGTATTCTATATTTTATTATTCTTTCAAATTTTATTGTTTTTTTTTTCTATATGTATATTACAATATTTAATACAATTTCACTTTATCAATATCAAATAATTGATTAGAATTTGTTTAATATTCAAACTAGAAGACACAATATTCTTTTACACAAGTCTTTTTTTCAACAATATAAATCTATGCCGGTTTTTATGCGAATGAATCTTTAAGTAAAAATTATATAGGTCAAGGCCTAAGCTAAATTAAGTTACAATAAAAAATGTTAAAAAGCCCACAAAAAGCTCAAATTACATTACACTATGTTAAAAATAATAAAAAAGCTTAAATTAATGTAGCGCCCTCTATTGGACGTTAGACCTCTTTTGGTTGATCGTCGGCGATGGGATTTTTCGATCCTCGGACATAAACATTCCGCCGCCCTTGCAGTACTGCAATCAAGAAAGAAATGGCTCCAACGTTAACGCTATAGTGAAGGAATTCAAAGAACAAAGAAAAGCATTATGTTAATTCAAATTTAATTTTATTTTTTTCCAAAATTTCTGTTAAATAAAATGAATTCAAACAACAACAAAAAACTAGGTCAGCTCACGGTCCTCAAACTCCAGCGGGTGTCCATCAGCTGCATTGTGAAACTATAACTAAACTATAAATTATGAATAAAGAATTGTATTTAGAATGTATCATGGTTCAAAGCGATATGTTGTATACTTTGGGTATTACAAAGAACACAATCCAGAAACCAGGTAGCCGAAAATAGAAAACTGGGCCAAAGGTTTGCCCATCGTACCACCAAAAACACCATTGAGAATGATCTTGCTATACACGTCACATCCCAACGTAATTCCAACTGGGGCCGCTAAAAAAAAGGTTGGGTCTGCCAGTTGTAGTCCCGGAAACTCATTCGCTATCGTTCCGTCTATCGACCTGGACGGTGTGAGACCATTCAACTTACTTCACACCTCCGCATACGTTTCGACTGTATCGCTGCTGCCGTAGTTACCTCTAATAACCAAGAGTACTCGCTCCGAACGTCCAACTCTAATTGTCTTTGCGCCAAGCCTGCGCACCACCTGCTCGGAAATGAGAGTACGCTCGGCAGTAGGATCGATCATTGCTCTCTCCGTGACGTATCGTCCACGAGCCACACTTTTGATCACAGCAGTTGGCTTTAGCAGAACGCTGTCCGTCAGCGTATATGACATAGATGGTGAAACTCTACAATCTGTCGAACGAGAGATTTCTCTTGGCTGGTGAGATTTGGGGTTCCTCGATCGACTCGGAACCAGAGCGTTAGACGGACTGGGTCTGCGACTCTCACGATCATTGGACGAACGAGGTCCCCTGGCGGAGTTTCGGGACGAACGAGGTCCTTTTTTACTTGTGCGAGCAGGCGATTTGCGATGACGCTTACCTTTCGATTTCGCGACTCTTGTCGGAACAGACGAACGAGGTCTATTGTCCGGCTTATGGAGAAGCGTATGATGCATATCACCGCAGCGTTTGCATTTGCCAGTACTAACGCACGTCCGCCAGGTATGATCGTGACTCAAACAGCCGGCACAATACTTGTAGATCGTCACCAACTTCATTCTTTCATCGTAGTCTGCCTTTGAGAATCGTTCGCAAAATCGCAATGGGTGGTTATTCAAACAGACGCGACACACTATTTTTTCACCATTGTCGCCTTGATTATACTTTCGAGTAATTGTTCCACGTGAAGTCTTCAAATCCACTGTTTTCACGTAACCGTTATTATCCACATGTAAATTACGAACGAGACCTAAGCGCCACTTAGTGGTAGGCCCTATACCTTCTCTTATTGCTGCTGTGTCACCAACTTTAACATTCTTCCCTAAATATTGACCGTAAGTCTTTCCCCGAAAAGTCCTATCCACTACATTGGAATGGGACTTGGGCCTGGTTGGCAACACCCGAGGCCCTCTATCAGTCGGCTTAAAAATTCTACAGGATTTTCCTCTAACCCCTATTTTCGCGTAACCCGATACAAAGGTTGAGGGCTCTTTCGAATTCAGTTCTGGTAAAGGGCCGGTTACAATCCAGCCAAATATGCTCTCCTGCGCCATTAGTTTTCCTATAATATTCTTCTTGACACCTTCCAATAAGATGTCAGGGTATATGTCACCACCAATAAGAAGGTCAATGTGACCACTCTTATCGAATTTCGGATCAGCCAACGAAATCCCCGAAAAGGCTGCTGATCTCGAAATATCAACCGTTGAATTTGGCAACATGCCAGTCAATTTGGGTAATACTAAACCCGTTGCCTTGACCGTAAACCTATCATCCAAAAGTGAAGTCAGGACAAACGAACATTGTCCCTGAACAGTACCAGTAGAAGCTCCGTTCAGACCCGAAACTTTGGCATTCATCCAACCTGTTGGCAGTCCTAATTTTTTCTGCAACTTTTCCGAAATAAAAGTTGCCTGAGATCCAGAATCTATCAGGGCCCTAGCCTTAAACGTTTGCCCTCGATGGGAAATACCAACCATGGCTGTCCCCAAAAGTATCTGCCTCGATGTAGCAGCGAAACAATTCTGGACCTCACAATTAGACTTAACTGCACCGCTAGAACTTGACGCATCCAAAACGCCCATTTCTGAAGAGGATCCAGACACCTCTCGATGCAGTAGAGTGTGGTGTTTCAACTTACACACCGAACAACTAACTGTGCTCTTACACTCACTGAGTCTATGACCACTTGTGAGACACTTAATACAAAGACGGTTCCTCTTCACAATCAAAAACCGCCTCTTGGGAGATAAATCCAAAAATTTAGGACAAATATTCAATAAATGGTCTCCCGAACAATATTTACAAACCTTCCCATTCACCCTAGTGGTAAAGGATCGAATTCCCCTTTTCGGATTAGAACAAGTCTCAGGGGCAGGCCTGGAACCACTACCAACTGGTTCAAAACTCCGAATCTCGGACACAGTTTCCAGAGACTGAAACCTTGCGGTCAAAAAATTGTCCAAATCCTTCCACTTGGGAATCTCCACCTTGTTTAGGACTGTCTGCTCCCAAAGAGACAAAGTCAACACTGGTAACCTGCTGGAGCATAAATAAACGAAAATTGGATCCCAATTAGAGATATCAATATCTTGCATCCGGAGTGCCGATATGGAATTATTGATATCTCGCTGCAACCTTTTGATGTCCTGGGCAGCCTCGGATTTGACCGGTGTAAGAGTGAACAAGACTTTCAACTGTGAGTTCACTAAAATTCTCTTATTTTCATACCTATCCTTCAGGTTATTCCAAGCCTCCTGAAAACCACTAACAGTCAGAGGAGATTTCTTCACAATCTCCAAGGCTTCACTACGAGTGAACTGTCTCAAATAAAAGAGCTGTTCCACTGGTGAAATGTTGGCCCCGTTCACATAAACAGCAGTGAACATGTCGCGAAAAGATGGCCAGGACTTATAGTCCCCATGAAACACCTCCATGGTACAGGCGGGCAGCTGCATGTTATGCCGAATCCGACTTTCGCTGCCTTGACCATTCTGACATTGGGTTGATGACATCCCAGCTTGATTGACCAAAGTCTGGGAGAGCTCACCCATTAGTGAGGCAACAGTTATGTACCCCAACCTACAATGTCCGAAAAGTTCACGCGCCGCTTCCCGATCACCTTCCAGATCCTCCTCATCACCCGTTGCAAAGGCCTCATAGCGCCCATAGCGACTTGAACTCCTCTTTCTGAATCTCAATGGAGAAGGTCGTATTACCTTCCTGAGGAGTAGCATTGAATTCCCTTTCAAAATCCAGGAATATTTGAGCAAACCTCTCAAACGTCAATAATCTCCTAGACTTCGGCATCGCGACTAGACCTAAGGTAACTTATAAATTTGAAGGTTATTTAAAAAGTTGATGGGTTAGAGATGTCGCAAAAAAGGTTCAACCAAAATCCGGCTCGAAGGACCAAATGTTAATTCCGTGGACTGTATGGATGTCGATGATGACGAAAATGTTGTTGTGATGGTTGGTGGTTGTGGCGACTCCTGTTGACCAAACCGATGCGGAACTTTCTGGCAATAAAAATTGGAAAAAAAATAAGAAAATATCCTTTTCTTAATCTAGGAGAAAAATCGCACTTTCCTTTTACGTTGGACACACCAAAATTTCCACTTTTTTGATGATTTGTCTTTCACTCACTTGGGTTGCCGATAAAGAACCAACAAAAAAAAACACTTTTTTTATGTACTGTTTTTTCTTCCAGAAAATTTGATTATTGTATTCTATATTTTATTATTCTTTCAAATTTTATTGTTTTTTTTTCTATATGTATATTACAATATTTAATACAATTTCACTTTATCAATATCAAATAATTGATTAGAATTTGTTTAATATTCAAACTAGAAGACACAATATTCTTTTACACAAGTCTTTTTTTCAACAATATAAATCTATGCTGGTTTTTATGCGAATGAATCTTTAAGTAAAAATTATATAGGTCAAGGCCTAAGCTAAATTAAGTTACAATAAAAAATGTTAAAAAGCCCACAAAAAGCTCAAATTACATTACACTATGTTAAAAATAATAAAAAAGCTTAAATTAATGTAGCGCCCTCTATTGGACGTTAGACCTCTTTTGGTTGATCGTCGGCGATGGGATTTTTCGATCCTCGGACATAAACATATAGATAATTTAAACTTGAAAAAAAAATAAATAAAACAAAGGTCTACGAATTTAATTTTGGTTATATTTTTTCTTATTTGGTGAATTTTTTCACAAATGTTGGTTACAAAATTTTTTTCTTTCCCTTCTATCTTTCCCCCCGCGTCGTTCTTTACACTTTATTTTCTTTGGTTTTATACATCAAGAATCACAGATAGCATACTTGTAGGGGTAACTACTATGCGTATGAGTAATATATTTCAAATGCAATTAAATATTAAGTATGTAGTATGTAGCATACGTGGGCATGGCCCCTCGCTCATTTGGAATATCAACATAAAAAGTAGCCTATAACTCCTTCCAGACATACAGGAAGATGCTGTGAAAATTTCAAGAAAATCGGTTCAGCCGTTTAATCGTCTATAAACTTCAAACATACAAACATACAATCAAACACACATTCATTTTTATATATAAGATTCATTGCTTTGTCAGATGTGTGCCTCAAAAATGGAGATTTCGGTTACCAATACTTTTAATCCTGTCACACCTGTAATAAAATAATCAGATAATTAACCGATTCGCACGCATTTAATTAAATTCGAATCTACAATTTTCCACTCATAGCCACTCATAGTTGATCATATCATTAACCCTTTCAGCAAGGTTGTCCCATGCCTGTTCCATCTAAGCATTGTCAAAATGTATGAACTTATCACATTTTATTACTTAAAGACAATTATATATTTATTTATTTTATTAATTTCACAAACACAAATTTAATATAAAAAGTTTAAAATGATTGGTTCTTTTTAACTGTCTGACATTATTATTTCACATTATTGACATTTAAAGATGTACTAAAAGAAAAACAAAAATATTTCAAAACGTCTGCTTTCAGTTTTTAGTCAAAAATAATTCATACTTACATTAAAAAAGCGAAAAGCAAAGTTCACTACTCATTTTGACGAAATAAAAGGATTGTCCACATCTGTAATTTTGTATGATATTACGTATTTTAGAGTACTTATTTTACCATATTCTACTGTACTACAGTTCAATGTAAAAGCTATGGGATGTATTGAGTTTCTTGGTTTTTATTTATAATAATTGGTAATAACCTTTACGGTTTAATGAAATCGCTGCGCCTAAAATTTCCCCTACAAAAAATGAATGACCGAAACTAAGACATACAAGATTCAATTACAATTACAATTTACATAACATTTTATAGTACTTTTCAGCTGTAGAGTTGCATTTCCAACAACAATCATTAGTGACGGCAAAATGACCGATCTTTTGATACACCATTTGCGACAATAAAATAACCGTTCTTTTGATTATCAGACTTGATGGTGTCAAATATATTTTTGACAAAATCTTCAAAAAAAAAATCGTTTAAGACAAATTTTAAAATGTATCATAATCGTGTGTTGTAACAAAATGTTTTAAAACTTTGGAATAAACAAGAGATAACATTAATAATAGTCGCCGTGGTCTAGTAGGTAGTGTGTTGGCTTATTAGACGAAAGGCCCGAGTTCGAATCCCAGGCCAGACATCAAAAATAAAATACAAAAAGTATTTCTTCGGCGACTTCCTCTCAGCAGATTTCTGGCAAAAACTCTGAGAGTAAAAATTGCCATGAAAAGCTTCTCAAAAAATCTGTCGTTCGGAGTCGACTTTAAACTGTAGGTCCCGCCACTCATGTATAAAATTAACGCACACAACATGAGTGGTGTTGAGAAGCTAGGCCGTAATCCTGTCGAAGGGTTGTAATGGCCAATTATGTATGTATGTATGTAACATTAATAAATTAAAATAAAAATTAAAAAAAAAATTTAAGATAAAGAATATAATAAAACAAGAAATCAAAGTGCAGTACAAAAGGACCAGTGAGTGTTTGAGAATGTAAGCATGTTTTTTGTGTGAATCATTTGATTAGTATTTAACAAATCTCTTTACTAGCTCGTTGTAAAACTAAAGCTGATGATGCATTCAAGAACTGTGAAGGATAAAGGAGGAGTGCGTCAGCCATACAATTGACAAAAAAGTGGCGACTAATGAATTCGGATGTAAGCCACCTCTTGACAAAGTCTTTTGTTTTTAATATTTTTTAAATATTAAAATGTTAACTATTAACAGTATTTAATTATGTCCTAAAATTTTATTTAATAAAAATAAATTGTTTGTAAAATAAAAATTATGTTTTCTTGTAAAAAGTATGCATCAATTTGGTAGTCAACTGTGACCTATATACACGTTAACCGTGACCGATATATGTATCAAATTTGACTAGTCAACTGTGACCAATTTTCTATTCAACTGTGATTTAAGAACAGCAGTAGAGTGAACTGGTTAGATAGATGCTTTCTAGTCAAAAGAATTCATACGTTAGAAAGAGAAACAAAATCACACGTACACGAATGTTTACATCAAGTTTTTCACATTGCCCTTAATAACTTGATGGGAACATTGTGATGTGTTTACACATCACACATGACATTGTTCTAGTAGGGTTCATTATAGTCTGTTCTATTCATGAATTCAATTGTTTGGTGGAAGAATACAAATGTATAAATGTATAATATCAATATAATACACTAGCCGAATTATTTTCATTTATAATAATCAGTACCTTTTTTCATTATTTTTAAAGGGTCACGATAGCTGTATTAAATGCATAAGTATTGATCCTCATGAAGAGTTTTTTGCTACTGGCTCCATAGAAGGCGATATAAAGGTAAGAACAAATGCTTTGAATAGTTTTTAATACGCGATATTATGGATTTCATAAAAGAGTTTTGCCTACTTTTAATATCGTATACCTACATATACATTTATATTTGTATGTGGGATCGTACCCGAAACAGTAAGGCGATCTCGCAGGATTAATAGACTGACACTAAACTTTCATTAATCTTATAAACCGACTTCATGGATTTGACATATTCGGACAGTAACAAAGAGGACATTATTGAAATGCGAGTGAAAGTGTGAGGTTATAGTGACAGGTGAAATTAAGGATTAAATTACTTGTCAAAAATCTGAAGTTCGGTTTCGCTAAAATATTGCGGAATATCAAATATAATAAGTTAAACAAATAACTAAATTAGAAAGTTCTAAATTAAAAAAGCATTGCATTAATATATTAAATGTTATTATTAATTAATAAATGGAACAAGTCAAAAATTGTGTTAATCAGAAATCAATCCTACGTTCATAGTTAGAGCAGGCAGTTAATACCTTCGTCACGTCTTTTTCTCGAGAACTGCTATATAAATAATTCCCACTATTTTTTTCTATTTTAATTAATCATATATAATGTCTGAAAATCGATTAACGATCACAAACATCCATCGTCTGCATTTAGCACACTACCAACCAGACCTTTGGAGCTACTTTGATAGCATGACGATAACTATTTAATTACGAGTTCTTTCATTAGGGACAATGAAAGAGTTAATAAACAAGTTATGTAATCTTTAAATTCTTAATACAAAGGTTTGGCCCAGATTTAAATTTTTTAGTGCTACCCTACGAGACACGCTGAATTTCGTGAATAATGCAGAAGGCGGTTTCAGAAGTTAAAAATTAATAATTAATACCAATGATGTTAACGTTTTTATACAAATTTAAAAACTAAGAAACACTTGGACATATTAAAACTAAGATCTATATATATAGAGGATATTATATATATGTATATACAGTGAGCGTCATAAGTGAGTTAACACCTACTATAATTTTAAATTTTCTATTATGTTCTTAAGTATAAAAAAGTTCCTTTATCATGAATTGTTGTTTTTGTTTTAACATTTTATAAGTAATAAATAAACGTTTTTATTTTTGGAAATTTATTCGACTATTCTTATTTACTTTTCTCGCTATCCTAAGGAAATTAATAATTTCAGTGGTGTTTACTCACTTTTGGTGCTCACTTTATATAAATAATATAATATATGTATATAAAATATAATATATACATAAAGTGAAAAAAAATGGCTTCCGCTTCTAAAGTAGATGCTAAACGACAGAATAGGTTTGCGTTACTTTCAGATCAAATAGATGAACCACATTCGACTATCATGATCTCGTAAAAATTAACAAAAGCTATTATACCTATCAATTAAAGTGCTAAAGGCTTACAAGTTTTAATCTTAAAATCTGGTCTTTTAAAAGACTTAAAATAAAAACTGTGTATAATGTATGAAATCGCCAGAAGATTCCACGTAGGGTATGTTTCCTGTGAAACTAGAGCCCTCTGACATTAAATTGAAAAATAATGAAGCACATCCAACTATGTACAATGTTACACCGCAAAATCACGAATTAAGAACCGCATAAAATAACAGCCTTAACTGTCAAGAGTACGGCCCAAAATTTTTTCAAACACTTTTTTTTTGAGTTTTTCACATATCTCAAAAACATATCCAAGACATATCTCAAAAAATGCATTTATTGTGATAGTAGTCGCATCTCATACTATAGTCCACTGTACTCTTTCGTAAAAAGCTCCATAGTGCATAAGAGAGGCATTGCCACATAAGGACTGGTAATAGGTACCAAAAAATATGCTAGCCAACCACCATTTCATATGCAGATGCTTTGAAAAACGTAGCGCAAGAATCGGTAGCAACAAAATATTCACCCAATGATAATTCTGTTTTAACTTCAGCCGCCTCGCTGTAATTTCCGACTAAACCAGCTTTATGACAAACAGGACTAGTTTGATTGGGGGTATGAGGAGAGTGCAGTTCACATTTTTCAAGTGACAATCGGTAATCATAGAATTCTCTAAGGATGCGCTCCTGGATTCAAATAAACCAGAGTTCTTTCTCATTGAAAAAAATCAACATATATACATAGATAAATGCATGGACTTACGAGCATGCTGAGATTCACGTATTTTAATAAATTCAAGTCAAACAACATCTTTAGAGTGACTATTGCAAAGATTTTCTTTAAGCAATTGATTTCTGCATTGAACACTTTTTCAAAAATTTGTAAGTCAACTGTTAAGTACGAAGTAGTTTCTTCATATAAGCATATTCGTATTCATATTATATAAGCACTTTTCACAAGATTTTAAAGGAAGTAAAGTAAAACATAAGACTGATATTAATTCCTTAATGTATTGTATAAATAATAACATTTACTTGAATCTTTCAATTAAATTAGAAGAATCTGTTAAAAATTTTACAAATTTAATTCACGAAGCTATTATCTTTTCAACCCTAAATATACCAGAAAGAATTCGCAAACTATAAACAAAAGGTCAAACTAAAAGAACAATCCAAAAAGTTTGCCAATTAAGTTGAAATACAACAGATAAGCGAAATTTCAAGCATTCATGTACACAGCTAAAATAGAGCTTTAAGAATTTAAAAATGAAATTAAATTAATTAGGTAGGGTTGCCTTTAAAATGCTATAAAATATCCTAAAAGAGGTATATATTTTAATATTATTTCAAAATTAACCCTATCTAATATAAGAAAATACTAGCCGAAGCCACCGTAGTATACTAGGTAGTGTGTTGACTTATTAGACGCGAAGTCACGGGTCATATCCCAGGTCAGACCAAAACGAAATATGAAGAAAATATTTCTTCGGCGACTTTCTCTCAGCAGATTTCTGGCAAAAACTCTGAGAGTAAAAATTGCCATGCCAATCTGTCGTTCGGAGTCGACTTTAAACTGTAGGTCCCGCTACTCATGTGTAAAATTAACGCACACAACACGAGTGGTGTGAGAAGCTAGGACGTTGTACAAGGGGTCAGTTCGACCTCCGGGTCGGGAACACTAACTGCACAGTTGACAAGTACACGTCCTCTAACCAAACCTAACCATGAAATTTTCAAGAATTTTCTTCTGGGTGTAACTAATTTTAGAAAGTTTTGACCTACAAATACTGGAATTAATTTTTTATTCATAAATTATTATAAATTTGTTACTTACATTTTTTTATATTATCCTTTACAGCAGAAAAACGTTAATTTGAAAGCTTCAGTGCCTACGAGTAAAAACTCGCAAGGTTGCTTTCGAATGCTCTCACGTTATCGAATGCCATCATTAGAAATTTCGATACACTTTACTCGATAACGAATAAGAGAATCCCAAAACTAAAAAAACTCGCACGTTCGAGTAAAAATTCGTTTCTATACGAATGCTAGAATTAACTCCCTGGATTTCAAATAATTCAAACAGGTATAACCGGATACATGGTTTTGACTGTTAATCTATACCATTTACCTAAAATAAACGATAGGGAGTTGTATAAGGTTAAAGTAAGAACGTATTTCCCAAGCCCAATGCGATGTCAAAATTTCAAACACAAATCCTGAAACATGTACTATCTGCAATCTACTTCCTCATCCTAACGTCCAATGTACTAGAAATCAGTGCGCCAACTGTTTAGATACTGAATCTGATAGAAATTCTACCAGATATATTCAACAAAAAGAAATAATTGAAATTAAAACTATTAAAAAGTGTCCATACGGTGCCGCTAAGCGAAGATATGGAATAAGCAACAAAATCAGTACAAAGTACAACACAAATATTGCTTAACAACAAATCAGCTAATGGCAATTTTTCTAATTAAAATTTGTCCGTCCCAAATTCCCCTCTAAGTACCTTGACACAAGATCTTATCTCAAAAAATGAATATTAAATTTCCTATGGAAATTCTACACCGGATAGTTTCATGATATTGCAACGGAATTTAAAAATTGTAATTAACTATAACTGTTTATAATAGACGTGTCTGAGACGAGGTTTGATCCCGATGTTCTGTGTTTTTAACCTTGAAAATTTTAATATTGTCCAATACGACAGAAGCCTCCCAATTAGTTCGGGTATTCACTTCTGGTCACTTCTGGCCGCAGAGGGAGGTTGGATTTATCAAGCATTGTTATATTAATTCAAACTTTCTTGTAGAGTCTAACTTGGTCACCGACATGAAAACATTTAATCTCAATGCAATATACACAACGATTCCCAACCATTACAAAGTCCTTCAATGATCTTCTTTCTTATATATAAAAATGAATGTGTGTTTTTTGTTTGTGGGTTTGTTTGAAGTCTATAGACGGCTAAACGGCTGAACCGATTTTCTTAAAATTTTCACAGTATCTTCCTGTATGTCTGGAAGGAGTTGTAGGCTACTTTTTGTGTTTAAATAGGCAAATAAAATAAAATAATTAAAAAAGTATGAATGTTATTGCCTAACAAAATATTACGTATACGTCACCCGTCAGCTCTATGTAATCTACTACTACATACATATGTATATATATATAAAAATGAATGTGTGTTTATTTGTTTGCGGGTTTGTTTGGAGCCTATAGATGGGTAAATGGCTGGACCGATTTTCTTGAAATTCTAACAGTACCTTCCTGTATGTCTGCAAGGAACTATAGGCGAGGTGCCACGCCCACTGCTATATGTATATAAAATGAATGTTTGTTTGTATGTAATTAATAGAATCGTAAACTGTGCATTCGATCATGATATGAAGTTTAGCAAAGTTGTTGCTCATAAGACGACTAAGTCGATTTATAAGTTAGTGCGATTCATTTTCGATAGATAGCGCTACTGAGAATTGTTCAAATTGAATTGAATCACAAACTATGCATTTGATTGTTGTGTTGATCGGACAAATACCAGACATTTTAGGATTCATCATTTGTGATTTTAATAACATTTAGTATAATTCATTCCCGCAAAATGTCAATCGCACGTTTGAAACATTTTAATTTTTAAAATTTTTAAAAATGCTGTTGAGTTCAATTGGATTAAACGCATTTTTCAAGTCGTTCCCGTGCAATCATGCCTCCAAAGCGACTAGCAATTGGTCGACCTGCGCCTCAAGAAGCATTGAGACTGGAAAATCTTCGAGTACAAGCCGCTGAGACCCGTTCTCATGAATCACTTGAACAAAGATAAGTGAGATTAAAAACTGATCGAATGCGTACTACTCAGGCCCGTTCGTCTAAATCATCTGGACAACGGGAAACAAAATCCATAAAATGATTTAAAATTAATCGGATATTTGTGTAATGTCTTTTCTGAAAATTTATTTTAGTTGGTGCCGCAGCAAAGCACACAGGGTACAGCTAGTATAATATATCTACAAGTACTGGAAAATGTCGTATTGTGTGAATAGCGAGCTACACCTTATTTTTCTAATTATGGAAACAAATCGGATTTTTTTTTCGAAGGAAGCAAGTTTAATATTTTTAAGATTTGTGTAGCGTAGATATTTTTCCCAACATCGTTGTGTATAATAAATAGTGTGTTTTGTTTTTAGACTAGAGCCCATAGTTCAAACCCTGGCTCAGACATCTCGAACAGAACGAAATATGAAAAAATATTTCATTCGACGGCTTCTCAACTCTCGTGCGGAGTAAAAATTAAACAGTAGGTCCAGCGACTCGTGTATAAAATCTACACACACAACCGGAGTTATCTGAGATACCAGGTTGTAATGACCAATAAGTAAGATATTTTTTGAAAATGGAAGTTTTCAAACTATGCATTTAGTTATTTAAGATGGCCTCGATATGATGAAGTATATTACAATTATCTTTAATATTGATATTACAATTCGGTTGCCAACAGACAAAAGGGGATTTCTATCATAAATCATATGGTATGCAATTTTAAAGTATTGGTTGACAATTAACAATTTCATTAAATTTCGGTTGTCACTCATATTTGTATACGTTTGTAAAATAGCTGTAAGAGCAAACAATTTTACCAACACATATTTTTATTATTTTATTATATCATATAATATCATCATCTAAATAAAGTATATTCTTATAAACATATGTATGTTAAAAAATTATTTATTGTATTATTTGCAGATTTGGAGTTTTAATCAGTATTCCCTTATTACAACGTTTGCTGGCGAACATGCTAAAAACAGTTTCTTTAAGCACATTGGTCAAGGTGTAAGTCAAATACATATAGACGCTTACGGACGGTTGTTCTCCTGTGGGTCAGATGGATGCATGAAAGTTCGGCAATTATTTGAAAAAGATACAATTATTCAATCTATATATTAATATGTAACCTGTTATATGTAATATTCAAATATTATATAAAAAATAAATTTATTAAACTTAACTATCTATGCATTTCAATAATTTTTAAAAATCAGTAATTTAGTTAATTTTAATGACATTCACCCTTATTCTACGTTTTGATCAAAGAATAATGTTTATTCAATACTACCGTTTTGTACTTTAAAAAGTAGCAGAAAAACTTTTTTTTAAACATTTTAAGAAAAAATTTGCATTAAAAGGAATTTATACAGTAATTTTAATCAAGTAATCAATACAGTTAGAATATCCTGTTGCTCCCAAAAAAAATATTTTCTTTCTAAAAAATGGAATCGATAGCAGTCACGTTACCACGGTGATCTCTCTTGTATCAATCACCTATTCAATTCATACTTGTAGGTAGAAAGGTAAGTTGTAGGACGTGTACTTGTCATTAGGAAAAGTACAAATCATTAGGAATAGCAAAAAGGGAGGATAGTAAGAAAGATAGAATAATGGTGAAAAGAATTAGACACATAACCACCTGATCTTTCTTCCTGATCCGTCCAGATTGGGGGATCAGAACCAACCCTTAAAACCTCGTACGAAAGTGCACCGAATCTATCAATACCATCAGCCATCTCCTTGTCCTGTATTTTTATAAGATCGTATAAGGTTTCGAACTTGAAGTGGGCATTAGCTAGGGCCTCAATGATATAACAAAAATCTCTGCCACTACAGTCATCATCTATCTTCGATCTGTCTGTGAAGTTGTGCATTCCCTCTACTCTACCCAACCATATTACCCTATACGATATGAGAATCCGCAATCCAGGCAAGATTTTATCCTGGAGTGATTAAAAAACTTAACTTACCACTTACTTACAAGGTTATTACCTTGTTACTCGTATTAGGAACAAGTAGGTTATAATTTGAATTGCTCAGGCCCTGGGCCCTGTCTCTAAGTAGTTCCTAGATAAGAGCGAAGTCAACCCCAAGGCGGCAATTAGTTCGGGTTTCACCCGCCTTATTGTAGGCGGAAGCCATGCCGTCACGTCTGGCCGCAGAGGGAGGCTTGACTTATCAGGCATGGGCTAGAGTTCATCAGGGTGCTTCATTCACTTTGCAGCTACCTTGTTTCCACAATCTACGAGCTTAATGACTTTGGACCGTCTGATGGAGGATATGAATTCGCCGTGGACTAGTAAATGGTATGTTGGCTTATCAGACATGAGGCCTCGGTTCAAACCCCACGTCAAACATCTCCAACAAAACGAAATTTAAGTCGTAATTCCGATAGAAAGGTTGTGATGACCAATTATGTATGTGGATGGAGAATACACAGGCATCGCTTGCTTTTCTCCAATTAGCTTCACCTTTCAGGATAGTTTTTTCATCCAAATCTGACCTGTACAGTATATATTTTTTTGCTTTAATATAAAAGAAATAAATGTTGCTTTTTAAATGTTTAACAGAATTGATTTATCATCAGTTTTTCTTTTGTTATCGTTTTATTAGTGTTTTAATGGTAGTGCACGAACTCATCTATTGGATCGATTTTATTTGAGAAATTGAGTGACCTTAAGATGTACTTATGGAATTATGAATTGGAATTTCTTTAGACTTACAAAAAAAATAAAAGCGTAGGACAATCACCTTTCGAATATTAAATAAATTTCATCTGGATGTGTGCGGATATTTGGATATGACAATATGAGTCCAAGTCTGTGTCCATTTCTTTTCATATATTACTGAGAGCGATTGTTCCGAAAATTTAAAACAAAGAGCCGATCGGAATATAAGTATACATATTTCAAATATAAATACGACTTGGTATGAAAGTTGTAGGAGTTTAGAAGCTTTTCAAAGACAGCATGCTGTTTGGCTTAAAGACTATACTTCGTTAAGAAAACAGTCTACCTCCACTACATCGAAACCTGGACGGCGACAATTAACTAAAAATCTGATTTCAAGAGCAACACCATCTAAGTTGCTCATCAAGGACTAGCCTTTCTTTTAGAAAGAAACTTTTCAAAAGAGCAATACTACATATACAAATGCAGACCAGACGGCGTAATAGTTGCTGAGACACTGGAAACTACAATTGGAAATATTACTGAAGCAAACATGCGAATTTTGTGCAAAATTATCAAACAGGTGCAGAAAATGTCGAAAGCGAAAACGAAGAATTGGGCCGTTGTGGCATTTTGAACACATGTTTTCTAAACGTATTTGACGACTTGAAATTCGAAAATAATTTTTGAACAAAATTCTTTTTTAACATAACTTTGTTACTTTTGTGAATTGGTAAGATAAATTTCTGCAGTTATCTTTGCAAGTTAATGTACACTCAAAAAAAAAAAATGAATTAAAAATGAAAACAGTTTAGAAAACCAGGTAATCTATCTAAGCGAGAACACATAATTCTGAAAACTCGTTTGGAGCTAATTGTTGGTTAATTTTTTAATTAACTTTGCGAACGGGTGTATGGGTGTATGAAAACTTTAAGAGTCGGGCCGCTTCCTGCCTCTTAATAGTCTTCCATAAGCCGTTTAACTGTAAATAATTTTCGCCATCAAATTTTTTGTAGTGATAAAAGCTAATTGAAGGAAAGGGTTATATCCCAAGCTTCCCTGTTTTTGGGACTCTTTGACCTGGAGGAAGGCAACTCATCAGATCTAGTTCTCATCGTGAGATTTTCTTTGAAGACCTTTTACCAGGAGAAGAAGCACCAACACTCTTCCTCTGTACTGGAGGTTTAAAAAAACAGTTTAAAAACCTCTAGTTCTTCTGATCAATTGCTTGCATGTAGAACATATTGGTTGCTACTGGTTCTGCATACATGAACACAAGCACGGAACTATCCCTCGCGGATATGCCATTGAAGAGCATTTAGTCCGTGTATTTGGTTTCATACCACGAAACAGTGCCTTCGCTTCAAGCCATTATAGCAGTTTGCAAATTTTTTCAAGATCGTACAAGCCCTGCGATAAGTATATCTCTCCCTATGTGTGGCGGACAGTTTTCGCGCTGCTCTCTTCCCCTTGTCAGACGGGACGATTTTGCCCATGCAATCCTTATCAGTAACTATTGGATTGGATGCATCTGACAAGAAGAGTTCTAAATGAAGAAGTTGCCTCCTTATTTCTCCCAGTACTAAGCAGAATACGACTGAAGAGGCGCCTTTTGATGATGATACTACGATCGTAGTATCATTTCATTATTATTCTCAACAATGTTCTCCCGAATTCGATCAATGAGAAGAAATGCGACATGTCAGGTTCAATTGCTAGCTTGTCAAATTTTATCGTTCGTTGCATTGTCCTTATTTTAGTTTATTAGTTGTTACTTGTTAAAGAGTAAAGGAGAGGGAGGTCAATCATGCCATTAGCGTGACAAGGACTTTGCAAAAGGAAACCTGTTACTCATTGAAGCGCTCCGTAATAATATAGTCGGATTAGGCCCTAAACGTAAACTATCTGATGAACACCTATCGTGAAACACACCAGATAAGGGGTATGGAAACTATACATAATCGGACGTGTCGACAAAACCGCAAAAGATATAAGTTCGGAAACAAATCTTCTCACGATATTAGAGTAGCCTTTAGTCCACCCAAACTGGGTTACAAATTAGGGAGACAAGATTGTTACACTTATATCTATCGGATGGTCCATCTATCGATTGATATGTCGATTACTTCGAATCTGGCAGTACTTACATATGTCATTCTATTCTGTCACAAAATTCAGTATATTATCTCCACTGAACGGAATGAATCGATTTACGCTTGAGCAACGTTGGGATTTATTGTAATGAGTGGGCCAATGAGAAACTTAACGATGATGTCCATTTTGCCAAAAAAAAAAAATAGTAATTTTCATCTTGGTGGGTACGTTCATGAGCAAAATTGACGTATTTGTGGTTCAGAAAACCCACACGTGGTCCTACAGAAGCCATTGCACCCATTACGGCTGACTGTTTGGCGCAACTTATAGAGCGGAGGCATAATTGTCCCATATTTCTCTGAAAATGAGAACGGCGTAACCATTACGGTCAATAGAGACACCTATCGCACCATTATATTTTAAAATTCTTCGAGAATTCTCTTTTCTCCTTTTGCTTTCTTCTTTTGAGCTTCATGTAAATAATTTTACTTCGTAAATATGACAATATGGCGTGATCCTTATGTATCTTTTATTTTCTTTATTATTTTTATGCTCCCCTGAAAATAGCGGTTCTTTCATGTAGACATGCATACATAATAAATTACATGGATTTGCGAATTTGGTCGTCAGTAGTGTCAGGAACTTTGAATGCGTCGGAGGAAAATATTAAATTTCAAAGCCTCACTCGCTCCCTATTTATTTTAAGTGTTGTTAAATTAAATTGAATTAAAATTATATTATAAAATAATATAAAGATTTTTTATTTTTGCGAATCCTTCGAGTGCTCTTAAAAGGTATTTTTTTTTACTTTCATGTTGCTCCAAGCAACAATTCTTTAAAATTTAATATTATTGTGTGAAAATTATTACGATGTTGGAGACTTAACATAATTGTGGAAAGTGTAACGAGTTGGACGACAACCGACGGGTTATGTGCGGCAAATGTGATAAGTGGTACCATTATGGTTGCGTGGGAGTAGATAGCAATGTGGCTGATTACGACTGGAACTGCGAGCTTTGCGACAACAGGTCTTCCGCTGCTGCTAACCCAGGCCAAGCAATTAGTCTTGAGGCTCGTCATCAATTGGAGGAGGAAAGGAAAATCGAACAAGAGTTCCTGGAACGAAAATATAAAATTTTGTATGGAAATGATGTCCCTTCTTCCACGAATATTAACAACAACTCTAATCACTTCTCAAGTTCTTCCTATACACAAAGGCCCCCCACAACCAACGTCTTAAACGGGGAGTTAAGATTCAACAGCAATCAACCTGAATCAACGCCTTCACAATTGGCGGCGAGAAAGACTATACCACGAGAACTGCCGCCCTTTAGTGGTGATCCAGATGAATAGCCTATTTTCATCAATAGCTTCTAAAATAGCACAACCCTAGCAGGATTCTCTGACACTGAAAATTTGATAAGCTTCAAAATTGCTTGAAAGGTAGAGCTAGAGAGTTAGTAAAAAGTAAGCTACTATTGCCTTCTCTTGTACCGGATATTATTAGCACGCTTCGCATATATTTTGGTTGCCCGGAGCGTATTTTAGAACGTGCTATAAGTAAGGCGAAATGTATGCCCTCTCCACGAGACAAACTAGAAGCGCTAATCTAGTTCGCACTTAATGGAATCCTGCGGTCTGGAGTCTCATTTAATGTTAATGAAAGAGCTATTGGACAAATTGCCGAATCAATACAAATTAAATTGGGGAATGCAACCAAGGGACGAAAGCGTTTAGTGTATGGCTATATAATATGGCTGAAGCAGTTAGTAAAGTGATCACACCCAAATTTGGAAAAAGCGGCGCATCGGTAAACACGCACACTAAAGCAGCTAATAAAGTATAGAAGATTTGTCCCGCCTGCAGGGCCATTTCTCATAAACTGCAACTGCAACAACAGAGAATTTAAGAAATTGCAACTGAACGAGAAATGGGAGATCGTAAAAAACAACATCTTGTATCGTCAGTGTCTCAACCGACACAGATGAAAATGTCATCTCAACAAGGAATGTGGTGTATCACCACCCACTGCTCCACAAGGTCAGCCCAGCTGACAATCATTCAACAAATCAAACTGTAAGCACAAATGAAATTGAAAATACGCAGCGGAGTGCATGAATAAATAAGCACAATGACGTAAATTAAGAGAAGCCTTTCTTCAGAATTATTCCAATCCGCTTGTATTCAAATGATAGCATTATTAAAACATTTGCTTTTATAGAGGAAGGGCCTTCCGTCACCGTAGTAGACCGAAGTTTATTTGACAGTTTGCATTTGGATGGTGTATCCGAGCCCTTGTGCCTCAAGTAGACAGGTGGTACCACACGAGGTGAGAGCGAGTCTATTAGAACTTCATTTAAGATTTCTAGTGTCCTCAATGACACAAAGTTCGTCCTATCTGACGTTCATATGGATGAGATTATTAAAAAATATCCGCTCGTATTCAAACGATAGCATTATTAAAACATTTGCTTTTCTAGAGGAAGGGTCTTCCGTCACCCTAGTAGACCGAAGTTTATTTGACAGTTTGCATTTGGATGGTGCATTCGAACCCTTGTGCCTCAAGTAGACAGGTGGTACCACACGAGGTGAGAGCGAGTCTATTAGAACTTCATTTAAGATTTCTAGTGTCGTCAATGACACAAAGTTCGTCCTATCTGACGTTCATATGGATGAGATTATTAAAAAATATCCTCATTTAAAGAACTTACCAGCACAATCATATAGCGATGCTAAGCCTATTTTTAATTGGAGCTTACAACTGGAAGTTAGCAGTTCCCACGAAAATTCGAGGAGGTTGGTAACAATGGTCGCATAGCAGATCCCAGGTTAAATATACATACTTGCGCCTGTCAAAAGAATTACGACGATTCTCACGATCGCGTAAAGAATTATTTAAATATTGAGTCGCCTACTGCATCCGCTTTATTATCAAAAGCAGACAGTGATGCAATGGAATTGCTAAAAACGACGTGCAAGAAGATAAACGGACACTTTGAGGTCGGCTTGCTGTGGAAAAATCCTGACGCAAAACTACCAGACAATTATGATAACGCCTATCGCCGCCTAATGTTCCTCCACAAAAAACTCGACAAAGATGATTCGTTACGACAGAGTGTGCAGATTCAAATCGATAACCTAATTGAAAAGGGATATGCCAGTTTTATATCTGGAGATGAATAAATGTAGGCACGTGTATTTTCAATTCAGTATTCCTTATTAAACTAAATAACAAATATAAAAATGGCTTACAACTAAGAACAAAAAAAAAAAAGAAAAGGGATAGATAATAGCTACTGGCAGACAGAGTTACCATATATAGCAATATGTTCATCCCACGCTTAAATACATTTCGCTAATTTAAATTAAAAATAATTCATGTAATAGATTTATGTATATAGATGAATTTAGGTTTGAAAATAAAATATTAGAACTTTAATAAATAATGTTTCTCTACTATTATTATTATTTATTGACTTATCATAAAGCAATACATACATTTAAAATTTATTAAGTCTATGAGCTATGAGCTACTATCTAGTTTAAGATATTTCAACATATAAATCAAATAAGAAAATTTAAAAATTACAAGATATGAGTATATATAATTTATGAAGAAAAAGATAAAAAAAAAACTTTGTACTTCTGAAAATTTAACTGTACCACTGGAACAATATAATCTGAATCTAATTTATTTCACGAAACTTAAATAGTTTACTTATGTAAACTACGAAGTAGCATCTGATAAATTTTTAATTAGTTCATACTCAGAAATACTACATTTATTAGAAAATGCTAGATTCTGAGATTTAATGACATCTTTGATATTTTGTTGAGAATAACATTGGTGCAGGTCTTTTGTGCGGTATAAACGAGGTAGTTTAAAAATTATTTTTAGAACTTTATTTTGAACAATTTGAAGTTTTCTGACGTGAGTTTCAACCGCATTTCCCCAAACACAACATTCATACAGAAATATCGGTCTAATGACGGTTTCATAAATTAATAGCTTGTTTTTAGTACATGAGATACAATTTTTTATTTATTATCGGGTATAAGGCTCTACAGCACTTAGTGGCCTTATCCACAGTGTTCGATATGTTTTTAAATAACGGTTTTTTATCCAAGTATATCCCCAAATATTTCACTGATTCACTGAAAGGAATAGTAACATTACCATTTTTAAGTTGCGTTGTTTGAATTCTCTTTGGGTTCTTGTCTGTATTTTTTCCATTTGTTATAATACATAAAACATGTGTGTAGATTTTTCATCAATTTATCGACAATTGCATTCGAGAGTTTGCCTTTGACAATCATTGCGGTATCGTCGGCATAGAACGCTATTTCAGCACCGCTTTTTGGTGTAAAATCAGCCTCATATAGAGAGTATAGGGTTGGCGACAGCACAGCACCTCGTAGTACCCCAGCTGGGATATTACTTGGAGATGAAATCGTGTTATTAACAACAACTTTCAACGAACGGTCAGTTAGAAAGGATTGAATTATTTTAACAATATATAAAGGAAAGCCATAATTTGTGATTTTGTGGATTAATCCATTGTGCCATATACTGTCGAAAGCTTTTTCAATATCCATTAATATTACCCCAGTTGGTAGTGTTTGTGGCTTGTTTTTCTTTATTATATTTGTTATTCTTTTGACTTGGTGAACAGTCGAGTGTTGGTGACGAAAACCAAATTGTTCACCGTTGATTATTCGATTTTCTTTGATAAAAGTATTCATCCTCGAAAGAATTATTTTTTCTAATATGTTATCAACACAACTTAAAAGGCTTATGGGCCTATAGCTAGATGCCAATTTTGGATCTTTTTCGAGTTTATGTATACATAGCTATTACCTTAGCACATTTGAATACAGAAAGGAAATAGCCAAGTTTAAGACAAGCATTACAAATATTTTGCAGAGCTACATACGCGGCTTCTGGCAATTTTCACATAAATATGTTCAAAATTTCATCAAAATTTCATTTAAACATATTACATTTCTTTTGATTTCATCGATTGTTATAAGATTTTCATTATTAAAGTTTATATCATGAATGGAATCTAACTCCTTAATAGTTTTTATAACTTTATTTTCCAGTTTAGTTTTTATTGTGATGTTAATGTATGCGCTTTTTCGAAATGATCGGCAATAAATCGGGACTTGTCATTGTATGATGTAAAATTTTGATAATAGTGCTTTATATATAATATTTCATTGAACTTTTTGCTTCGAACGACCTTTGAAATATACAAAAATCTTTTTGCCACAGGTGGAAGATCAGATAAAAAATTATTCCAATTTTTATTTCTGACTATTTTTACATTTTTATCACTAAGATTATTTAACTGTTTTACTATTGCTAAAAGTGTAGTTTTAGTAGATTGTAGTGTGTTTATCAAATCATAATAATAATAAACAACACACCACATTTACTATACAAAATAAAAAAGATTTAAATTACATTTGCTCTACATATGTATGTACAACACAAATTTTTAATTGTAATTCTAAACCTTTAAAATAAAACAAACTACAAAGTATGACATACTTTAAGCGAAATGCAATTAAGGCGACTGACCTGGGTCAAAACACTTGAAAGGAACCAAAAGAATTCGAATTACAGAAATGATAAGAAAGAAATTTATTACTTACAAATGACTCACTTTTAAAGTAATGAGTGAAAATATTAAAAACTAGCTGTACCCTGCGCGCTTTGCTGCACTACAAACTAAAATAAATTTGAAGGAAAGACATTAGACAAATATCCAATTAAGTTTGAATCATTTTATTGATTTTGTTTCCCGTTGTCCACATGATTCAGACGAACGGGCCTGAGTAGTACGCATTCGATCAAGTGATTCATTGTTCAAGTGATTCATGCGAACGGATCTGTGCGGCATGTACTCGAAGATTTTTCAGTCTCAATGCTGATTCTGAGGCTAGTAATGCTCTTTTATTTTCTTTTCAACACAGGATCAAATGCACAGTTTACGATTTAATTAATTTCGAAGAATTTTCAGTGGCGCCACCTGTCAGAAATTGGTTATATCAACTTAGAAACCTTCGTCGGCTCATGCGCAATAACTTTTCTAAAGATTAAATGCATAGTTTACGATTCCATAAAGTACATTAATTTTTATATATATAGATAAAGTACATTCATTTTTACATATATAGATAATTTAAACTTGAAAAAAAAATAAATAAAACAAAAGTCTACGAATTTAATTTTGGTTATATTTTTTCTTATTTGGTGAATTTTTTCACAAATGTTGGTTACAAAATTTTTTTCTTTCCCTTCTATCTTTCCCCCCGCGTCGTTCTTTACACTTTATTTTCTTTGGTTTTATACATCAAGAATCACAGATAGCATACTTGTAGGGGTAACTACTATGCGTATGAGTAATATATTTCAAATGCAATTAAATATTAAGTATGTAGTATGTAGCATACGTGGGCATGGACCCTCGCTCATTTGGAATATCAACATAAAAAGTAGCCTATAACTCCTTCCAGACATACAGGAAGATACTGTGAAAATTTCAAGAAAATCGGTTCAGCCGTTTAATCGTCTATAAACTTCAAACATACAAACATACAATCAAACCCACATTCATTTTTATATATAAGATATTGAGGGAGGTCATTACCAATCATAACTCAGTAATTGTCGCAAATGAATATTACTTTGTTATAGAAAGAGCAAATTATAGAATATTAAGAACAATTGTAAAAATTAGAAAATAGTATAAATAGTTGAAAATATTCAAATAAAAGAACAGAAACATTTTGATAATCATAATCTTAACAACGTGTTTCTCACTATTCTCATCCAGTGGTTAGGCATAGCATTATAAAATTTAGCATATAGCATAGCATATTAAATTTGTATTGTTAGATATTTTTAAAACATTTGTTGAATCAATTTTCTTCGGAATTGATAATTTAGCAGTATCGATAGCCTTTGTGAATGTTTTAAGAGCATGACCTATACGCTGGGTTGAGTGTAAATTATTAAAATGTGTATTACCTTGTTATAATTAGTCTTCAATTTTTTGTTTGTATATATTCCAGTTTACAATTATGAGGTCTATTTTATATGTATATGCAGCATCAATAGTAAAAGTTACTGGACAATGATCAGAGGGAAGAATATTGTCATGAGATATTAAAGGCGAAATAAAAAAATTTGTATTATAGCCCATTTACACTACAGCGAAATCTAGTAGATTAGATTTCAAATCTTGCTCAAAATCTAGATCGTTTACACTGGATTTATTTGACAGTAGCAAGATTTCATTTTAATAACAAAAACAGCTGACTGAAATTTAAAAGAAAATAATGAAGGGTCCGCCAAATAACTTTTTTTTTTTTGAAAATGCTTTTAAAAAAAAACTACTGAAACTCTTCAATTTTTTTGAACAAAAATTCGTTCAACATGGCCCGATAACGATCGCCATTGACTGTAACGGCCCATGGCCCAATTATGCCTCTGGACCAGTGTTGCCACAAGAAAAAACCAAAATTTGTGAAAAAATAACCAAATAAGAAAGAATATAACCAAAATTAAATTTGCAGGCTATTATTTTATTCTTTACAAATTTAAATTATAATTAATAAAAAAAATAAACAAATAATAACAGAATAAAACTTTAGTCTTACTAATTAATAAATTTTAACAAACAAAACAAAAGCGCTTTATATAAGAAAAAATATAACCTAACCCGGAAAAATCTACACATCTGCACATTGAACAAAAAAATAACCAATTTTAATCCAATCCAATAACCAATCGTTTTGGGTGCGTCGGCTTTTCAATGTATGCGTGCGGGTTTTCTGTGCCCCAAATGCGGCAATTTTGCTTGTTTGCATACTCGCCAAGATCAAAATGAGCTTCATCTGAAAAGATGATTTTTTTTGCCAAATCAGCATCTTCTGTAGGCTACTCGTGTAGGCTACTGCATGGCCAGCCGAGGCAGCCATTTGAATGAAATTATTTTCCATTATTAACCGGAAGTATTGTACTTTCAAATAAAAAAAGAAATTAGAGAAAATATTCAGTAGTTTTTTTTACAGCATTTTCAAAAAAAAAGTTATTTGGCGGACCCTTTACAACAGAGCCCGGCAACACTTGCTGTTGGTCAGTTGTTGCGAGAGCGAAAAATAAGAAAAGAGAAAAATGTATACTCTTACATTCACTACAATGCAGGCATGGAAAATTTAAATTTTTAAATGATGGTATTTTAATTAAAAATATTAGTTTATTAAATTAAAATTTGTAAAATTCGTTTAGACTTCTTTGATTATATTGATTTTAGAAAGCATTTTAGATTAAAATTTGTTTTTTTTGGAAATATACATATTTAATAGAAAACTTTTTGGGATATTCATACTGTACATCCCTGCATTAGCAGATCTTCATGTACAAAAGCAAGAAGCATGTGACAACACAACCTCTTTCAATGAATGCTCAAACCAGACAGAGCGTGTTTTTGATCGTGAGAGTACGTTGTTGTAAATTTAGTAATGGCTGACATGCACGCGTGCATAGGAATTGCTGGGCTCTGCTTTACAACATTTAGAAAATGTATTTTTAAATTGAAATGCCATTTTTTTCCTGTGCAGCGTTGTATTTTTAAGTACTATTTGGCAAAACACATAGTTGCATTTCTATTTTTACTAGATTTTGAGTAGATTTTGCCGAAATCTACTAAATAAGAAGATTTTGTTTTGTATGGGAAATCTAGTTAAAATCAACTAGATTTGGCTCGAAATTTCATAAGTACTAGATTTCGCTGTAGTGTAAATGGGGTATTAGTAGGCATTAAATCTATGGTTGTAGGGTTTCCGATCGTAATTTGAGGATAGCGAGTTGGATTGTTGGGGTAATATATAAAAAAGTTGGATCTTAATTGCAAATTATATAAAACATTTCCGGCCATATTAGCCCTAAGACAATTCCAGTTCGAGTGCTTGGCGTTAAAATCTCCACAAATTATATATTCTTTATTAGATTGTGTAAGTTTAGTTATATCATATTTAAATGTGTCATCATATTTTGGCGAACAACAAGTGTTCGATTTTGCAAAAATATTTCTACAGAAACGTTTTCTATTTCACAAGTTTCATAATTAAAAAAATTTTTTGCTTTAATATTATTTCTAACCGTAATTGCAAGCCCGCCGCCAGCACTTTGTCTATCTTGTCAATAAACTCGAAAGCCTGGGAGAGAAAAACTATTTTCTTTCTTTAGAATTGTTTCACAGATGAGAAGAATATCAATGTACCTATCTTTTAGAGCATGTTGTAGTTGGATTTTTTGATAGAGATTTGATGCGCTGAGCATGATGTTGAATTTATATTTACACTGCGTATTTAAGCAAACTCATTATAATATTAAGCTGATCTAATTTTGATTAACTTTTTTTAAATCAACTATAGCATTTTGGAAAATTGAGAACAGCTGGTCCATAAAAAATATATTACTTTGACCAGCGTTTATCTCTTTAAGATGATTTGCATATGATTGTTCATTTATAGTGAAGTACTGCAGGGGATTTAATTTAGGCATGTTGGGAAAATTTTGATTTCCTGCATCAAAAATGGGGTTGACATTGGAGATATTCCGTTTCGTCTTGATTTGGAGAGTTTGGGATTTGGATCCGAAACCTGTTGTAACGCTGACTCGGTTCATCTTGGTGTTTATTTAAATATATATTTTATATAACTTGCGTAATAGAGTTCCAATTTTCCTTTTGTTTTGTTGTTTCGAATGTGAAGGACTTGCACTCTCTCTCCCACGCTTAAGAAGCGAACTCCTGGAATTTTTATAATTTGGCGGTCCTTCTTCATTGCTTTTAAAGTACCTAGTCTTATTCGTATTCGTTTGGACTTTTACCACAGTTAAGTGGTGTTGCGGGATATCTTTATTTTTCCCTGTAATGAACCAGGTTCTGTTGACATGGCTTTTAACTTGCGTTTCGAAGTTTGAACCGTACGTTCAGCCAATCCGTTTGTGTTGGGATGTCTTTGCGCAATTAATTTTTGGAAAATTTCTTGAACGCAATATGTTTTTCATTGCTGGCTCGTGAAGATTGATGATTGTCCGATACCATAATTGATGGAAAACAGTGTGTAGCAAATATGTCCGATAATATGTTTATTGTATTTTGAGTAGAGGGTGCTTCGCGTATGAATCTAAACTCAGCCCACTTCGATTTTGCGTCAATCACAATCAAGAAATGGTGGTCCTGAAATGGCCTCGCGTAATCTACATGAACTTTTTTCTCAGTTGTCATCTGGTTCCTGCCATTGATGTAGTGTGACTTTTGATGTCTTATTTTGAACTTCAAGGCAGGATTTAGAAGATCTTACAGTTTGTTCGATATCTCGGTTAATTCCCTTCCAGTAACAGTACCTCCTCGTAAGCTGCTTCATCCTAGTTATACCTGGGTCTGTGTGATGTAATTCTTGCAGAATTCTCGTCTGGAGGCTTTTCGGAATAAGCAACTTTTGCCCTTTAAATATAATTCCATTATCAAGCATATACTTCCCTTCAACATCATTACCATTTATCAAATCTGTCAGAATTTTCTAAAATTCAGCATCTGTTGCAGTTTCCTTTGCTAATATTTCAGAATTTATATATTGACTGGATATTTCAAAAATTATTTCAGTACATAATTGCTCTATTTCCTCGTTGATTAGTATAACCGTAGATGTTTGAGGTTGTGTAGCACGAGATATATAGTCAACATTGACGTGGTCAGATCCTTTTTAAAAACGATCTCGTAATCGAAACTTGCCAAAAACTCAAACCTCGTTCTATGCGATTAATTCGTTTCGCAAAAAGTCGCATAATTCAAATTCGCATAAAACGATACACTAGCTCCATACAAAAACCAATAATTGGTTTTTCATTTAAAAAAAATCGCATAAATTCAAATTAAAGAAATAAAACTCACACAAAAACGCATATAAAAAATCAACAAACATTTTTTTAATTCATTAAAGTGATAAAAAAAAAAATAGAAAATAGCGCAGTGCAGTTCGCTCCTGTTGATAAACGATCTAAAATTTCGATTTTTTTCTCTAATGAGATCGTTTGCCTCTTTTTGTTTTTCTCCATAACTAATAAATATCTAAAAAAAAGTTGCAATTTTTACCATAAAAACGCTCTTTGTATTTTTTTATAAACTTACATTGCTGAAATAATAAATAAAATCCACTTTGTTTTATTAATTTTCAGTTATATAAAAACCACAGAATACACACAGAATATTAGCTCCTCCTATTGAAGTTTCTTTCATAGGACCGCAAATGTCAGAGTGGATGAGTTGTAGCAAATCCTTGGAGCGAGTTTCGGAAGCACGATATGGTTTTTTCGCCATTTTACCTTTCAGACATGCTATGTAACTATCAGTATTTTTTTGTTGAAATTGCATTCCATTTACTAAATCTCTTGTTTTTGCCAAGTCACTGTAGTTGAGATGACCCATGCGTGCATGCCAAACTTAATGTCACCCAGCGTTGCCATCATACACATTTGTTTTACACTGTTTAAGTTAAACATGTTCTCTTGAAGGCACGCTGTTGCAAGAATTAACCCATATTTTGCAATTGTACATTTTTCACCAACAAATTTGACAGACAAATCTCTCTTCATCATTTGAATGAAGATTTACTGTCAAGTCTGGAATGTATAACACATCGTGGATTGTGATGTTCACTTTATCACCATTTTATCTTCAATATCGCCAACTCCTTCAACATTGAGCTTTTGTTTATTCATGACAAATATTTCCTTTATTCTCTTATTTTGCCGATCCAATCCTTGCGCATCGACATGTACAAGCTGGCACCAGAGTCCACAAACCAATCTGTTCTATTAATAGAACCTGCTGCAAACACAGTACAAAACCCAACTTCTCTGTTTGGACTCTTTTTCTTAGTATTCACCCGGCAGTTAGCGGCTTTGTGTCCATATTGATTACAATTAAAACAACGAAAGTCTTTTCTAACCTCAAACTTCTTTTTTGCTTTAGACACAGAATACACACAGAATCGTTACTTTTGACGTTTAATAAACGCTCAAAGCAGTAGCTTAACTTATCCATTAGAGGGAGAAAAAAATATTAAAATGTATTGCGAAACAAATGTGTTAGAAGCAACAGATATACAGAGTGAAAACTGGCGGTTAAAGTAGAAAAACTAAATGTAAATAAACATTTATTTTGTGTTAAAATGGGGAAAATTTGGAATATTTTTTAATTTCTTCAATGAAAAGTTTAAAGATTCTTAAATATTTAAATATTAATCGAAATGTGGGTAATTTTCGGTCATAATGAATATAGTTTCTCGTGGAAGAGGTAATTAAGAAGCTAAATATTACAAGATCAAAATAAGACGTACTGCTCATAAAAAATGTTTCTTGCTTAAAGATGCCAATATTTTTTAATTTCTTGAAAGGAAAAGTTAAAAAGGTTATTGTTATTAGTTGCTTTTGTTATTTATTAATAGTTTTAGACAAAAATTACATTTTTATTAACTCTCGCTAATATAAAAAACCCACCCCGAAAACTAAAAAAAACATAAATAAACAAAACAGAGTTACAATCAGAGAGGGAAAGAAATACTTTTTGGTAATATTTGTTGTCCCTTTCTCAATGCTAGGTTAACTGTCAAAATCTCGTTTCGATTCTGTGATAAAAACTATCAATTCTTTAAATATACACCCAAACCTTTTTTTACACGGTAGATACGTTCCAGTGGATACCGTGTAAAAAAAACGCGTAAAAAAGACAAATATTATGTATGTATGTAAGTGTATAAACAAACTGAAAAGATATACATAGGATTGATGCAGCAGCCTACATATGCCTATAAAATTGAATAACTTTATAAAAACGCACAGATTTAGTTCAACAGTATACACAGAGTTTTTATTTTATTTCATTTTATGATTATAAAAAAATAAAGAAAAAACTTGAAAATTCTCTTCCATTTATAAAAATAAAATTAGTTAAACGGAATTATTTTCAATAAAAAAAAAATTTTATATTATTCGGAGTCAGTTTCTGATAGCAAGCGCATTTTCTTTTGCTGGGGTGGCTCAATATCAGCCCCGTCAGTAGAAATACTTATTACTTCTACATCTTCAGAAGCTGCTTCTGGCGCTGGTTTATTTCTTTTAACAGCAAATTCTGTTATTTTATCCGTATAAAAAAGAGCGAACAAAAAAAAAAAAAAAGTAAATTTGTTTAAAAAAAACCGTGTTATTTCAAATTCGCGTAAAAAAAACCCGTGTAAAAACAGGTTTGGGTGTATGTATAATATTTTTCGTATTAAAAACGGTATTTCCCCACAAATATATAGAGTTCTAAGTTCAAAACAGTTTTTCTAGCGCCGGCGCGTAATTTTTTCAGTGTTACCATTTCACTTAGAAATTGTAATGACTAAAATAGAAATAAAATTGAGAATTTAAAAACCGCATAAATTCAAATTCGCATAAGAAAAATTCGAGGTTTGAGTGTATAGCAGTAATCGGGATGCTGTGATGGCTAGCAACTTATTGTGTTGATGGAAAATACGTGTTAAGGGTTTGTTATCGGTTATAAGTTTGAATTTTCTCCCGTAGAGGCACAAAAAAAGTAATTGATAGTAAATACGATTAAAAGCGCTTCACGATAGATGTGACTGTAGTTTCTTTCGGATGATGTTAATGACCTTGAAGCGTACGCACCCCTTCGACTATATGCGAAAGTACCCCCGCTATACCCGTAGGGCTAGCATCACATGCGACAATAACCGGCAGTGATGGGTCAAAAGGCATTAATACTTCATCACTGGCAATAATATTCTTGAATTTTATGAAAGTTGCTTCGCAACTTGAACACCAATAGAATTTTGAATCCTTCTGCAACAGTCGCCGTAATGGATATCTCACTAAATCTGGCGTAGTACGTAATCATGCCTAAAAACCTTCTGACATCATCTACGTTAACTGGTCGCGGCATATCCATAATTGCTTTTATTTTCTTTTCCGATTTTGAAATTTTGTTATATTGGACGGTGTGCCCAAATAATCTATTTGTGTCTGACAAAACGAACGTTTCTTTTTATTTAGATGCAAATCATTTTGTTGCAGGCGCTTGAGACATTCAATTAATTTTTGTTGGCATTCCATTTTTGTGGTGCCATGAATTATAATGTCATCGAAATATGACATCGTTTTGTTCAATCCACATAGAATTTGCTCAATAATACGATTGAACTCAGACGGAGCGGTTTTTATGCCAAAAGAAATTCGGTTAACTCTCTAAGTCCCTTTGTGGGTAGACATCGTTTGTATTTCTCTTGATTCTGGGCTTACTTTGTACAGGTCTAGACGACAGAAATACTTAGAACTTTTGAGATTATTTAAAATTTCATCGATTCTGTATATGGGGTAGTTTGCGGAAACAAGTTGTGGATTAACGCCTGGTTTATAATCAACGCAAAGTCGAATACTTCCATCTGGCTTTAGAATAATTACGAGTGGTGAACCCCAATCAGTTCTTTCACACTTAGATATTATGCCGGCTGCTTCTAAGTCATTTAATTCTTTTTCTACGCGATCTCGAAGGCATATGGAACCTCACATTCCTTGAAAAAATATGGTTTTGAATGTTCACGTAGTTGTAATATGACTTCATAATTAGGGACACAACCTATTTTTTCTGTAAACACGACGACATAGTACTTATCGGCGTTATAATTTTGATTTGAAAATATATCAGCAATGTTATTAATGCCATACTACTTTGTTAATAGCCTCATCATTATCATAATTTCCTTTGTTTTTTGAAGATTTAATTAATGTTGTAATACGATGATTTAATTCGACAATATTTTGTTCTGTGGTTGTCCTTGCCACATCGTATACAAACATGGTCAATTCCCAATTCACTATAGTTTATTCTGGATTTTGACCTACCTTTTGATGTTGTTGCGTCTTGAAGTCCTGTATTGAATTTTGATCACGTCACTAGTGATGGGTTGTTTAAAATCAATTTCACAGCTATCTATTTTCGATGCTTCTAATACTAAGGCTCTCTCTACAATGTCCTCCTTGTGCTGTAGTAATTGTTCACGAATAGAATTATCTTTGATACCTCGTATGAATTGAGTTGTTAGGAAAATATGTGATATATCTGCACTGCAATCACATGTAGACATGAACTCACATCCACTAATGTCGCTGCGCAATAGGGTCACATATTCAGTAAGAGACTGCTGATCACCCTGATACGTTGACAAGAATCTGTGTTGGCTGCCCAGGATATTTGTTTTCGGGCATAAATATGTTTCCAATTTGTTTATTAGCTCATCATAGTCAACTTCGCTGGTTGATTTCGAGGCCACCAATGAAACCAATAACTTGAAGTATTGTGATCCAATTGAATTTACTGACATTTGGTTGCAAATTTGTTTATTTTTAGAAACACCCTTCATATCTAAATAATTTGTGAATCTTTGGTGGTATAGTTTAAAGCTTTCCTTCTTTTCGTCATAATTTTCAAATGGCGGCAAAAGCGCTTGTAATGGCTGCACATTTTGGTTTTGTTGTTGTGAACTGGAAACTTGTAGAAGGTCATGTTTCGTTTTGTTGAATTCTGTCAGGAACTTTGTAAACTTAAAAGAAAATGTTATTTTATAAAATTGTGCAGGCATTTATATAAAAAAATGTATGTCGATAACAGTTTTTCTCTTTTTTTCCTCGTCACCACTTGTAGGCACGCGTCTTTTCAATTCAACATTCTTTATTAAACTAAATAACAAGTATAAAAATGCAGAGTTAACATATATAGCAATATGTTCATTGTTATTGGGACATAACAGCCAGGAAACTGAGTCCAGTTGAATTAGCAGTACCCAACAAAAAGACATGGTATCTACAAAAAATTTTTAACCCGAAGAAACCCAAGAAAGTGAGGCTGGTTAGGGATGCCGCAGTAAAATCAAATAGAACATCCCTTAACGACAATAATGACAATTCGCGTCAATCCAGCACATATGTAATGAGAGCTTTGACATTTGGAGTAAGTTGTGCCCCATGCATAGCCCATTACATATGCGATACAAACGCCGATGAATTCAAAACAAAATTTCCACGTGCTGTGGACTCAATACAAAACCATTACTATGTGGACGATCTTATCGATAGCGAAGACACTGAAGAAACCGGTTCAGAGCTAGCCCTTCAAGTAACAGAAAACACGCCGCCGATGGTTTTCACATAAGGAACTGGGCGTCTAATTTGACCAAGGTTTTAAGCCAGTTATCGGAGTCTTCAAAAATAACTCATGATGCCAAGCAATGGGGAGCTACCGAAAAAGTTTTAGGTATGTATTGGGACGATACTGTTTCTCTAGTAGCAGCTAAGTACTCGAATGGAGCTTCAGGCCGCACTCATCGGAGTCAGATTTGCAAATTCAGTGCTCGCTTGCGAATATCATCAAGATATTGGTGGTCAGATTCTAAGACTGTGCTGCAATGGCTACGGATTGATCCAAGAAATTTTCAACCGTTCGTAATGCACCGAGTAGGAGAAATCTTGGAACATTCCAACGTCACAGATTGAAAATAGGTGCCCACTAAAATGAACCCTGCGGATTACGCCACAAAATTTTCAGCGCAAAAGACGGTCCTGCCTTCCTGCGTAACGACCCAAGCCAATGGCCAACATATGAAGACTTGGGAGAAATGGACACGTTGGAGTTGAAGCGCCATGTGCTATTAATTGACAGAAAACCTAAAAACTACAACCTTTTAAATTTTGAATAATTCTCGAACTGGCGAGGGCTCTACCTAGCAGTGGCAACGTTCTTGCTATACATGAATAAATTAAAATTCGCTCACAAACAATCAGATTTCAATTATACAGTTACTTATGAGATGGTACAACAAGCAAAGCGTTATATCATAAAGGAAGCACAGCATAGTGAATTTCTTCAAGAAATTATGGATCTCAAACATGGAGAAACTGTAGCAAAATCTAGCAAATTATATAAACTCAGTGTCTTCTTGGATGACAGCGAGATTTTAAGATGCAACAGCAGAGCGAAACGCCTCAACAACCACGAAGATGAAGTCGTATTACCAGCTGGGCATCATGTCACATTTCTTATAATTCGTTCCTTTCACGAAGACTACCATCACCACTTCCACGAAGCAGTAATTAATAAAATAAAAGGCCAATATTATGTTCATCGCCTACGGGTCGTATATAAAAAGGTGCGTAATTCCTGTCAAAAGCGCAAAAAGCGACAATCAAATTGTGATTTTAAAAGATTTTATGGCATTAATTACATGTTTATGAATTTATATACATATATGAAATTTTGTCCTGCTAAGGCCTACGAAAAGCTTCAAAAGAACACAAGACGTGTGCTTTCAATTAATTTCATTCACGATAGAAGTAAGTTTGAATCTTGAAGTGGATAGACGTGCTTATGTTTGAGCTCCTGTAAAAGATTAACTATGTACTTTTGAATTTAAATATCCTCTAATACATACAATCATAAAATAAATTCTATTCCATCTTTAAGCTTTCTGCAACAAATAAAAACCAGAAAAAAAATAATTATACAGTGAACAATAACAATTCTTTACCTATTAAGTTAAAAAAAAATAGCAACAGAATACAAATCTAAGTGAAATAATTAAAATTTACAATAACAAATATCTTATTCAACGCTCACATTATTAACTTTTGAGTGACTCATATCCACAAGATTGAAAATAACAGCAATCGGACAACAACAAATAGATACCTAGTAACAAAATCATCTTTCATGCATTTTTTTTTCTTTTCTCGCAATATATCCTTTTTAACAACAAACAACAGTTAAACAATACAGTATCTTTAATTTACAGTGTCAGTGTTATACAATACAAAATAAAACAAAAACAAAACATAAACAAAACTCAGCTGTTACAATATTACTGATTGTTAATATAGAAAAACGACATCAACAAAAACATATACCCAAAATACAAAAACCAATAATATAAGAAAAACAAAGCAAAAAACAATACCCCCACAAAAAAAATTATTTTTTAACTAAATGTATAAATATAAAGTAAGAAGCCGAAAAAAACATATCAACAAAAATAAAAAAAAACAGCAAACAACAACAAAAGCAGAAACCGGTTTTACATATGGATAAATTGAACCATCCCATACAGAAACAATTAAGAGAAATCAACCGAACTTCTCTTGCTGATAACACACCAAAAATGCGTGGGGGTACAGACCGTGAATCTCTCTATCTTCCTAATACTAACTCTCCATTAAGGCTTATACAAGTAATGGATAAACGATTTGAAAAACTAAAGAAGAAAGTCCATACCATTCGTCTCATGCGACCTTGCGTTACATGCGATTCTTGCATTCTATGCGATTTTTATTGCAAGTTACACACAATGCGTTTTATGCGACTGGTTTTTTGTTTTGATCAGCTGTTGTGGTAAAATAATTACCAATTTTGGTTTTAATTACATGTTTATGGGATTAATGATGTTTATGAATTTACATATGTATACTTCGTGCTGCTAAGGCCTTCAAAGCCTTCAAAAGAAGGAAGTTCATTTATACTCAATTTTTCTGGTTTACAAATTAATAAATTCAAAAGAGATGACGTATAGCGGGTGCTAGTATGCCAAGAGGGAAGGTCCACCGAAGGCTGCACGTCAACTTGAATACAGAATCACAATAATCGTTTTAGAGGTTGCAATGTCAACCATTGCGTATATCCCATCGCATCCCATCCCATCCCAATAATTATACTTGTCTCCTTTTCTTTAATGTCATAGACATATACATATAAATTACTATATGTAAAAGAATACAAAATATAAAGTTAAATCAATAAGAAATTGGCCATTACAACTCTTCAGTCAGGATTACGGCCTAGCTGCTAGCTACCACTCATGTTGTGTGACTTAATTTTATACTTGAGTGACGGGACCTACGGTTTAACGTCGACTCCGAACGACAGATTTTGAGAAACTTTTTCATGGCAGGTTTATTTAGAAGAAGTCGCCGAAGAAATATTTTTTTTTTCATATTTCGTTTTGATGTCTGGCCTGGGGCTCGAACCCGGGGTTTACGTCTAATAAGCGAACACACTACCTACCAGACTACGGCGACTTCAAGTAAGAAAATTATTTTTTTCCAGAAGAATCGGAAGCAAAGTTCCTATAATGCCAGCATTAAATATCTGCAATGCGATAATAAATTCTCACTTTAAATTCGGACCAATGAGTCATAATTGGAAGGACTACAGAATACAGTTGCAGAATAAAGCTATACAGAGTATTTTAAAAGACAATAAACCTACGTCAATACGAGTTATACTCTATACACTTAAATAGTTAAATATCGAAAGACTTAAATTTAATACTCTAAGAGCCATTATTACAACTTGACGTTAACTAAAGGGAGGATTTTAACGTGCAGATAAATTGTTTTTCATTATTATGAGTACCCAATAAGATAAAAGTGATCGTTAAGCTAAAGGGAGGATCATCCTACCTTTAACATTTAAAGGTCACTTTATATTGGAAGTTGCCATATTATATATTATTTTCATTATGGCAACTTAAAATTTTAACAAAATGAGCATATACTACAAAAAAACAAAGCCCGCGGTTGCCACTGCGTTAAAAAAAACTTGTAAATTGAGCAGTTTTATCGACATTGCTCCCGCAATGCCATATTTTTGCAAAAATTTTATCTGTAAGTTGTAATAACGAAAATAAGTTAAAGGTAACTTTCCAGTTCCCTTTAGCTAAAGGTACCTTTAACTAATCCCAACTTTAACGTCAAGTTGTAATAATGGCCCTAAGTTTTATACCTAAAGTCAAACGTGGTAACGCTCCTGAAAATTTACGTATGTACATAATTCAAATCAAATATGTTGGTGAAATACAATCAGATCAACTTCGAAGTGCGGAAAACTTCACGGTTTAGTAAGCCACTACAATAGAAATATAAAGACCATTATTTTATAAACTATATTTCAATTCCTGCTGACAAGCCAATGGCTTAGCGGGTTATATTAAATTTGTTTCATGTATGTATTATATTAATGATAAATAAATAAATAAATAAAAAACATGAAAAAAAAAAAAAAAAAAATTCCTCAACAGCATTCCGGACGATAAAGCAGACAAAAATTATACTCACACCTATCGTAAGTTTCACATTTCCGCTATTAATGCGAAGTGAATAAATACATTAAGAAGAGTATACGAATGATGAAAGTTCAAATAAAAACCCTGAGAGGCCTTTTACACGTTCAAAGTACTTTGAAAATTAGTCTCTTTTGCATTTTCTTTTAAACTTTGTTTCGTTTTTGCACGATCAAATTAGTTTGACAAACTCTATATTTGCTTTTGAAATCATAATTATAATATAATGGTGTTCTGAAAACCACAAAACTTTTAACTTTTCGCTGTGATTTTACCTTTTCGAAATCACAAGAAAACAGCTGATTTTTATTTACAATTGATGACACTTTTTATGAGCTGAAAATTAGTCAGTGTTTTGGTAAAAATAACAAGGGAAAAATAAACTAAAATCAGCTTTTTTATAAAAAATTTAAAACATATTGAAATGCCTGGAGCTTTGTTGTTATCAATATTAAATTTGAAGTAAAAAAATGTAAATTTGGCAAACGAAAAAGGAGTTGCCGCAGTTCACACCGAAGCTGCCACTGTTCGTAATTGCTTATTGTTGCCATTTGTTATTACTTTATATGCAGATTTTAAAATTAGGCAAACAATTGATAAATTTTTACTAAATTAAATATTACTTAACAAAAATAGTTTAGTTTCATTGGAAATAGTTCATATATTTAATCATTAATCAAATATATTTGTCTTTGGTAGAAATATTTTGCAAATCTGGCAAATCGAAGTTCTGAAACAGCTGACAACTAAACAGTAAATGCAAAATCACAAAACCAAATAAAAAATTTCTTGAAATAGGAAGTGTCTTTAATTTTTTCATAATTTTATACTTTTTTGGTCCAAACTTGTTCATTTTAGTATAAAAATCAATAAAAAAAAACATTTTAAGCTATTCATAAAAACAACAAAAATAAGCAAGTGATTCTAAATCGGCAGCCACTTAGCTGACCGGTTTAAAATCACAAAAATGACTTGAATTTTGTGTCCAGAACACCTTTCTTGTGATTTCAAATCACTTTCACAAAAAGTGATTTTCAGAACATGCCTGTTTGTTGTTGTGTATACAACCATCGGTAGACGACGAACGAAGAACAAAGCAAATGTGCGAGTACAGCAAACTGAGAACTCACCCCCGCTCGTTTTTCCCCTCTCCTACAAACTCAGGAGTTTTCAAACTGATTTGAACGTGCAAAAGGCGTCTAAATAAATTAATAAGAAAATTTATATTATGAGAAGGCTGTGGAGGAGGAACTTAAGGCCCTCAGGGGTCGTTCTACTCCTGGCGTCATTGATCGCGTTGGATCTTTGACGGATATTTTGTTGTCTTGTTATAGGGATGCTTGTTCTCTCACTTACACGGGTAAGAGGCGCCAGCCAGCGTGGTGGAATTTTGGAACTCCAGAGACTCCGTTGTACCAGGAGACTCTTTAATAAGGCTAGGAGGTCATGCAGGGATGTTGACTGGTCTGCATAAAAAGCCAGTTTTAATGAGTATAAAAGGGAAATAAAGCGTAAAAAGAGAACCACTTGGATCACGAGTATCGAGGATGTTGCCGATGTGGATCCAGAAAGCTATCCGTCGGGTGTAGCTGATCCCTTCTGTGATACTGGCATGATGCCCGATTTAGAGGATATCATTACCGAACCAAGGTCAAATGGGCTATAAATAGTTTTGAGCCCTTTAAGTCGCTTGGTCCGGATGGTATCTTTCCAGCTCTGCTTCAGCATACTGGTGATATATTACACGAACGTCTGGTGGACGTGTATAGGGACTGTTTCCGGTGGTGTGATATACCTGATGGTTGGAAAGATGTGCTTGTGGTATAACCAAAAGTTAGTAAACCCAGTCACATCGGCCCGAAGGATTATAGACCGATATCGCTCTCATCCTTTCTTTTATTATTTTGGAGATACATTTATCTATATTTGAGGTTGGGTGTCCTCGAAGTCTAGTGGGTAGTGTGCTAGACTATTAGCGTGAGGGTCGTGGGTTCGATTCCCACCAGAGACTCTGGTCTGTGACACTACACCTAGCATATGGTCTTGTTACTCCGCTCGTATAAAATTAGAATATAATTGTAATTAATAAATAAATATTTGAGGTCAAACATGGACCGGTCTCTGTTGAGTAGGTCGCAACATACTTCCACATCCACATGTTGGGACATAGACTAATCCGATCGAATATGGGTGGATGTTCTATCGTTAAGCGTGCAACCAGGGGTACACCGCAGAGGGTGTCCTATCCCCTCTCTTGTGACTCCTGGTTGCTAATGTTGGTCTGAGGCTTCTGGAAAGTAGGGTCTTTAGGGTTGTGGCACATGCCGATGATGTGGCTATTCTAGTGGGTGGAAAACTTTTGCCGACGCTGGGGGAACTGATGGAGTATGCCCTTGGAATTTTATCCTCTTGGGCTACGAACTGTGGTGTGGGAATAAATCCGAATAACACAGACCTCGTTTTGTTCTCGCATAGGTACAAAATTGAAACCTTCAGGTTGCCGAGGTTAGCTGGTGGGGAGCTTCCGTTGTCTTCTGAGGTCAAGTACATGGGTGTTGTCCTGGACAGCAAGCTGAACTGGAAACGAAACACCGAGGAAATAATGAAGAAGGGACTAAAGGCTTTTTACCAGTGTAGGAACTTCATAGGTAACAGCTGGGGTCTTCCGCCTAGGGCCATTCGCTGGATATATCTGGCGATTGTTAGACCGGTTATTACGTATGGTTGCGTTGTTTGGTGGTGTGCCTTAGATAAGAGTTTTCAACGGAAAATCTTGGATAAGGTTCAGCGGATTGTCTCCTTGAGTATCACTGGAGTGAGGAAAAGTTGCCCTCAGGCTGCTCTTGACACTATACTCTGCCTGACTCCGCGTGATTTGTATGTCAAGCGGTGTGAAGTGCGCAGTGCCATTCGTCTGAGGGAATCGGGCTCCTGGAAACAGCGCTCGATAGGTCACTCCAGAGTTCTGAATGTCGTCTTTCCTGACGGCAGGTATGGACTTTCGGAAAAAGCCGCCGACTATATTGTGCCTGAGTCAATGTTCCATCCCGGTTTAAGGATACTCATACCGGAAAGGGCACAATGGAATGGTGGGGTACTCCAGGGGCAGAGAGGTATACCCATCTTCACAGATGGGTCTAAGTTAGGTGGATGTACAGGTGCTGTGGTTTTCTGTAGGGAACTCGGTCTTGAACTCCACTTCAGGTTGAATGATGACTGCAGCGATTTTCAGGCGGAGATTTTCGCAATCTTGAAGGCTATTGAGGCCATAGCTGGTGGCCCAGCTTCGGACTCGGAATCTTACGTGATCTTCGTTGACAGTCAGGCTGGCCTTAGGGCCATTGCGTCGGTCTGGTGCAAATCGCGGCTCGTACGCGAGCGCAAAGAGTCGTTGAGGACTTTTCGACTAGACCGTTTCCGTCTATGCTGGGTTCTGGGTTGTTTTGTTTCTAGATGTCTATGGCCTGCTTTGGACGGTAAGAGAACAGGTTGGTTGCTGGGCTTGGATAAGGGCAGGTTAAGGTTGGTTGTCGGTTTAATTAGGTCGCTGACGGGGATCTGGTACAGATCCCAGGCGGTCTATTGCAGGGCATGTTGCGATGAAGAGAAGTTGGAGACTATCGAACACCTCCTCTGTAACTGCCCAGCCCTAGGTAGATTGAGGACACTTGCCAGGGCCTCCTTTGAAAGTTTGAACTTTGTGTCGAGAGCCGACATCCTCCCCACAGATTCATTAGTGGCTTAGGCTGGTTGAGAGGTGCTAGGGCTTCATCAGTGTAGTCGCGCTCTCCCTTTTTGTTGTGTCTGGTCTGTGTGATCCCTCCGCTTCCCATTCTCCCTTTCCTACATCCTCTCCTTTTTATCCTATTCCCTCTATTATCCTTCCCTCTTTAAGGACGTTTTACAATGGGTCAATTCGACCTCCGAGTACTGTACTTGTCTTAATTGACAAGTACACGTCCTCTAACCTACCTAACCTTGTGAGTAAAAGATTAAACAAGAGCTCCAAACAAAAGCTCCAAAAACAACACAATGGACTTGCTTACATGATCAACGATTAAGTAAAAATATAGCAACAAAAACAATGGGCTTGATCACATGATCAAAGAATAAACAAGAATATAACAACAACATCAGTGTATAAAAAGGGGATAAACAAAGTAAACAAGCAACAACAACACTACAAGGATAAATGTAAACAAAATCCACGAACAACGATAATGAAAACAATTTGTTTACGTTTTTAGATCTTTCCCGAAAGCAGTTATTCTCCTTCGAGAGTATTCATTAGACTGTTGATCCAGCGATATAAAAGGCAAGACAAAGCGAGCAAGAAATAATTCAGTCAGTCTTGTATGAAAACACGAGTTGTGGTTTGAAGATCTCCGTTATAGATATGTATACAGTATAAGTGTTGTTGCTTACAAAAAGGTTGTAAGCAGAGAAAGAATAACAATTTAAGTAAATTGTTGTTGTGTAAATCAATTTTACCAAAGGTGGCACACGGAATTGTGCGAACAATAAAGAATTGATTTAAAATTAAACATAATTTATTTTTATTTTATTTGCAAAAAACGAACTCATATTTTTAACGTTTTTAAAAGGGTAAAAACGTAACAATATTTAAAACGAGATAAAGACAAACAAATTATTGCTGTTAACATACTGTGTTCAAAAGTGTATGCAAGGGTGCGAGCGTGCTTGTTTTTAAACGTGAGTGTCGTTTGAGAGATATTTTGCACAAGCCGTAACAGAATCTACAAGAAGAGTAGGAGAAGGGATAATACAGCACAAGGAAGAAAAAAGTTCCACAGAAAAAGTCCAACAGCAGTCGTAAGTTTGAATAAAATTATAATTTTAATTTAAATTTGGAGATCAAATATTTCTTAAGATATAAAAAAAGAAACAATATCTGCTTTAAAAGTTTTTAAGTTTTTGTATTTTGCTTTAACATTTTCGTTTTAATGATATGCTGTGGAATATATATTGTTACGTTTTTACCTTTTTAAAAACGTTTAGATTGTGGGTTCGTTGATTGCAAACCAAAATAAAAACAAATATGTGTTTAATTTCAATTAACTATTTATTATTCACACTACTATTGTGCCACTGTATACAACTTCACTATACACAACAAATTGCTTGTATTATTCTATTTCACACTTATGTTCGCGCCAACACTAACGACTGCGATCTCCAAACACAACTTGTTTACTGCACACGCAACTTCACACAAGGGTTGCTTCACGGCAAATTCATATAAGGTAGCCGTAACTCTTAGGACTTAGGTTGTCAAAATAGGAAGAAAAAAAAATGGAAAAGGAAAAAAAATTAACCACAAAACACACACGCACAACAAACACACACAAACTTTGACAGTTGAAATAGTATCAGCTGTTTAGTCGATCCCACCTATTACATGAATTCGCCTAGGGTTGCTTGCTATGTCTCGCCTTTTTATATGTCCGCAAAATCAGTATGATGAACGTTCTCGAAGCGGAAGGTTCTTGTTCTCGCATTTCGAGAATTCTATCGCAACCGCATTGTTGTTTGTGTATCTGGTTGATAGTTTGTTGTTGTTCTCTCATACTTGTCTGTCTCCTTCTCTTATACTGATGTTGTTGGTATATGCAAGCATGTACGTTCTATGTGTTAGTGTTTGTTATAGTTAATCAACATGTTCTTTGTATTGTTAGTGTTAGTGTGTTTGTTAGCATCTTAATGTTAAACGATATTAGGTCGTTTCATAACAATATATAATTGATTAATTTTAAATATTTTGTAACGAATAACGAACTAAATGTTTTTCATTTAATTTTAAACAAACACAAAAAATTAGAAATCAATAAAATATTTGTAATTGAAAATAAATTTAAATTGTTCTTTAGATTATGTGAATATAAAATTTCTTTATTAAGAAAACTAATTGTTTGAGTGAAGTTATTTATGTGCAGAGGAACACGAAAATTTTTTAACTAGTGTTTAAGAAGCAAATTCAGAGTTAAGAAAACTAATTGTTTCATGTACGTGGTGGGTCACCTCATTGTTATCTCTTGTCGTTTGATCGTCGGACAAAATGGAAGTGGGTGTTATACCATGAAACAAAGAATACAAGATAGCGCATTCATGTTGTCAAAATTTTATTGTTCTGCGCATGTACGTCACAGTAGTAAATAAACAAAACCACATTCACACGAACACATGCTTTTGATATGGGAAAATTTTGTTTACATTAAATTTTAATGAAAATGTTGTTATTTTTGTATTATAACTAAAACAAAATTGTTTATTATTTATTATTAAAAAGTATTTCTTCGGCGACTTCCTCTCAGCAGATTTCTGGCAAAAACTCTGAGAGTAGAAATTGCCATGCTCAAAAAATCTGTCGTTCGGAGTCGACTTTAAACTGTAGGTCCCGCCACTCATGTATAAAATTAACGCACACAACATGAGTGGTGTTGAGAAGCTAGGCCGTAATCCTGACGAAGGGTTGGAATGGCCAATTATGTAAGTTAACGTGTTCCCCAAAGGGAACACTAAAAAATTAAAGTTGGGGCCAACCCTTGGCCCTTGTTCTATAAATGAAACAAAATGTTATTAATTTTATTACCTTTATTTTCGATGTCCGAAAGTAGAAGAAGTACAATTAATTTATGACAAACTATTTATACTTAAATTAGCCTTACAAAGCAATTAATTAAAATAACTTAATAAATAATTGGAATTGCTGATAATGCAAGTTTAGCATATTTGTTGTATGTCCGCAGACAACAAGTCTGCTTGCAGTGTCAGCATATCCAAGTTTGAGTTCAATGATCGCTACGTCAGCATGTTGGATAAAAGTATGTCACACAAAGTGTGGAGCGTGTTAACTGCCCCCCCTTCAAAGATTTTCGTCCCGAAAATTTTAATTCTGCTGATTTACAGCAGGATTGGGAATGCTAATAACGGTTGTAATTTTCTTCCATATTTTATAACATGTTACGGCCAAAATTACTAACACAATAGCCTCAACTGTAGTAGAGATGTGAAAACTCGTTCCAAGAGTCCTTATGTGGTTAATATTCTCTTGATTCAGTGCATGAACATAATCCAGGTTTAATCTTATTCCTTTGCTTGTCACATTTGAAAGGATTGATGGCAGAACTTGAATTTTTGTAGCTGTTTTACTTGAAAAAGTTTGGTTTCCGATTTTTAACGACTCATTATTAAGTTGTACTATAAATGTTCCATTCATGTTCCTCGTTTCTTTCTCATTTGTAAGGAACCCATTAAAGTTAGTGACAAAAATAGTATTATCGTTTATTAATTCAATTATTTCCGCATTATTCTTAATAAAGTGACAGTCAGCGTTTCCACCTTTAAACAGTCTTGATTCACAGCTATCCTCCGGTAGTTTCTTGAGCATACTTTTCTCACATATTGTTGCATTGCCTATTGTAAAGCAATTTCCAATTATTCCATATGTTTCATCTTCATTCAACATGAAATTTTTGAATTGGAGGTCGACTTGCTTTCCTTTAAATGAAGCAGATCTTGCCAGTATCACCCGGTATTTTTGGGATGTTACTTTTGGCACAGATAGTACGTAAAGGAGTATCGTTCCGTTTGTATATATTGAAGGTTTCGCATATTCAGCTGCTTCAATTGAATTCTCGTAAGGTAGTGATTCTTCTTCAGAAATTAGTCTCTCCAACTCGAGTCTATCGAGTAAGTTAGTATTCACGATTCCTGTTTTGGCCATTTGGGAGGCTCGCACTATTTCAGAAATTTGTTCTTTCAATACTAGAAGTTTACTTGACGTAAGGATCTCTAGGTTTTCCGCATTCACACTCTTGCTAATGGCGTTGGCGTACGTAATCATTTCATTGACTTTATCGATTGAGCTTCTGGTAATGTTAAATATTTGCTCATTAATAATATACTGATTATTATTATTTGTTATTATTTCTTTCTGGCTTTTCAAAATTGAATCCCAATCAATTGCATCAGGTGACCCTGCGATCCATTTCCATGCTGACCCAATCCAGTTTATAGAACGAGGTTTCCTCTCTTTATTTCCATGAAATTCGTCCAGTCTTAACTTTGTGATGTTGAAGTGGAACTCTATGATGGTTTTCATAGGGCTTTGCGTCATTTCTTTTATATCGTCCTCAATAGTGGTCAAAGCCCGATGATATTCATCCAAATTAATTTTATGTACAAGTTTAAAGTAACCATTAAGAATCCAACCGCTTCCGTGCTCCATAGTTACCAGTGGAGAATCATATTTGAATATGTTGAATCCAAATGTGGTGGGAATTAGTACAAGTCTATCTCACGGTTCAAGAAAGTAAAAAAATTTAATTAATTTAAGATTTTGACAATTAAGACTTTTTTTTTTTTTTTTTTTTTTTTTTTTTTTTATATATTTGGCAAGGAGTCGAACCTCGATAACAATTCCTGTTACCCACCATTTCACCAATAAGTTAAGTCATTTTTTCCAAAGGTTAAATATAATTTTATTGACAATATAATATAAGTAATATTTTAGTATAGATACAATCAAATTTTCAACAATCAATTAACTTGATTTTTAATATAATACAATAATGTAAGTGTTGCAATTTTACAAATGTATTAACTTTTTCCTTGATATTACAGGACAAGATATTTTTTTTATTTTCAAAATATTAATTTTAATTCAATTTGATTCTTTTCAAAACATAAATTTTAATTCGATTTAATTCTTTCAAAAGATGATATTAGTTATCAAATTCAATTAATTAATATAGAAATCAATTTGATGCTTATTTAATTCAATTTTGTATATAACTTTTAATTTTAATTTTTACAACTGTTTCATGGTTTCATTCAATTAAAATTAGATTCCAATTTTGCACTTACCAAGTGGATGAGCTACGACGGAATATTTTTGATATGGACCTTGTGTATTTTTTTACCTGTGTCAGTCGCTATTGTTACCCTATTGTCTCGGTTCACTACTTCGCGTTTGTACAGAGGTTTTTGCTTCGCTTTAATTTGTTTATCACGAACATAAACTACGTTACCACTTTTATATTGCTTTGGATCGTGCCTTTTCTTATTCATTCTGTGATTTCTCTTATCTTGATCATTTCTTATTCTTTCTCCAATATCATGGAGCAGTTTGTTTTGGAAGTTCAGAACATTCTGATAGTTAATTCTTTGTCCTCTATTAAAGAAAATATCGGACGGTTTCACTTTTGTTACGGAATGAATGGTGTTATTGTAACGATCAACCGCAATGTAAACCATATCCTTAGTACTTGTGTTTCTAACCTCTTTCTGCAGGCATCTAAAAATTTCTATGATAGTAGAGTGCAGTCTTTCAATTTGGCCATTTACTTCGCTTCTTTGAGATGGTGTTTGGTATATTTGTATTCCAAAGCTTCTAATGTAGTTGGAGACCAGGGGGCTTAAGAATCTTTTTTCGTTGTCTGTAACAATGATTTTAGGAACAGTAAAGTAATGCAGTAATTTCGCAATTTTGTGCCTTAAATGCACTGCTGATTTATTTTTAATGGAAAAGAACTTAGCAAATTTGGAAAATTTGTCAACACAACTCAAAAATTTTTGTCCTTGGATTTCGAATATATCCAAATGAAGGATTTCACAAGGGTACTTAGGCATAGGGGTATCCTTGATTTTCGGATTAAATGGATGTCTATCATATTTGTTCAACCGACATATTTCGCAAGCTTTAGTGTATTCTTTAATTCTACTTGTCATTCTAGGGAAATAATAATTTTCCAAAATTTGCTGCTTATTTTCAGCAGGATTTCTGTGAGCTCTTTTATGTGTTGTTTCGATAATATTGCATATCCTATCTTCATTGGCAACATCTTCAACCAACCGCTGAGTAATTCTTATTTTGTAATACAGGAAGTGCTTGCAATAAACTTCTTGTAGTAGAGCAAGACGATTTTCAGAAATCTTAATCCCATTAATCACTGAAGGATTAAGACGTGATTTTAGAACTTCTATCAAATTTTCCTTTCCTATACTGTCCAAAGTGATATAATGACGTGAATATCCTCTATGGGGATTTTCAAAGCAGTACAGTTCCTTGCCCTCTCTAATAACAAGTTGGTTTTTAAAGACATTTAAAGGGGCTTCGACATGTGGGATAAGATCTGTTGCATCCTGTTCTGCGCTGTGCATTGTACCTACTTCACTCGCAGTTACTGTTCTGAAGTTGGCCTCACTGGCCGTATCTGTGGCGGAGTCTTCTCTAGTTGGATCGTCTGTCCCAGCATTTGAAAGGATGTTAACTTCAGTCCTTAATCTCGATAAGGCATCGGCGACAATGTTGGATTTGCCTGGTTTATAGATCAGCTCATGGTTATATTCCTCAATCCTAGCCTTCCATCTCTTGAGCTTGGCGTTGAAATTTCTGGATCCTAAAGTAAAGGTTAGGGGTTGATGGTCGGTATAAATGCGAATCTTTTTTGCACCGTACAGATAAGATCTCAAATTATCCAAAGCCCAGACGATCGCTAGCATCTCCTTCTCATTTGTTGCATAGTTTTCTTCAGTTTTACTTAGAGACCTCGAAATGAAGGATATAGGTCGATCTTTACCATTTTCACCCTGGGACAATACTGCTCCTATAGCGGTGTCAGATGCATCAGTAGTGAGATTAAATGGCTTGTCAAAGTCAGGGAAAGCCAAAACGTCTGCTGAAACGAGAAGTTCTTTTAAATGGTTAAATGCCTCCATGGCAGCATCATCAAGCTTAATTTTCACTTTTCTGGACTGATTAGCCTTTATTTGCGCATTTTCCCCTCTCGTCAGATTAGTTAGAGGTTTGGCAACTTGAGCATAGTCCCGAATGAACTTCCGATAGTACGAAGTCATTCCAAGAAAACTCTTCAACTCCTTCAAGTTTTCTGGAGGCACCATGTTCATAATTGCATCGACCTTTTTCATATCGGGTTTAATACCCTCAGGTGTAATCACGTACCCTAGGAACTCTACGCTAGTTTTCATGAACTTTGTTTTTTCTAAGTTCACCTTCAGCCTAGCTTCACTAAGCCTACCAAAAATCGTGTCCACGTTTCGCAAATGTTCTTCCTCGTCTTTGCCGAATACTATTATATCGTCAATATACACATAGCATATTCTTCCGATATATTCTTTGAGAACATCGTCTATCATGTGCTGAAATATCGCGGGTGCGTTTTTGAGACCAAATGGAAGTCTCAAAAATTCATATTTTCCATTCATCGTTGAAAAGGCTGTTTTAGGAATGTCTGTATCTCTCATGGGAACTTGATGGAACCCAGAGGTCAGATCTATAGTTGTAAAGAACTTAGCAGCTCCTAAACTAGCAAGAGTAGAATTAATATCTGGTATGGGATAGGCATCTGGTATTGTTACAGCGTTCAAACGTTTGAAGTCTATAACCATTCTATACTGTTTCTCGCCGTTTGGTTTTGGTTTCTTCGGCACAATCCACACTGGAGAGTTGTAGGGACTCCTTGATGGACGAATAATTCCTCCCGCCAGTAATTCATTCACCTGCCGGTCCACTTCTTCCCGCATACAAGATGGATAGGGATAGCTCTTGGTATAAATTGGCTCGTTAGTTGATGTCCTTATTTCAGCTCTTACACTCGTTCCGGCAACCTCGCTGTCATCAATTGGTCCAAATAGCGGCTTATATTTCTCAATTAGGCATTGTAATTCATCTTTAGTATTTTCGGAAAGGTATTTTTCAGTTATGGGATAGACCTGTTTTGAAACTTTTTCGAATAACGGAAGTTTCACATTGGGTTTGATTGTAAGTACATGGTTTTTCCTATCGATTACGGCTTCTAATTCTTTAAGGGTATCATCACCAATGATCCCATCAAATGACTCTAATCCTTGTAGCACATAAAAGGTTAATACAGTATTGTTTCCAACATAGGAAAAAAATTGTCCTTCTACTTTTTCTGTAATCATAATTTCACCCCCAGCAGATTGGACAGGAAATGGTTTAGACAATTTTATTGAATTTTTTGAAAGGGAAGGATTTACAAAATTTTTATTCGCGCCGGTATCAATCAGAAATTTTAATTTTAATCCATCGTTAGCAAAGTACTCTATGTAAGGTACGCTGGATAGGCTTGGTCCATAAAATTTACATTTTGTTCTGAAGATTTGGTTGAATAATATTTTTCGTCATCACCCCTTCTTCTGGGTTCATGGTCATCGCTCCTAGGTCCGATGTTGAACATTCGCTGGTGCTTCGGGCGGAAATTATCCGATTCATATTTCCTTTTAAAGGACTTAATATTTTGGGGTCGGTTCATATAATTGATTTGACGCGTTTGTACGGACGAGTCGACATCCATTTTTTCAGCAGGCGGTGAACTGTTCCACGGTTTAGATCCGAATCGACTGTTTCTGCCCTCAAACACATTTGTCCTTCTTGGTGGTAACCTTGGAGGACTTGTTCTTTGGTTCATTGCGTTAATTGGCACAGTTACTAGGTTTCTCATATTTGGGTGGTGAATAGGATAATTTCTATAATTAAGGTTTTGTATGTCCAGGCACGCCGTATACGCTTCCGGCAAACTCCTTGGCTTCTGCACAATTATCATTCGAGAAAGGTCAGCACTCAATCCTCTGATAAAAACGTCTAGAGCCCTATTCCTGTAAGTCTCCATTAATGCGTCTATAGTCTCCTTTGAGTAAGTCTCGGTTTTTAGTTTGTTAATTATTAATGAAAATTGGTGGTTAACTTTTGCGTAGAATTCATCTAGTTTGGAGTTTCCTTGTGTTAATTGTCCGAGTTGATGTTCTAGGGTCCTAATGTCCCTTTTGTCCGCGTAATGAAGCGATAGACATGACTTGATTGCCGGCCAATCATCGTCAAAGATATTATGTGAAATTAACGCACTGTCCGCACTACCCCTAATTTTTCCACGAATGCTTTTTAGGATCGCCCTATAAATCGGTTTTCCACGCACGATTTCATAATCACTAAGGATCCAAGATACGTACTGGGAGGGATCTCCCTCAAAAACTTGAACTTCCTTCACTGAGTCAGGAAGTCTATTAATTTCCTTTAAGTCGTCCTCCGAAGTAGGAGCACGTAAAGGAATAGCCTGAGAGATCGCGGGTTGAACGTTTAACCTTTCTAAAGCACGGATACGGTTATCCGCCTTTCTTAGTTCGTTCATCAGGGCTCCTACTGAGCCTGACAATTCAGTAACCGATTGTGTTAAAGAGTCCATATCGAAAAATATTAAATATAAAAAGTTTTAAACTCACCACTTGGTAATTCAGGAACGTTGTTGTTTGTTGGTTTTTAATCCTTTGGTTATTTGGCTTTGATTAGTAAATTCGTTTCACGTTGTCACTTACAGCAATAACATTCTTTAACCAAAAAAAAACACTTTGTAAGAATTTTCATTTAAACATTTTTTACAAAAATAATTTCACATTTAAATTTTTGTTTTTTTTAAAAAATTAACTTTCTATTTTATATTTTTCATTTTAAGCATTTTGATAATAATTATTTCATCTTCTTCATTTCACTTTTATTAATTTTCGTATATTCTTCAAATTTTTTTTTTTTTTACAATTTTTGCAATTTTCTACCCTTTTTTTATAAATTCTAAATCAACTTTTTTACATATTTTCTGCTTTTTATTTCGTTTCATTTTACAAATTTTTTGCATTTTGCTTAATTTTTCACGTTTTAATTTTTCCATGATAAACTCTTTATTTAAAATACTTTGTGTATTTCTTAACTTTTATAAATCTCATATTTATTTCAATTTCTTTAAGATTTTTCTTTTATCTTTTATATATCTTTTTTATTTCTTTCATAGCAAAAATATTTCAATATTTTATTTAAAAATTAATTTTTCGACTTTGGTTTCAAAAGATTTTTCACTTTATTTTTATTCTCAACATATCTTATTAAAAAATATTAATTTTTCAACATTTAAAAAATTTTTTAAAGGATTTTTCACTAGCCTTTTTTATCTTTATTTTATTTTTTATTTTTTTATACTTTTGGAAATTTAAACCGTATTCTTCATGAATACGGCGGCGGTACCAAATTGGTATTCCAACACTAGCCTTTTTATTTTTTTACACTTTTGGAAATTTAAACCGTATTCTTCATGAATACGGCGGCGGTACCAAATTGGTATTCCAACACTAGCCTTTTTATTTTTTTACACTTTTGGAAATTTAAACCATATTCTTTATGAATACGGCGGCAGTACCTAATTGGTATTCCAACACTAGCCTTTTTATTTTTTTTACACTTTTGGAAATTTAAACCATATTCTTTATGAATACGGCGGCAGTACCTAATTGGTATTCCAACACCAGCCTTTTTAATTTTGTTTTAATGGTCAAGGAAGGGTCGTGTTGTCCTTTTTAGTTGGCAGCAGATCAACTGCATTCAACCTACTAAGGCACGACTGGCTTCACAACAATATTTTCCATACGTGATCTCCTCGCATGTTCCCATGTGAATGCAGGAAGTTGCCTAGTGCAACTATCACACAGGATAAACATTGTTAACCAATTTTATTGAATAATTCTGACAAGGAGTTGAACCTTGACGACTCTTAACGAGTACGTCCTCTATATTTCGTCAGAATTATTGTCACCTGGATGATTTATTGAATTATATTTGCTCGTGTGATCTTATTAGATTCACAGGAACTTATAAAGTTATAATTTTTTCAAATTATTGAAGGATTATTGGAGGGTCCCGTAGGATTCGCAATATCCTTTATTATTTATAGGATGTACTGGAGGGTCCCGTAGGAATCGCAGCACATCATTTAGTTTATGATTTTATTATAATGTTCTGGAGGGTCCCGTAGGAATCGCAGAACTTTTTACTCATCCAAGTCAAGTTTTTCGGATCCCGCATTTTTTAAGCGAGTCCCTGCTCGGGCGCCAGTTAACGTGTTCCCCAAAGGGAACACTAAAAAATTAAAGTTGGGGCCAACCCTTGGCCCTTGTTCTATAAATGAAACAAAATGTTATTAATTTTATTACCTTTATTTTCGATGTCCGAAAGTAGAAGAAGTACAATTAATTTATGACAAACTATTTATACTTAAATTAGCCTTACAAAGCAATTAATTAAAATAACTTAATAAATAATTGGAATTGCTGATAATGCAAGTTTAGCATATTTGTTGTATGTCCGCAGACAACAAGTCTGCTTGCAGTGTCAGCATATCCAAGTTTGAGTTCAATGATCGCTACGTCAGCATGTTGGATAAAAGTATGTCACACAAAGTGTGGAGCGTGTTAACTTGTATGTATGTAAGTATTTTCTGTATCATAAGTGTTTATATTTTCGATGGACCTTACTGGACAGTTTTCATTGGACGGCATGATGGCAGAGCTGTAATTTTTGAGAAGAAGATCAACAGTTTTTTTGTTTTCTCTTCGTTCACTTCTACTTGCTCGCTCTTCAAACAGCTTTTTGTTTTTCGGTTTGACCAACTTCACTGTAGGAACAACACCATCCATGAGTAGCATTTTTATATTGACAATTTAAAATAAATATATTATTCATTCCTAATTACTTACCCATTTCATATTGCAGATTATTGGCAAAATCTTCTGGTTTAAAATGATCCATGCAAACAAAAGAAGTGTCTGGATTAAACTTTCTCTGGCCGCAGAAGCTAATCCACTTCTTTCGAAGCGCTTCATTTTTTGAAAAACGGAAAAAACTGCATAGGGAACTTTTTCCCTCGTTACTTTTATTGCAATTTAAAACAGCGCACTTCATTTTTTATTAAATTTTTATTGAAACTTTAAATGTTTTTAATTAAAATGCACAAAACGTCTCTTCACCATGAAACCAAGAAATATATTATTCTTGTATTCTTTGTTTCATGTCTCTTCACAACAAATTTCATGACAAAATTTCCTGCTACAGTGACGTCACACAAAAGCAGCTGATCGACAGACAAAACTAACGGACATGCGCAATGCATTATCTATGTTTCTTTGTTTCATGGTGTTATACTATACATTTTGAGCTTTATTAGGGAAATCCCAACCTTTGACGGTACTGATTCAAATCAGCTACCAGACTTCTTTTCACAGGTGGAATCAATACTGCCATCTATATGAATTTCACGAGAACATAAAAAACAGATGTACTGGAAAAACTAGGAAAGCATTGCCTCTGTAGGGGTGCCATTGCAAATTGGACGCAGTTGAAAGAAGTCCTTCTCTCCAACTTCGGTGAAAAGGAGGCGGGACAGGAATTCATGGACAGCCTTAAGACTTGGAGGATGAGCTGTACTATTGAAAAATATTATATGATATAAATAAATTGAGAAATAGATTACACAATAGACGACTAACGCATCAGGATCAGGATTACAATCAGAGAAATAAACAGTATCTCTTTACGTGTGTTCAAAAAACACCTACCGGAACCAACAAAGATTATGATTTACGCGAGAAACCCGGATGCGCTAGACAACGCATTTAGGATAATTTTGGAGGCAAGGCATCAGAGTTACACTAACTTAGGGTATCATCAGAGTTGGGGCCATGGTACCTCATTTTAGTGACGACGCGGGTGACCTTCACCGCAGAAGTAATAACCTTAGCAACCGAAATTCCGGTAATGGTTTTAGCAACCGCAAGATCGACAACGGACGTAATTATCGCAGTGAGCGCAATTTTGGTGGTTGTGATTAAACTCGAACCTACCAGAAATGGGGCAATACCAGAAGGTCCTACCAATCAATTGGTTCAAATCAGTCGCGGAAGAATGTAGATGAGCCATTTCATGGGGAAGACCGAAATGTCTTCCCTATATAGTAATAGATAATCCGATTAAAACCCTACGTTTCATTATAAATACTGGAGCAGAGTTCAATATCATAAACGAAAATTTGCGCAACCCAAAGTGGAAGCATGATATAAGTGTCACATTGAGAGCAGTAACTAGGGAATTTCAAGTAAAGACAATTTGTAGGTTACCAATCTTTAAAGAATTTGGTTGCGAAAACTACCTTTGCGAATTTTTGGAGCATAATTTTAATAAAGACTTTGACGGACTAATAGGTAACAATATATCGTCGGATCTCAATTCTGTCGTTGATTATGGAGCTAGACAGATAGTTATTGAAGACACTTCCATTCCTATTTACCTTAATTGGGAAGAGGAGGATTATAAAAACAAATATTGCTCGGAAAATGTTTTAGAGACTCTCAATAGTGAAGTAAATTTCAAAGACAAATGCTCTATATCCGATTTAGAGATATCGACATTGATAAGGTACGGCGAAGTTTTTTACCAGGAAAATGAAAGTCTATCATTTGCAAATAAAATAAAACACAAAATAAATACACAAAATGATATTCCAGTGTATTCTAAGCTCTATAGACATCCGCAGGTCCACAGGGAAGAGATCGACAGACAAATAAAGGAAATGTTGAGGCAGGGAATAATAAGAGAATCATCTAGTCCTTACAACAGCCCTGTTTGGATAGTTCCAAAGAAACTGGACGCGTCAAACATTCAGATGTGGCGCCTTGTAATCGACTACAGAAAATTAAATGGCATTACCGTCGAGAATAGATTCCCAATGCCAAATAAACACGATATATTTGATAAGTTAGGGAGATGGCAATATTTTACAACTCCTGACTTGACTCATGGTTTTCATCAAATCGAAATGCATTATGGTTTACAACAGTTGTAAATTTAATGCTGTATTTTTTAAATTGCGATTATGATTTACAACAGTTGTTTTTAAGTGTTGTCAGAACTGTCAAAAACTTACAACAGCTCATTAGCTGTTGCATTGTTGCCGCGGTAAGTTTAAAAAAGGAAATGGAGAAAAATTTGTAAGTATATAGCAGTGCATACAATTTTTTGTGGAAATTTTAAAAATTGTGAATAACTGAAAATATTTTATAGAAAAATAACCAATAAGAAGCAGAAGGAAAAGCTGATCGAGTTAATGACAGCAAATCCTGACATTAGCCGTGGCAAGTTACCATATGGAGCAAATAAACTCCATTTGAAAAGAAAATTGGGTGCCAATAAAAAACTTTCAAGCTACTAGTGGACCGTCGACGGAAATTTGTTTGACCCCATTGGAGTAGAGCACCGTAGAGTTGGTGTCTATGCAATCGAAAGTAAATCCACATGGATCTGCAATGGGATTGCAAATTCAAGGCGAAACAACAAGGTGGAACCGACATACGATATTAAATATAATTAACTATAATGCAATCTAACCGATGCAAACAGCAGTTGCCGAAAAGTTACAAAATGCAAAAAACCAAACAAACAAAAAATATAATCAAGCTTAAATAAATTTTATTTAAAAATATAAACGCTAATAAAACTACCCTTTATTTTAATTTTTGTTTAATAAAAGTTAAAATTTGTGGTTTAAATAGGTATTTCGTTTTTTAACGTTATAATTTTTGTTTTCAATTGAGTTTTATACACTCAGGGATGTATTTTGAAGGAAAAGTACACTAACATTGAAGAACAACCCTGTGACATACACAACATCTAGATGTTGTAAACCATAATCAAGAAAGTAATAAATGTTGTGTTGTCTCTGTTACAACACAACATTTATGTTTTGTGAACCATAATCGGGGCCTACCTAATTGTAGGGTATTTACTTATGAAGGAATAATTACTTTTAAGTATCACTCAATTAAGTAAAGCTTTTTGGAGTGCTTTTTGTAAGTAGCACTCAATTAAAACAAGTTATTTTAATATATTAAATGACAACAACAACAGCAAAAGAATAACTGTAACCCTTTTGCTGTGTTCTTAATTAATACTTTAAATACCCAAATTCATTCCCGTTTTGTATAGCAAACTACTTAGAAGTTACCAATTGATTAAATTTAAATAAATAAATAAAATTTATTAAATAAGATAAACTCTTAGTGTTTCACTTAAAAATAAGCCTGAGTTTATCACAGTGGCGACGAGGCAAAACAATAGTAAAATAATTTTTTTATAAAAAAATAAAAGTAAAAGTTGAAAGTTCTTATGAACCGAAGGTAAAGATGACACAAATAATTGGTAAAGTTCCAAGTTTTGATCACACGCAAAACAATTGGTCAATTTTTGAAAACCAAATGGAACAATTTCTAGTGGCGAATGAGATAAATAATAGCGTCAAAAAGAAGGCGATCTTACTGACGTCATTATGCGAAACGTCCTATATGCTGCTACAAAATTTAATAAGTCCGCGAAAAATAGAAGATGCAACAACAACTTATGAGTCGTGTGTGGAGGTGATGAAAAAACATTTTAAGCCACCAACATCAGGTTTTGCAGAAAGGTACAAATTTTACAATGCTTCAAAAGCACCTACGGAGACAGTTAATGAGTGGTCGGTACGTGTGCGATCATTAGCAGTGAATTGCGAGTTTGGTGTAAATTTAGCAACAGCGATTCGGGATAAATTTGTAATGGGATTGGAAAAAGGTCCGGCCCGGGACAAAATTTTCTTAGAATCAGTTGAATGTACTTTCGACAGAGCGGTGGAAATAGCCAATAATGTTGAGTATGCAAAACATCAATATGACACGGCAGCGCTCAAAGAAGAGCCAGTTAATTTTATAAAAAAAGCAAATGGCGGACGAAGTAAACGGGAATCGCAAAGGGTTGCTCAGCAAAAAAATGATAAACAATGTGAAGTCTGCGGTTATAAAAACCACAAAAGCGAGCAATGTAAGTTTAGAAATTACAAGTGCAACAAATGTCAAAAAAGAGGGCATTTAAAAAATGTGTAAGGCAAAGAATTTTAATTTTTTAGAAGATGTTCATAGAGATTTAAGCTTATTTTCTGTTACAAGTTCAAAAGATGGACCTATTAAAATTAGAGTTAAGATTAATGATAAACCATTTGATATGGAGTTGGATACTGGTTCAGAAAATACGGTTATCTCACAGAAAACATACAAGTCTAATTTTAGTAATTATAGTCTTCGTAGAATAGATATGTTGTTGAAAGCGTATAATGGTACAAATATAATACCTATCGGAGCTTGTGATGTGTATATTCAGTATGGCAATAAGAGGAAACTTATTCCTATTATTGTGATTAAACATGGTGGTCCACCACTGTTGGGTCGAAACTTTTTAAAGGCGTTTGAAATCGAGATCTGTAATATAAATCATGCATCGGAACTTCATAGGGTTAAAGGTTATCCTATTGTTAGGAAATTTAATAAACTATTTGATGGTGGTTTGGGTCTATTTAAGTTGAGTAAGGCCGCGTTGAAGCTAAAAGAGGATGCTGTCCCAAAGTTTTTCAGACCGAGACCTTTACCTTTGACCATTAAAAAGAGAGTTGAATTAGCATTAGATGAATTGGTGAAAATGAAAATTTTACAACCGGTTGATTATAGCGAATGGGGGACGCCAATAGTGCCCATATTGAAAAAAGACGGTAATGTTAGGATTTGCGGGGATTTTAAAGTAACGTTAAACCCAAACTTATTGATAGAAAGGTATCCTTTGCCTCGGATAGAGGAAATGTTTTCTAAGTTGCATGGAGGGGAGGAATTTACAAAACTTGATTTAAGTATGGCCTACCAGCAAATAGAGCTAGATGAGGAATCTCGTAAATATACTACTATATCGACTTCCAAAGGTCTTTTTCAATATACAAGGCTTATATATGGCTTAGCCTCAGCTCCTGCGATTTTTCAAAGGATCATGGATTCACTGTTGGCAGGTTTGGATGGTGTTGTAGTATTTTTAGATGATATTTTAATTAGTGCTTCCAATCGTCAACTTCATAATGAGCGTCTCGAACGAGTTTTGAACATATTGAGAGATGTAGGTTTTAAATTGTCACCAGCAAAATGTGCGTTTTATTGTAAGAAAATAGAATACTTGGGTCACGTAATCGACAAATGGGGTTTACACATGAATCCCAAAAAAGTTAGTGATATTGCTAAAATGCCCAATCCTACAAATGTCAAGGAACTGCAAGCATTTTTAGGGGTTGTGAATTTTTATAGAAGGTTTTTGCCAAATGTGTCCACATTGCTGCATCCATTGCATGAATTACTCAGGGCTAATACAGAATTTAAATGGACTGAAGACTGTTCGAAGGCCGTGGAAAAGTTGAAAAAACTTCTAGTATCGGAAAATTGTTTGGCACATTTTAACGCTAATTTTAGGACAAGGGTGACTGTGGATGCCAGCCCTGTCGGGGTAGGTGCTGTGTTGTCACAGATAAATGATAGGGGCGAGGAAAGGCCAGTTGAGTTCGCTTCTAGGACATTGACAGATACGGAAAAGCGTTATTCACAACTAGATCGTGAAGCCGTTTCCATTTTGTTTGGTGTTAAGAAGTTTCACCAGTATTTATACGGCCGTCATTTTACGTTGGTTACGGACAATAAACCATTGCATCACATTTTTAACCCCAAAAAGGGAATTCCGGTTATGGCATCAAATAGATTGCAACGTATAGCGTTAACGTTGTCGGGTTATCAATTTGATATTGTTCATATTAAATCGAAAAGCAATGTTGCTGACTATTTTTCAAGACATCCAAATCAATCAGATTTAGAATTGGATGATTTGCCAACTGATTTATACGTCAATTACGTAAAGGAGCTTCAAAACGAGACAAAATTTTTGAATTTTGAAACCATCAGTTCAGAAACGGAAAAGGATGAGCTACTGAAAAGAGTACGTAGGTATGTTGAATTAGGATGGCCTGCTAAGTGTGCAGAACCCGAATTACTGCCATATTTTGTGAGAAGAACTGAGTTGTCGTGTGAGTCGAATAGTTTGTTTTGGGGATATAGGGTGATTATACCTACGAAATTGAGGCGTGAAGTTGTTAATTTGTTACATGCGTCGCATATGGGCATAGCAAAAATGAAATCTATGGCTCGCGAATACTGTTGGTGGCCAAATCAAAGCAAAGATTTAGAGGAAATTGTTAGGGCGTGTGACGCATGCTTGATGACACGACCTAATCCACCTCAGCAGGAGTTAATTCCTTGGCCGAGATCGGGGAAGTGTGGTCAAGATTACATATAGATTTTTTTGGACCATTTGTAAAACGTTGGTGCCTAGTGGTGGTGGACAGTACCAGTAAATGGATTGAGTGCGTGGACATGGGTACTAATACAACTAGTAACGCTGTCATTCGGGTTTTAAGAGAACTATTTGCGCGATTTGGTTTGCCAAAATGTATCGTTTCGGATAATGGTACATCTTTTGTGTCCAACGAATTTAGAAAATTTTTAAAAATTAATGGTATTAAACACATTACAACTCCTGTAGGAAATCCAGCTACTAATGGACAGGCTGAAAATGCAGTAAAAACTATTAAAAATGCTCTTAAGCGCAGTTTAAATAATGTACCAATATCCGAATTCAATAATGTACTATGTAGATTTTTATTGGATTATAGAAACGCTGTACATTCCAGTACAGGTGTTTCACCAGTTCAGTTAATGTTTAACAAGCGTAAAGTAAGAACAAGGCTTGATTTAATCAATCCAAAAAGAAAAATAGTTAACGTTAACACCGATCAAGTAAAATTAAACGTAAAAAATAAACAGAAAAGTCAAATTAAATTTTATAAAGGTAAAAAGAAAAATATTTTTAACGAAGGCGATAATGTTGTTTGCAAGGATTATTCAATTCCGGGAAAAGTTTCTTGGATTAGAGGTTCAGTGCTTAAAAAACTTGGTAAGCAAACCTATTTAATAAAAACAAAAAATGAAAGAACTTGGAAAAGGCATGCTAACCAAATGGTACTGTGTACTGAATCTGAAAATGAAAAAAGTGAAATTCCAACAACTCTTTTAGATCCGTTACAAAAAATTGCTCCAAGTATCCAACAAAGTATTGAAGACAGGGTTCAATCAGATTACATTAAAAATAAAGAAGAAGAAAATATAAATTCTAAAGAAATTTCAAAGGAAAATGAATCATCAACAAAAATTGTTAAATATAATTTAAGAGAAAGAAAAACTAAAAAAATATGAATTATATGTAAAATTTATACTGAATTTGTATATTATTTAGCCAAAATCTATTATTATATGTATATGCATGTATATTTAATGTATTGTTAAGCTAAATGAAATGAAGTATTTTAAAAATGTATTATATTGGGTGCGAAGTAAATTTATGAAGGGGGTTATTGTAGGGTATTTACTTATGAAGGAACAATTACTTTTAAGTATCACTCAATTAAGTAAAGCTTTAGATATCACTCAATTAAGTAAAGCTTTTTGGAGTGCTTTTTGTAAGTAGCACTCAATTAAAACAAGTTATTTTAATATATTAAATGACAACAACAACAGCAAAAGAATAACTGTAACCCTTTTGCTGTGTTCTTAATTAATACTTTAAATACCCAAATTCATTCCCGTTTTGTATAGCAAACTACTTAGAAGTTACCAATTGATTAAATTTAAATAAATAAATAAAATTTATTAAATAAGATAAACTCTTAGTGTTTCACTTAAAAATAAGCCTGAGTTTATCACACTAATAAATAAATTAGTCCACAGGAATTTGTTTAAGATGCCTTTCTAGAAAATTTGGTCGCCATAATAAAAAAATCACCACTTTTTTGTCTAAAAACATGGCAATTTCTTTGTTTCAACAACTATTTTCTTGTTACGTAACCAATAGAAAAATGTTTATAATCAGAATATAGTTTTTAAGCTTTTCTTAGTCTTAAGGACAATAAATTTCTTTTTATAGATAATTTTTTGTTCAAAAGTTATTTCCAGGTAGTAAGTGTACAAGTTTCTTTTGCTCACTGTACACAGTCACCCCTATCGTGAAATTATGGGAATAAGTTATTTGGAAGTAAACTTTCTTTCCCATCCCAAAAAATCGGTATTGCAAATATATTGGGAGTAAAAGTTTTTATTGTGAATTAGTTATAAATGCTCTATAAACAAAAATTGTTTATTGTGAATTACCTCTCAACAATTTTTCAAAGAAAAATACAAATCTTAAAAAATAAATATCGTATATCTTCGTTTTTTGGTGCTGGAAGAGGAGAACCAATCCATGGAAAGGTTGCAGCGAATATCTAGGTATACTTTTATAATAATTATAAAATATACATATTTTTAATACATCTAATACAAATATAGTTTGGGAGACGGAGGATATGCCACTGAGCCATGGATGATAGTACCCTACAGAAATGCTGCAGAGGTATCAGCAGAAGCAAAATTTAACGAAGTACATTCTCGAGCGCGTAATATTGTGCAAAGGACCAACGGACTCCTTAAAAACAGATGGCCTTTTTTTTTGGAGCACGAGAGTTACACCACTCCCCAAAGAAAAGTGCTCAAACTGTTAATATTATAAGTGCGGCTCACCACTTGTAGACACAGTTTTATATGAAACGCACAAGCAGGAAAATGTTGATGCAGTTATTCAAGGAACACGTCTGAATGAAGCTGAACACATTCGTACTAGTTCACTTTGATAGTTTAAAATAAAATGTTTATTTCGTCACTTTTGTATTTACTTTCGTAAATAAAAATTTTATACATATAGTCACCCCTATCGTGAATATTATGGGAATAAGTTATTTGGGAGTAAACTTTTTTCCCATCCCAAAAAATCGGTATTGCGAATATATTGGGAGTAAAATCTTTATTGTGAATTAGTTATAAATGCTCTATAAACAAAAAATGTTTATTGTGAATTGTCTCTCAACAATTTTTAAAAGAAAAATACAAATCTTAAAAAATAAATAGCGTATATCTTCGTTTTTTGGTGCTGGAAGAGGAGAAACAATCCATGGAAAGGTTGCAACGAAGATCTAGGTATACTTCTATAATAATTATAAAATATACATATTTTTTAATACATCTAATACAAATATAGTTTAGGAGACGGCGGATATGCCACTGAGCCATGGATGCAGAAGCAAAATTTAACGAAGTGCATTCACGAGCGTGTAATATTGTGGAAAGGACCAACGGACTTCTTAAAAACAGATGGCCTTGTTTGCTTGGAGCACGAGAGTTACACTACTCCCCAAAGAAAAGTGCTCAAATTGTTAATATTATAAGTGCGGCTCACTACTTGTAGACAGTTTTATATGAAACGCACGAGCAGGAAAATGTTGACGAAGTTATTCAAGGAACACGTCTGAATGCAGCTGAACGCATTCGTACTAGTTCACTTTGATAGTTTAAAATAAAATGGTTATTTCATAATTTTTGTATTTACTTTCGTAAATAAAAATTGTATACATATATGTACATATATAAAAACAAAACAAAATAAAACCAGTCTTCTCTGGAATACTTAAATCTAAAAAACAGTCTTCTCCGTAAATATCACACTCCAACCTTTACTAGTATGTATTACATTTGCGTTCCTTAAATAAAACAATGTACAAATTAATGTTTTGTTCCGAAATCAAAACATTGTTGTTTGAGTGTCTGGTATGAACTGATTTTTCTTTATTTCAAAATCTCTTACTTGCTATGAATCTTAATTTTAATTACATACAATTACATACTTATCAATATCTTACTTTACTATTTCAGCAAGTGGCGTGGGAGGTTAAAACATAAATTCCTCGAATTATGCTACACTTGCTGAATTTCTTAATTCTAATGCTATGCAACTTGCTCATCATTACATTTCAACAGGGACCGAAAATAACTGTTATTTTTGAATTTTTGATTAAAAACAGCAACCACAAGGAAATGTCGGAGAACAAAACCAAGTATACCATTTTGATTGTCTTGGACCAAATTTTTATAAAAGGCGATGCTTTTTAAAAACATGATTTTTATTTTTTAATCAAAAAATAACAGTTATTTTTTGATTTTTATTTTTTGGAGCAAAATTAACACTTATTTTTGACTTTTATTTTTTCGAGCAGAAATAAAAGTTATTTTTTGACTTTTATTTTTTCGAGCAAAAATAAAAGTTATTTTTTGACTTTTATTTTTTCGAGCAAAAATAACAGTTATTTTTGACTTTTATTTTTTCGAGCAGAAATAAAAGTTATTTTTTAACTTTTATTTTTTCGAGCAGAAATAAAAGTTATTTTTCAACTTTTATTTTTTCGAGCAGAAATAAAAGTTATTTTTGTTTCAATTCATGATGAATTCATAATATTTATTAAAAAATTTTTTAAAAAATTATTGTTATTTAAGTCAGAAAATTATTAGAATTAAGTTTTGGGTATATTAAACACTAATCTTTGGTTTGAAGGAACCAAAATAACTTTTATTTTTGCTCGAAAAAATAAAAGTCAAAAAATAACTTTTATTTCTGCTCGAAAAAATAAAAGTTGAAAAATAACTTTTATTTCTGCTCGAAAAAATAAAAGTCAAAAATAACTTTTATTTTTGCTCGAAAAAATAAAAGTCAAAAAATAACTTTTATTTCTGCTTTTAAAAATAAAAGTCAAAAATAACTTTTATTACTGCTCTTAAAAATAAAAGTCAAAAATAACTGCTATTTCTGCTCGAAAAAATAAAAGTCAAAACATAACTTTTATTTCTGCTCGAAAAAATAAAAGTCAAAAAATAACTTTTATTTCCTGACTTTTACGATAAAAGTTATAACAGTTACGGTCCCTGCATTTCAATACTTGAGCAAGCTGCGTGGGAAGTTGAAACATGAATCCCCGAAACATGCTGCACCTGCTGCATTTCTTAAATCTAAAGCTTAGCAACTTGCCCATCATCCAGCTTCTACATTTGTGCAAGTGGCGTGGGCAGTTGAAACATAACACCCCTAACCACAATTTCGTTTATCATTGCTCTAATGCAATGTTTAAACAAAGAACCAGAATATCAATTCTGATTAACCCTAACAAGTGCTATGGGAAGTTGCCGGCATGTCGGCTGTGTTAACTACTCCCCCTCTAAAAAGAAAGTCGTCCTCGGCTTTCCGGAGCTTATCTTGTAGAGTTTTCACAATTTCAATTGCCTCCCTATCCTTTGGTTTGCATCTTCGCCTCACAATCGCGTATGACAACAGGGCAAAAATCGAAAAAATTATGGCAGAAAGGAGAAAGTTATAAACCGTGGTGTGGGTAGTCATTTTGTCCCCCAAAGTTTTTATATGATGCAGATTATCTAAATGAAGTTCGTTAAGAACAGGCAACGATAGTTGCTGTATGTGATCTGTTATATTAATCGAGTGAGCCAATGGGATTTCCGGACTTAGGAAAATTTTGCCTTTTTTGTTCGCAAAGGACGTCCCATCAATCACAACAGTCTCCTTGAATGTCAGAAGGTAAGTACCCGTTATTTGGGTTGAATTTTGTCCCAACGGTGCAATATTGACCTTTGCATCATTAATGATAACAACCCCGTCGCCTATCTCCAAAACACGCGGTAAGTGAGCGGTCAACTCAGAACAATTTGCCCTATACGCGCCAAGAATACTCTTCAAACAAACGTTTTCAGAAATGAGTTCTGTACAAAAGGCTGTAACGCCCTTCTTGTTGCAGTCCTGCAGCATTTTATAGCCACTTTGACACTTTGCCGTTATATTGGACTCGAATTTAAGTATTTTATTAAAATGAGAAACAGGATAAATGGAAGTTGCATTACATAAATCGGTAACAATAGGAAACTTTACATAGAATAAAATTACATTATTATTTTGAATAATCTTAAACTTACTATTTATTAATAAATCGCTTATAGTTACTTCAGAATTTTCTAGCTTAAAAATAAATTTAGCTTCTTCCTTATTCAATATTGTAGGGTTGATTACATCTGCCTTAGCCAAAGCTAATGACAAGGCACAATTTTCTAGATCTTCTATGATTGCCCTAGTTCTAGAGCTTACTAATTCATAGAGATACAGTGTGTTTATATCTTTTGGCTTATTTTGTGCTACCAGCCTGGCTATTGCGTCCGTCAATTTGTTTATCTGGTCCTGTATTTTTGTATTTATGACTATCTGCTTTTCGTTGTTCCGCAACAAAATTTCCGTGTTTATCTTAAGCTCGTTAAAGTCGTCAAAGTCAGGTGTTCCCGCTATAATTTTTAATGCCGTTCCCAAAAAGTTAAGGCTGCGGGCCTGTCGGTGGTGAATTGTAACCGTGTCCAAAAGTCGGTCAATCTGTTGTAATTCCACTTCCAAAATCTTTTTCATATGAGACTGAGGGAAATAGTCTATTAATTTTCGTGTTTCTTTCCTAAGGTCTTCGTAGTCCGATAAATTTGTCATGTGTGCCAGAGCACCATAGTCCTTAAATATTGCTACTTGTCCCTCTACAATAGGAATGTATCTTGATGCGGAATAGTCAATCAGTTCGCCAAATGCGTGCGATACTAGTGAAATGCTGTATAAAAAAAAAATTATCGGTCAAAAAAGGAAACAATTATGTTTTTAACGTAAGTTGTCCTTATGAACCTTTCTGTTCTCTACCAAAACTGTTGTACCCAGGTCCATCTGTACCCTTTTCTCTACAAAAACCTTATCGAACTTATTACCTAATCTTTTATTTCTTCTGACAAATACTACTTCTCCTTCCTCGTAGTTTGTGATGTTGCCAGCGGAACGTTTTCTTAACTTATCTTGGGCTGCTTTGAGCCTTGCCTTAATGCTATCTAATTTTTCTTTGGAAAAACTACTTACTATGTCTATAGGTCTTGCTTCTACTATTGAGTGAACTGTTTGGTTATATTTAAGTGTTGCTATAAAAATGAGGTCGACCGTGTCTACGATATCTTGCTGAGCCCTGACGCAACGTGCAATTTCTGTTAAGGTCGAATGGAATCTCTCCACTTGACCGTTGCTCTTGCTATGAAGAGGTGGTATAAAAAACTGCTCGGCATCGAAATGGTTCTTTAGCAAATCTCGTAAGGAATTCGCCTGAAAGGCTTTTTCATTATCGGATACGACAAGCTTAGTTCCCCTGAATCTACTCAAAACCTGGAAAAGTGCGTTCTTAATATCGATCAGATTTCTAGACGCGATTGGAATTACACTAGCAAATTTCGAGAACTTGTCAATGCATGTTAAAAAATGTGTTTTATTTGTTGAAAAAATATCAATATGCAAAATTTGTCCAGGGTATTCAGGGAGAGGGGTGTCCCCAATTATAGCTTTCGGAGGTTTTCTATTGTACTTATTTTCCATGCAAATTCTACAATTTTTATTAATGGAGTTAAGTAATTTCTTCATGCCTGGGAAGAAATAATCCTCCAGCAGTTGTTTAAAATTTTCGTTTGCGCATCTGTGAGCACGATTATGCTCACAATGTGCTGTTTCTATTTGATCGTTTTGATTGGTTAAATCTATTACTATTCGTTCGGTGTGGACGAATTTTATTGACGGAAATATTTCCAAAATACGATCTTGTATCTTAGCCAGTGTTGGCAAATCGCAGCAAATCGCATTCACAACTTTGGAGTTTACACTAGTCTCCAAGAATGGATATAGACTTTCTATATCACTATATTCGATCACGTGTCGAATATATTTTTGAAAGAATATTTTTGTCCTTTTTGAATTTGTGTTTCCCTTTGTAATAACAATCTGGTTTCTAAATTGATTCACAGGAAATGTTATAGATTTTATTACATTCGATGATGACACCTCACTGTGAACGGTGTCAGAAACTGACTCGGCCTCCGATATGTTATTTAGAAATTGGCGTGATAAGGCATCCGCCACAACATTCTCTTTCCCGGGCTTATAATGAAAGGTGGGAGAAAACTCCTCTATAAAAGCTCTCCATCTTTTTATTTTTGAATTAGAACCTTTATCCGCTACTGAAAATGTAAGCGGTTGGTGGTCAGTGAAAATTTTTATATTTTTCGCTCCATAGAGGTAATTTCTCAAAGTCTTTAAGGCCCAAAGGATGGCCAAGAGCTCTCTCTCGTTAGTTGCATAGTTCTCCTCTGCCGAGGTTAATGTCCTAGATATCATGGTTATTGGGCGTCCATTCTGCGACAAGACAGCACCCAACGCATGATTTGAAGCATCCGTTGTCACCTCAAATGGCTTTTCAAAGTCAGGGTACAACAACAATACGTCCTCCGATGCGAGGATTTGTTTAATTTTTTTGAAAGCTTCCAATGCTTCCTCGTCTAGTTTAATTTTTACATTTTTTGATTTATTTGCACTTACATGGCCGTTTTCACCGCGCAAGTACTTTGTGAGTGGTTTTGTTATTGCAGCATAATCCCTCACAAATTTCCTGTAGTAACCCGACAGACCAAGGAATGATCTGAGACCTCTAAGGGATGTCGGGGTTTTATAATTTATAATGTCTTTAACTTTTTCGGGTGAGGTTTTGATTCCATTTCGAGAAACCACAAATCCCAAAAACTCGACCTCATGTTTAAAAAATTTAGATTTTTCAATTGAAACCCTCATATGTGCTTTGGTTAATTCGGTCAGGATTGTGTCTATGTGCTGTAGGTGACTTTTTTCGTCGGGAGAAAATATTATAATGTCATCAATATAGACATGACAGAATTTACCTATGTATGGTCTCAGGATATCGTCAATAGCCCTCTGGAAAATGCTAGGAGCATTCTTAAGGCCAAATGGTAAGCGGCAAAACTCGTATTTGCCATTGTTGACGCTAAAGGCTGTTTTTTGACGATCGTTCTCTTTTAACAGGATCTGATGAAATCCCGACTTCAAGTCGAGTGTCGAGAAGTATTTAGATTTTCCCAGATTGCTGAGAATGACAGCAGTGTCTGGTATTGGATACTTGTCAGAAACGGTCTTATCGTTAATTTTTCTAAAGTCTATAACCATTCGAAGCTTAGGTTTGCCGTTTTCGTCCAAACCTTTCTTATTAACTACATGTATTGGTGAATTATAAGGTGAAAATGAAGGTCTTATTATTCCATCCGATAACAGGGATTCTATTTCTTTATTTATGAAAGCGGCTGCCGACATTGGGTATGGATAGGATTTTGAGTAAATTGGTTCGTTAGTGGTTGTTTTGATATTAGCAACCACGTTTGTGTTATAGGGAAGAACTCTATTTGGTTCTGCGAATGCGCATTGATTATTTTCTATTATTTCCAAAAATTCGCTTTTAGTGTCAGAGGGAACAGAGGAGGAGTCGATTTCCAAATAATTTATTTCCCCCTGTAATGACTCATTTGATTTCCTCTCATTCGTCTTAAATCGCAAAACATCATTTCCTATATCAATCTCTGCTCCAATCCTCTTCAAAAACTGATAACCCAATATGGCATCAAATGTTGTTAAACTTGGTAACACATAAAATGCATCTGTCTCGCCAAACAATGAAACATCGCACTTTTTTGTGACATACGTTTCACCGTTTACTGTCCTAATTGTAAATGGTTTGTCGATTCTAGATACGTTCTTCAAACCATTCAAATTTTTAATGTAATTTAATGATGTCCCTGTATCGATTAATATATTAAGCCTCTGCGTGTTATTCAAAGTTTTTGAAATACAAGGCAGAAGCGAATTTATCCTAAAAAATTCAATGGCTCTTCTGTTGGTTTCTCTGTGATATTGTTAATTCTCTGAATCTTAGGCACAAACTGCCTAGTTGATTCTGGAGGTCTTTTTTTTACTTCAGGTTGATGTCTTTGGGCACTTCGCATTGCACTACGGAAGCTTCTGTCAACCTCCATAGGCTCCGGCAGCGTGTTTGGTCTGTCCCTAGCATTCGTATTCCTATTATTATAAGAATGTGCTCCATTATATGGGGCAGATTGAGGTGGTTCTTGCTGGTTATGTTGCTGTCTTACTTTTTGATAATGGGGGGATTGAAATGAATTGTTATTCCGCGAATTATTCCAGTAAGTGGTAGCGAACTGATAGCGGACCTGATTTGTCTCTAGCTCTTGTGCCAGGGCAAGAGCCGAAGGCATGTCTCCAGGCCTAGAGGAAAACAAGATGTCGCACATTGGACGTCTAAGCCCAGAAATGAACACCCTCAGGGCGTCCTGCCTATATTTTAAATTTAAAGAATCAATCAATTGACCATTTCCTTCATTGGTCATTATGACTTTATTTATTATTAAGGTTAATTTTCTTTCAACCTCATCATAGAATTCTGTAATCGATTTCTGTCCCTGCCTAAGAGTAGAAAGTTCCTGTTCCAGGGTATAAAGGGAGCGCTTATCAGCATAAGCGAAGTCCAATCTCGCTATTATTGCATGGAAATTTAGAACTGTATTGTAAGAGCTAAGGAGTGTGTCGGCATTGCCACCAATTTTATTGCGCAGAATCGCAACCGCTTGGTAGTATTTGGAACTACCAACGTGCTTTTCGTATAGTTTATGGGCAGTGACCGCAGACTGACGCCACGAAACGTATTTCGTCGAGTCCCCATTAAAATCGGGCACCGACTTAACAATGTCGAGGGGCTCGTTACATATTATGTTTTCCACTATTTGTATCTCCCTATATTCCTGTACTTCAGTCGGAAGTTCCAGGAGTTGCAGTCTATGGGTCAAGCTGTCTATCGTTGATTTAAATGTCGCTCGCGTCTGTTCTGTTGCCTGAGCTATTGCTGTTGTCAGCAAAGCTTGCACGGCGTTCGCGTCCATTTTTCTAGTATTCAGTCGTAATCTAGCTAGGTTGTCGATTATGTCCTCTATTTCGCGCAAGTTCTTTGTAACGTTGTCTGCAGACATAAATTATCTTACTATTCTTTTATTTCCAAACAATTTTCCCAAAAAACCAATACTTTACTCTACCCAATCTCTCAAGCTCAAAAAGAAGTCATACAATTTGCTCAAGTAATCTTAACATATTCCAATTTTTTTGTAAATTTTAACCTTTTACTTTTATTAGTAAAAAATTTTTTTAATTTTCATTGACTCTCTAATTTCACACCATTCCTACACTTTGTTACTCATTCTAACAATGATCTTGTTGTTACTCTTAGATCTACAGGACCAATATTGTGCCATGGCCAAATAAACTAATCATTAACTATAATTATAACTAATTATAACAACATATAATCAAATAAATAAATAAAAACAAAAAAAAAACAAAACAAGATATATTGTCACTCAGCTCACAAGGATATCATCAGCGTCAACAAATGCATCTTCTTGTAGTTTCGGATTCTTCTTGTTGGGCAGCGTCACGGCTTGACGCGCACTTTCTTCCTTCTTGTTTTACTGGTTTAATTTTGCAAATTTAAAACGCTCTTTCTTTTTTCTTTTGCGTTTGCTTGTTGTAATGTTTTTCTTTTATCTTTTTCTTCCCTTCTTGCTTTTTGGTTCACTTGATTATACTTGTTTATATTTAAATACGCAAGTTTGTTTTTTTTTACACTGTAAACCACGAACTTGTTTTTTAACAATGGTTTATTTTATTTTTATTATTTATTATTCTTTTTCTATTTTTATTCTTTTATTATTTTTCTTTATTTATTAATATATTTTTTTTTTACTTTTCAATTCAGTTCAACTTTTTTTTGTTTTTCATTTGTTGTGTTTCTTTTCTTTATTACTTTTTAATGTACAGGTTTTTATTTAAAAAAAATATTTTACCAATTTTCTAGACACTCATTTAAAAATCTGCCACAGAACTCACACTAAATCAGAGCAATTGTTTGTATGTGTATGCCTTGATTATTGATTTGTTTTTTGAATTCTTATTTAAATTGTTTTATTATTTTTTTTTTATTATTTTTGTACTAGTTTTGCTCACTGTTTTTATTTAATGATTTTGTTTTTAATTTGCTTGTAAAAATGTTTTCTACTTGTTTACATTGGTTTTTTATTTCATTATTTTTATTCAATTGTTACAAATTAGCTGGGGCTTAATTAAATGTTATTTTTCTTTGCTTTTACTCACTCACTTGTATTGTTTTCAATTTAGTAAATATTGTTTTAAACCAATAAAAAAATTTTTTCCAGTACTTTTCTATTTTAATTTTCTTTACAATTTTTTCCCTGTTTAGGAAATTTTACTTTTTTTTTCTTAGTAGTTTCACTTTGTAGCTTAAAAAATTATCACAAAAATAAAAATAATCTGTGTTGTTTTCTTTTAAACACTCTTTTTTTTTTTTTAAATAAATTTTATTTTTTTATTCTGTCCTTTTTATGAGGACTTATTTTCTTTTAAACAAAAAAAAAATTTTTTTTTTTTACTCTGTCCTTTTTATGAGGACTTATTTTTATTATTATATATTTTTTTTCACTTGTCCTTACTTATGAGGACTTGTTTTTATTTATATTTTTTTTCACTTGTCCTTACTTATGAGGACTTGTTTTTATTTATTTTTTTTCCTAACTTGTCCTTTCTTATGAGGACTTCTTTTTATTTAAGAAAAAAAAGTTTGCGTTGGGCGCCAATTAATGTTTTGTTCCGAAATCAAAACATTGTTGTTTGAGTGTCTGGTATGAACTGATTTTTCTTTATTTCAAAATCTCTTACTTGCTATGAATCTTAATTTTAATTACATACAATTACATACTTATCAATATCTTACTTTACTATTTCAGCAAGTGGCGTGGGAGGTTAAAACATAAATTCCTCGAATTATGCTACACTTGCTGAATTTCTTAATTCTAATGCTATGCAACTTGCTCATCATTACATTTCAATACTTGAGCAAGCTGCGTGGGAAGTTGAAACATGAATCCCCGAAACATGCTGCACCTGCTGCATTTCTTAAATCTAAAGCTTAGCAACTTGCCCATCATCCAGCTTCTACATTTGTGCAAGTGGCGTGGGCAGTTGAAACATAACACCCCTAACCACAATTTCGTTTATCATTGCTCTAATGCAATGTTTAAACAAAGAACCAGAATATCAATTCTGATTAACCCTAACAAGTGCTATGGGAAGTTGCCGGCATGTCGGCTGTGTTAACTTACATAGTTTTAAAAAATCAACACTAAAACAATTTATAACTTACATGTTCCCTTCTTGTTCCCATTGGTAAGTGTTGCGAATTAATTATACAAAATAATTCTTGGGAATAAACATTGGCGATACAATCACCCCTATCGCAAATAACTATTCCCATAAAAAAATTCCCAAATTTCATCATTTCCTATTGTGAATCATTCCCATAAAAAATTTTTGGGAGTGAATTCACAAACACAAAAAATATTGTATCGCCAATGTTTATTCCCAAGAATTATTTTGTAAAATTAATTCGCAACACTTACCAATGGGAACAAGAAGGGAACATGGAAGTAAGTTTGGTGTTGATTTTTTAAAACTAAGTACATTGTTTTATTTAAGGAACGCAAATATAATACTAGTATAGGTTGGAGTGTGATATTTACAGAGAAGACTGTTTTTTAGATTTAAGTATTCCAGAGAAGGTTTTATTTTGTTTTTATGTATGTACATATGTATATGTATACAATTTTTATTGACGAGAGTAAATACAAAAGTGAAGAAATAAACATTTTATTTTAAACTATCAAAGTGAACTAGTACGAATGGATTCAGCTTCAGACGTGTTCCTTGAATAACTTCATCAACATTTTCCAGCTCGTGCGCTTCATATAAAACTGTGTCTTCATATAAACGCCGTCTGTTTTTAAAAACTCCGTTGATCCTTTCCACAATATTACGCGCTCGAGAATGTACATACATACATAACATAATTGGCCATTACAACCCTTCAGTCAGGATTACGGCCTAGCTTCTCAACACCACTCATGTTGTGTGCTTTAATTTTATACATGAGTGGCGGGACCTACAGTTTAAAGTCGACTCCAAACGACAGATTTTTTGAGAAGCTTTTCAGGCAATTTTTACTCTGAGTTTTTGCCAGAAATCTGCTGAGAGGAAGTCGCCGAAGAAATATTTTCATATTTTCGTTTTGATGTCTGACCTGGGATTCGAACTCGGGCCTTTCGTCTATAAGCCAACGCACTACCTACTAGACCACGGCGACTTCATGTACGAATGTACTTCGTTAAATTTTGCTTCTGTTGATCCCTCTTCGGCATTTCTGTAGGTACTATCATCCATGGCTCAGAGGCATACCCGCCGTCTTTGTATTAGATGTATTAAAATATATGTATAGTTCTAATTATTATAAAAGTATACCTAGATCTTCGCTACAACCTTTCCATGGATTGTTTCTCCTCTTCCAGCACCAAAATCGAAGATATACGCTATTTATTTTTTAAGATTTGTATTTTTCTTTGAAAAATTGTTGAGAGGTAATTCACAATAAACAATTTTTGTTTATAGATCATTTATAACTAATTCACAATAAAAACTTTTACTCCCAATATATTTGCAATACCGATTTTTTGGGATGGGAAAAAAAGTTTACTCCCAAATAACTTCTTCCCATAATATTCACGATAGGGGTGAATATTTTTTGTGTTTGTGAATTCACTCCCAAAAAATTTTTTGGGAATGATTCACAATAGGAAATGACGAAACTTGGGAATTTTTTTATGGGAATAGTTATTTGCGGTAGGGGTGAGTATGTACATACATAAGAACAAAACGAAATAAAACCAGTCTTCTCTGGAATACTTAAATCTAAAACACAATCTTCTATGTAAATATCACTCTTTAACCTATACTAGTGTTACATTTGCGTTCCTTAAATAAAACAATGTACTTAGTTTTAAAAAATCAACACTAAAACAATTTATAACTTACATGTTCCCTTCTTGTTCCCATTGGTAGGTGCTGCAAATTAATTTTACAAAATAATTCTTGGGAATAAACATTGGCGATACAATATTTTTTGTTTGTGAATTCACTCCCAAAAAAATTTTTTGGAATGATTCACAATAGGAAATGAAATTTGGGAATTTTTATGGGAATAGTTATTTGCGATAGGGGTGAGTATGTTTGGCATTTATGCGAACTGAAAAAAGCACTCAGATGGGCTAATAACAACACCTTATATGAACTCACCTTGTTATGGTTGTTATTCCATTTTGAATTACATATCAAAAAAAAAAAAACCAACAATTTTGTTGACAAATCATTCACTACTATTTTAGAAAAAAGTTACTACCCAACAAACCAAAACCTTACCTAAAAGTAATTTAATTGTAGAATAAACTTATAACAACCGATTTTTTACAATAGTGTTTAGAAAATGATTAATATGACAATTTAATTTAATAATACTTTTACAAGTATGATTGCAAACAACTTATGCTAGTTATAGTTTTCTAAATGTTTTTGAAAAAGCTGTCAATTTATTTATCGTTTTTTCATAAAAAGTTTTATATTTAGTGTTTTGTGCAAATTGTGGGGACTTCATATTAAAAAATATAATTAAAAAAAAGAAGAAAAAAAATAGTAAAACAGAACAAAAGAAGTGTAAATATGCCATTTAAATTTGAACAGAGTGTTCGGAAAACACCATACAGCAAACACCGCGTGATATCCCAATTGTACGCATACAAGGCGGCAATTATGTGCATTATGGATTGAAAGATTGTCTAAAACACACTCTTTCTTTCCAGGAAAATGAGTTACTTACGGTAGCAAAAAGCCCAAACTTCATAAAAAAATTTTGGCGCAAATTGTTCACGGACGAACTGGCAGAGCATTTATGCTGGAAAGGAACGGCGGAAAAAAAGAGTGTGCGCAATCTAAGTGCAGCTTGGGCTATAAGAAGTATTATTATATTATTATTATTGTATTATTTTCACTTATATTTACTTTTTCATTTTTGAAGTTGCTGCAATTTCTATTGGGATTGGAGAGGACGAATTCGTCAAAAGCACGAAATAATTTTTTCAATTCGCAAAAAATCGACTCGAGTGCCGTAAAAGCACGCCGACAAACCTAAAAATATTACTTTTTAAATGTACTTGATTAAACAAAAAATAAATAAATAAATTCGGTAACGAAAAAAAATATTTTTGTTGTTGAGTGTACAATTTACTCTGTACGTATATTATAAGGTTATATTTATGAGCTTATAAAAATGTTTCACACATAAGCTTATCATAAGCATGTTTAGAAAAAATATTTATCTGCAAGCTTGTTCTATAATTAGATTTATAAGCTTCTAGCAAGGGTTCAGTTTATTAAATAATTTTTAACAAACCTTTTACAATCGAATTTATAACAATTTTCTAAGCTTAAGGCTTATGTTGGTAAGCTTGTTACAATCGATTTCTAAAACGTTTTGGTTTGTTGGGTAGGAAAATATTCACGACAGGGTGATTATATTTAAAAGAAAATGTGTGAATTTAGTGTAAAAAAAAAATAATATATAATATTTGAAAATTGATAAATATCTCAACTTTCCAACAGTTAAAACTGAGATTAAAAAATATTAAGAAACTTTAAAAGAGCTCGCGTACCAAATTTCCTGGTTCCTAAAATTATGGACTTCTGAGATCTTATTTGTTAAAAAAGAGGAATTCTGCACATGCCCCCTCTAGATTAAAATATTTTCATAAAGGGAAATTTATCCGTTACTGGTCCGGGCTGCTCCCATTTTACAAATAGTTCTTAGGATTTGAAAACTTATTGTTAACTTGTTTCAGTAGACATAATAATTTAGTTCAGGCATTCGAAAAGGATTTAACATAAAAATTTTATTGAAGTGTTATTTTTATAAGTACTTTCCAAACCACTTATGATCCACAGGAGAAAGCCATCTATGACAACCGTTTAAGTTATTCTGTATAACATATTTCATTGTGTAGTAATTTTCATTTATACTATTGGAATCCTTATCATGAGTAGCTCTTTGCTCTAATAATTCTTGCGAAATAACTTCTGATTTAAAAGGAAGAATATTGCAAACTTGTTGCAAAAATGGTTTCACTTCGGCAAATTCACATTTTCCGGATATTTCTAATATCACTCTTCCGGCTTTTATCGGTGTCACATAATGATCTATAGCACCTTTTCCACCTCCCATTCTCTGACCCTGGCCTTTCTTTGTAATAGGTTGCCAAGGAGCAGGAACCCTCCAAATTGCAAACATTCTGTTGATATCCATTTTACGGCCAATAGTTAATCTTAACATTTCAAAATGTCCCCAACGTAAACGACCTCCTCCTGTCGCCATGATTCCATACTGTCTATGTAATAACGTATTATGGACTAATTCTGGCCCACGCATCAACTTTAATTTTTTTTGCATTTTCGGTGGCCTCAGATTAGGTGGATATTGTGGTGTTCTCTCCATTATTCTTAGTTTCGGCCTTTCAGCCTGTTCGAAATCTTTAAAATATTATAAAATTATAAGAATATGCGTTTCTTCTTCTGACACATACATACTTTCATATTTAAGTGGTGCCGCAAAGTATTTCAAACCAGCAGAGTTTTGCAAAGCAATTCCGGCAATATCTAAATTAAGTTTTATTACTAGGAATTTTGATAATTATATTTCGAAGAATACATACTTTTATTTAAATGCCATTGAACAGTTTTTAACATTATGGCAATTATTATTACATAAAATATTAATAACAAAAGATTATAATATGAAAGCACCAAGTGTTCTCAACGATATCTCAGCAATTGATGAAACAATCGATAATAATGTCTAGCGTTGCCAAAACTTATGAGTTCTGTATTGCTAATTAGAAATTTCACTAACTTACAATAGCGCGTTTTTTTTATTGAACAAGACACTGTTTTGACAAAGCAAGTGTAAGTGTTTCCGATAGGTTACAATAGTTTTTATGTTATATTGTGGTTTTTATTTTCGAATTTTAGAAATTAGTTTGATATTTATGTTATAAGCAAACAAATAAGCAAAGCAAAAAGAAATTTATTGTTAAAAAAAAATAATACTTTAAGTTCTACAATTTAGTGCCAACATCAACTACTTTCAAAAAGATTAATGAAATAATTTTCGAAAATTTGGGTTTAGTAAGATATATATAATTTCTATATTTGTGTTTTCACAAAAATTATTTTATGTATTCCTACGATTTTTCGAATTGTGGGAAATTGATTGCCATGAAAATTAAAAGAAACCTTTAAGCTGTCTGCCAACATCTAGAAATTTTAAAAAGAAAAACGCAACCTTTAGATCTTCTATACTTTTAAAAAAATAGCGATAGCCTCTGGAGCATTTGAAATTTTTATGGAGTTTTCATGTCAATTGTCTGCAAAAGTTTAATAAAAGTTTTGTAAGGAAGTGTATGGCCAATTAAAACCGACATGTTTGAATACATTCCCTTTGGAAAAAATATAATATATACAAAAATAAATTCAGCTCTCATTTTATTTATTTTAAATATATTTATATTTAATTTTTTGAAATGTGACAATCAATCGGGCAATTCACACAAATAATAAATAAAGATAATTTTGATATAAAAATCCGATACACTTATACACATTTTTCAATATGTTGCATTGGTTTTGTATTATGTTAATACCAGTAATCAAAAAGAAGAAAAAATACAAATATATTCTATGTAAATTGAGTCAACAATTAACATTTAAAAATTATGTTGTTCGCACAGAAAATTAATTATTTCACTTATTATTATACCACTGCGCGTTCACATACAAAAAGTGTATTAAATACAACATACATGATACAAAGTAGTGTGAATTGGCCAAATATTTCAGTTTTTCGAATCTAACACTCACTATTATCTGACTCCCCAGAGCCGTATTTTAAATTATATTAGTGAAGCACCAATTTTCGCCTTGTTTTGAAAAAATGTACAGAAAAATAAGAAGAAAAACCACTTGTTTTGAGCAGAACTAGTTTTGTGGCCCAAATCGTGTATATAGAAACGCACTGTAACATAATGACCAGTCCCACGGTATCGATAAAAAAAATTAAGCAAAAGGAAAGCAGAAACTCATTTCATTCTCATCGGCGGTCCATTGTCTTACGACTTGAGACCTCACAGCTATTTACTGTCAAAATTTAATGAAAATTCTGTGAAATGCTTTAGCAATTTTCTAATTATTTTGACTGACTATGCAATTTTGAGTTTAAATGCTAAATACAGTAGATCTAAACTCATTTTTATTACACCAAACATTTGTGCAATTGTGCTTCAAAGTTAATATAAAAGTGAATATTACAAAGTGATAACTTCCTAACTTCCATTGCGATTTGTGTGGTTTACCATCAAGTGACGTAAACAGCATTGGATTGTGTGCTATTTTATTATACCCTAGTGTGTACACATAAACAGTCAACTGCAACTTGTTGTCTTCTATTACAGGCAACTGATTTCTTTAAGTAAATTACTATCGATTTCATTACACCATGTTCCAAATTCGTGTTACTTTCTCCTCAAAATTCGGATCCCAAACTTTTTTAAAATAACGTGTTGAACCATATAAAATGTTGAGTGCGAATTATGTCATTTCATGTTATTTTATTTTGAAATTACTTGCGAATTAGGAAGAATCTGCAGTGGTCTCTAATATTTGTTGCAATTTATCTATTGCCTGATCGAGCTACAGCTAAAACAACAACAGAACTCACATTCAAATGTTTCCAATGTGGTATCACACACGAGACTATTTTTAAACCGGACAATTTTTGTTCTTTCAATCACACACGAGACTATTTCATCTGGCATAAAATTGTATAAGTGTACTCTGCTTTGTGTGTATTAGTTTTTCTTCACAACTCAACAAACAACGAAAGACTAAATATGCTCTATACAAAAAAAAATTTCTGAACCTGCTGTTTTATAAATGTATGTGTGTTGGTCTTGTGCTGTTTATGTATTGGTTTGTGCGGGGTAGAAGCTGATTGAAAAATTATGCCAGCAAAAAATATCTTGCCTACAAGCTGCCATTTTGTGCCAGCATAATTGTTCTCGTGTGTGATTGCTCATTAATAATAATAATATATATATTATACATATTATATTACATCAATAACACTATGCGACAAAATAAAAAAAAATTAAATACATCCACCTAATGGCATAGTGTTAGTTGTGAGCTCTGTTGAGTAAAATTCAAAAATATTTTTTTTTATATTTCTTGAACCCTGCAAACTTGTTTATTTGATAAAAAAAACTGTTTCTTTGGACTTTAGACACAAATTTATTGATTACACAAACATTTCTGAACCGATGTCCAAAATTTAAACCTTATTAGAAAGGAGAGGGATGGGCCTTTAAAACGATATACATATATTTATTATTTGACTCAATATGATATGGGGTTTGATGAGATAAACTTGACAAATGCGAATTTGTTTCATATTTCATCAAGTTTGTCCGTTCATAGTAGCAAAATTTAATTAAAAAATATGAAATAAGTGATGATATTCTGAAAGTGCATTATCTAGTGAAGATATTGACACTTCATTTGAACAAATCAGACAAGAATGACTGTAGTTATTATATAAATATTCTAGCAGTCGAGTTATATTTTTGATATACATACATACATACGACTATTCTTTCAAATGAACTTTAGTTCAAAAATTTTAAACATTTTTGAACTGAAAGTTCATTGAATAAGATTATGTATATACAAAATATAACACGACTGTTATACTATTTAAATGATAACTACGGTAGTTTTTGTTCGATTTGATCAAACGAAGTGTCAGCCTCTCCACAAGATAATGTACTTTCAAAATGTCATCACTCATTTTGTATTTTTCAATTAAATTTTGCAAGTAAGAATAGCTAAATTTGAAAAAAGAGAAAAAAATCATATTTTCCAAGTATACCCGATCAAAATTCATAACATGTAACTTTCAACCATATGTTTATGTATATCGATTTAAAGGCCCATCTGTCCCCTTTCTCAAAAACTGTGGATAAATCAATAATTTAGTGTGAAAAGATAAAAAAACCGTTTTTGTCAAATAAAACAAGTTTGGGGGTTCGAGCAATATAAAAAAGTATTTTTGAGTTCTGCTCAACCAAGTGAACAACTTAGACTATGTAGTTACTCGAGTGTATTTTCACTGTCGCACCGTGTAATTAATAATAAAATTGAAAGCGTGGTGTTATTAAGCAAAGTATATTGTTGTTCAAATAAATAAAGGATTTGTTTAAATAAAGAAACTAATAATGAAGTAAATAATTAATATTTTAGTGTATTAGTTTTTGTTACTTATTTGACGTTACCTTTCAACATATATTAGCCCAGTTCACAATCTTGGGCATTTAGATGGTAAATTTATACCATTGTAAATATTTGCCGTTAATTGTGAACGGTTTTTTTATTTAACTTTGCAACACTTATTGCAAACTTCTCAACACACAGCTGACTATCATATAATTTATTATATTATTTATTTATAATTTTATTTATTTCATCCTCTGTCCATTTTTTATTCGGCTCCTCTCTTTTAATTCGTTTTTTATGTTGTATGTTTCCATTTTTTGTGACTTTATTTTGCAATGTTTTTATTTTTATGATCAGCTGTTCATTTGCTCAAGTATGGCAAATATAAACTACGGTTTTTTTGTTTTTCCGAACGTCCCCGGTCACACACTAACCCACCCTCACCCGACCGCGGAGGGCTCGTCCCCATTACGTAGGGACACGCACACACTACAGTCCGGACTGTAGCGGGTAAGGGAAAAGTAATGGCAACAAGAACATAAATCAGCTACAGAACTTAATCACAAGCTGAATAAAGTAACAATTAACAGGAATTACCTGTGACTAGAACGAAAATACATTTTTATATAATAATTTACAAATTAATGCCAGCATATAAGCTACGTTATATATTACACACACTACAATTAAAATCATAACATAAGTTAAAATCATTACATAATCTACGAAAAGGAAAATTACATCCATAGTTCGTTCTATAGAAATCTAAAGAAAGAGGGCGATAGTGCCGTGAAAATCTTGCAGGAGTACTGAAATTCAGGTTACAAAGCAAAAACTCAGAATCGATATCACCTCTAACCAGATTAAAAACAAAACAAACACCTAAAACAGTTCTTCTACGTTCCAAAGTTGGAAGTTTTATTAAACCTAATCTAGCCTCATATGACGGAAACCCATTGGCATAATCCCATCCTAAGCCACGTAAACAGAATAATAAAAACTGCCTCTGCACAGACTCTATTGAATCACTATGACAACGATAGTATGGATTCCAAAATAATGCATACTCCAAAATAGGTCTAACAAGTGAAATGTATACCAGTCTAGTTATATAAGGATCAATGAATTCCCTAGCCCATCTTTTCACAAAACCAAGAACAGCCCGAGCCTTGCCAATCATCATCCTAATATGATCAACAAAAGACAGTTTCATATCCAATAATACTCCCAAATCAAGAAATGTAGTCATAGTTTCCAAAGGGCAAGAATTAATCACATAAGTGGGCGAAATCACGCCCCCACGAGAGAAACCCATGCATTTAAATTTTTTCAAGTTAAGATCCATTAAATTAACTCTGCACCAAGTTACAAACAAATCAATATTCCGCTGAAGAACAGCCTGACCATGATCATCATCAAAAGTATAAAATAATTTAACGTCATCAGCATACATTAGAATATTACAATCAGAAATAGCACAAGGAAGATCATTAAGAAACAATGAAAATAGTAAAGGACTCAAATGGCTACTCTGCGGAACACCAGAAGTAACATATACAGTCTTAGACAATACATTCCTGAACAATACCCTCTGAGTCCTAAGGGAGAGGTAGGAGTCTAGCCAACGATGAATAATATCAGGAATACCGATTAATGACAATTTAAGGAGCAAAATACTATGGTCAACCCTAAAAAGCCTTACTGAAATTAGTATAAATCACATCAGTCCGAGCGCCTGCAAGAAAACCCCTGAAAACACGTGTAGTAAATTCAAGAAGATTAGTGACAGTCGACCTACCTTTTAAAAAAACCATGCTGGAAAGGGGATATTAAAGACTTCGTATTAAAAAAGAGATAATCCGTCACGAGTTTCTCCATCAACTTGGGAATAGCACTGAGTTTGGCAATACCCCTGTAATTGGAAATATTGGATTTATTACCCGACTTATGCAAAGGAATTATAAACGAACTCTTCCAAATAGATGGAAAATGACCAGTCCTCAGAAGCCATTGAATATAAAGGTCAAAGGATCACTCAAGACAACAGCGCACTTTCTCAAAATACAGGCCGGTACCCCGTCAGGGTCAGGCAAGTATGTAAGTTTCAGTCCAGACAAAGACTCAAGAACAGACTCCTCATCAAATGAATATATATTAGAAATAGAGACACTTCCCACTGAATAAGGATACGAAAAGCCGCTGCCCTGATCATGCCCCATTGAGTGTGGGATATTTGCCAAACCATGGCAAGGGTATTTCTGTGCATTTTGTTAGTGTATGTTAAAAAAATACCCAACATTTGCAAATGCCATGATGCCAGACCATTTGCCCAAGGTTGTGAACAGCGCTATTGTATGCGTATTGGTTTTATTTTGTTAATGGATTGGCTTGTGCGGGGTAGAAGCTGGTTAAAAAATTATGCCAGCGAAAAACCGCTCCCCTCACCTCTCTCTCCTACAAGCTGCCATTTTGTGCCAGCATAATTGTTCTCGTGTGTGATTGCCCAATAGTGTTTTTGAAAATTAAAGAAAAAATAAATAATTTTTATTTCCTTTTTTAACCCATTCTATAAGACTGAACGGCAAGGTAAAGAAAAATAGCGATGTCTAGTCAATTTTTTATGACCATTGATAGATAGCGAAATATGGATACGCCGTGCAAATGAAATGATTCCTACCGCATTTCAATAAACGAAACAAGTGATTCATATTGCGGTGTGATCGTGGTATTGTTTAAGGTATGGGTACACCCGCAAAATTATTGTACATTAAATGTGCCCGTGTGTATGTTATATTCGTAGGTGGCACAATACATTGAATAAAATCAAAAGTCTTGATTTTTATTGCTCAAAACGCAATAGTGTGTAATATGTTGCCAACATTATGTACAATAATTACTTCCCACTAAAATAGAGAACAACAGCTGATATCAAAATTTAATGTTCTGCGTGTACATATAATAAATTATAAAAAAGTTTATATTCCATCCATACCAGGAATAATAAAATAATAAATACTAGGAATAAGTAATAATTTTAGAAAATTTTATACCTTAAGTAGAAAAGTGTTTGTTATTTTTAGACAAATGCAGTCCGAGGTACTACAAGGCAGATTTTTTAAATGGAAGTGAGCTTTTTCAAATCTTTTTTTGAATATTTTCAAATTTTTAATAAAAAACTGAAACCAATACTGATTTCTCCGCACAACATGCCCGTATTCATAGAACCTCATGATGACACAACAGATGTGAATGAAAGGTCAGCAATGCTCATCTTTAGGCTGTCAGCCAGCTTATTAAAAATTAGATGCGCAAAACTCGGCGTTGCATACATTGAAGACACACATTGAAGACACACGCACCTAAGGATGATTTCCGATAAACCGAAAAATCGTTTTGAGGTAACGAATTTTATTCTGGTTGGAACTTACAATTGGCAAGGACCCACAAGTCTGAAGGTTCATCAAAGTGAGTTGTGGAAATCTAGAATCATGAACCTTAGATCCTCTCTAATAAGGACTGTGGTTCAGCAAATAAAATTTGAGAATAAATAAAATTTGCATGAAAAGTTTTTCTAAAATCCGTCGTTTGGAGGCGACTTTAATCTATAGGTCCCACCACTCGAGTATAAAATTAACACACACAACATAAGAGTGTGAGAAGCTTGATCGCAATCCTGACTATTCACCCTGTCGAGTCAGGACAAAGTGAGAACGTGTACCTAATACACATGGTAGAATAATATATACTTGATACTTGTCTGTGACACCAAAGTACATCATGATCAATGGGGAAGCAGAGATATCAATATAAGTGCAATTTTTTATTTTACACTGGCAGGTTTTTTATTTGCGAAAGAGGACATACACCTGCGTTTTTGGTATAGAAATCATGCTGAAAAATAATAAGACGGTTTGTATTTTCTTTTGAGCTTCACAGATCCGTAGGGAAAGCGTACAGAAACTCTAGGAAGACTGATTGGAATCTTTTAGGGAATCCATAGGTAGGAGCACCAAATGAGTTAGGGAACGTGACCTGAAATTAGATAATTTGGAGTCGCTTGTCTCTTGTATACGTCTTGGAGTATACGACCGGTTGCCGGGATATATATAGCGAGCTGAGGTTTCGGTGACGGAGTCGGGCCCTGAAACTCTGGATCTATTTATGGCAAATCACTTTGCTGACTGTATATATAGATGTGGATAGAAAGACAATTTTCTATTTACAGTTGGAAATGGATGTGAATAAACTGATGGAAGAGCATATTTGGACCACCGCGGGTATATTATTCGCTTTTAGTATAAACATTAAAGGAACGTTTTTCGATCCATCAGGAATACGCAACTTGAAGTTAATCAGCACTTTGTTAGTATATTGTAACCTTATCCCTGATTATGATATCTTGTAAAACTAAAGCCACATCTTTACAGGACCAGGCAGTCTCGAATCTTTAGGATTTTCAGTTTAGGGGTATTTTATGCGCCATAGTCCCTTTGAATGAAGCCGTATACAATTTTTTATTGTGTAGTTTTACAATGTACTCCCAATATTTCTTTGAGTGTTGTTATCGATTATCGGCTCAATTTTCGATTACAAAAATAAAAAATAAATGATTTGCTTGCATTAAATTTAGATACAATATAAAAAACAATTAAAAATTGCTTTAAAATGGAAGCAGAAGATAACAGTGAAAATGAGTTATATGAAATTCCGCCAAAAAAAATGAAGACCGAGTGGTCGAAAAGTTACTCTAACAAGGCAATGGAAATGATGAAGAAAATGGGATACGAAACTGATAAAGGTCTTGGTAAACAAAATCAAGGGCGTCTGGAACCTATCGTCGCTTTCCAACAAGATGGAAGAAGGGGCTTAGGGTTAAAACACGAATCAATTCCTCGTTCAAATGATGATTGGGATCCAAATATTGAGGAAATTAACATACCTGAATGTGTTATATGGCTTGTTAACAAGAATGATCGCATATTGAATATGGAGCAGTTGAAAAGTTGGTTAAATTTTGGTAAACGTAAGGAATCCCTTGATGAAGAAACACATTTTGTAGACCCTGATATATTAAGCGGTATTTTAGAAGCCAAAACTGTATTTGATCAGATTAACGAAAACGAGTTAAGAAGAGCTCGTTCACGTAGCAATCCTTTTGAGACCATCCGAAGTTCTATATTTCAGAACAGAGCTGCAGTAAAAATGGCAAACATTGATTCAATGTTAAATTTTATGTTTACCAACCCCATAGATGAAACCGGCAAATCGCTCGTAGATAACAACGATCTCCTCTACTTTGCCGATATATGTGCAGGTTGGTAGTAGACAATTTAACTCCAATTATTTTTTTAAATTTTCATATGTATAAACATATATATATATTTTTGTTTAAAGGACCCGGAGGTTTCTCTGAATATGTTTTATACAGAAAATCATGGGAAGCAAAAGGTTTTGGATTTACACTTCGCGGAGCAAATGATTTTAAATTGGACAAATTCTTTGCTGGTTCACCTGAATCATTCGACCCCTTTTATGGAGTGCGAGGTGACGGAGATGTTTACGTCGAGGAAAACCAAGATTCTTTTGCCCAATACGTATTTAAACATTGCAAAGAGGGAGTTCATTTTGTTATGGCCGATGGAGGATTTTCTGTTGAAGGCCAAGAAAATATTCAAGAGATATTATCAAAACAGCTATATTTATGCCAATGCCTTACAGCCCTCAAAATTCTGCGAAAGAATGGAAGTTTTCTTTGTAAATTATTTGATGTTTTTACACCTTTTAGTGTAGGCTTAATATACCTAATGTATCAGTGCTTTCAAGAAGTAGCTATAATTAAACCAAATAGCAGTCGTCCCGCAAATTCTGAGAGATATCTAATATGTAAATGGAAAAAGGCTGATACAAGGACGATTTGTGCTTATCTAAATTTTGTAAATAATTATTTAAATAAGGGAAATGAGAAAGATATAACCGAAATAGTGGATATGAACGTTTTAATGCAAGATGAAGAATTTTTTAACTATATAAAACAATCAAATAATACAATTGGTCGAAATCAAATTATAGGACTGAGAAAAATATCAGCTTTTTGCAGCAACTCCCAGCTAAAAGAAACAAAGCAATCCGAATATCGAAGGAAATGTTTAGAGCTTTGGGTTTTGCCTGATAAGCTAAGGCAGGCGCCGGAGAATAAATCCATAGAGAAATTTCTTCAAGAATTGCTTACCAACTGGTATGAAGACAAAGTTTGGTTTAATTCTGCGCCAACTGAATTAATATCAGCTCAAATGTTATACAATAATATTGAAAGCACTTATGACTGGTATTTTGTTCCAATTGGACGAGGGGAGACTAGTTCAAATGCATGCAGCTTTTTTATATGCACTTCGAGAGGAAAATTACTTCGGTACACAGATGCAAAAAAATGGGAACCTGTAGAACATTTATTTGAAATTTCTCCGAAGTCACTTTTTTTTGGAGAAATTGTTTTTGAACATAGTGGAGAAGGTCGTACTCAGACGAAACTATGTAGTTTACATATTATTGACGCAATAATTTTAGGAGGAAAAGATGTGAGAAGACTGCGATTAAGCGAAAGAGTATCTATGTGCGAAAAGTTTGCTAAAAGTATGAATAAACCATATAGAGAGGGAAATGTTTTAATGTTGCGCAGTAAAACTATTTTTAAATTGGAACAAATTCAGGAGTTTTTTAAAATGATGAGACATTATACCTTAAAAGATAATTCGTCGAGATTAGGTATATCACTCAATAACTCTGAAACGAAATTTTTTGTTCCTGGTGGTTTACTTCTATTTTGTGAAATATGCCATTGTTTTATATCAAAAATGTCGAAATCGCAGAATATGCTTTACTATATATATAAGGAAGAAAATGTATCCTATTATAAGAACAGTATGCCACCTCACGTGCACAATATATTGTACGCATCGTTTCGAAACAGTTTTATAAGACGACTTTTGTGGAAATGGACTAAAACATACCAAGTCGAAGAACATGGGGATAGGGTGGATGAAAATGTATTATATAGAGATGATTTTATACAATTTGTTAATAATAAACAGAGTACATAATATATAAAAGAATTTTAATATATATGGAACTTCATTAAAGGTCTAAGTATTTAAATGTAAAAGTTTTAAAATTCTAGTACACTTTCGTGCGCGATTCTCATCTCCGGTTGCAGATGTTGTCTGACAATCGAAAGTGCATATTAAAGCCCCTCAGTCTCATAAATAATTTTGAATTGTTTTAATATAAACTTCAAGTTTCTTACAGAAACAAAGAAATGAAAATATTTAAAGTATTGTAAAATAACCTAATTGAAAAAAAAAATTCAAATATTATTTTACGATACTTAGAACTTGCACTGTATCATATTCTTAAAAATTAAGAACAGAACCAATATCATCTAGTTATAATTTTTTTTATAGGAAAAATCATATTTTTTTATTTAAAAATTTATTTTTTGCCATTTGGCTGAAAATTACAATGTAAGAAGAAATGATTAGTACTTTACCAGAAGTCTCTTATGTGGTCGAAGTTAATATCAATTATTTACTTACTACACAAATTTATTTAGAAATTATAAATCGTTATTTGTTCAGGTAGTTTTGTGAAAATCACAGTAAACAATCCAATTTTTTAGAATTCATTTATTTGGTTTTTTTTTCGTGAATTCAAAAGAAGTTATATGGAGAATCAATTCCAACTGGCGCTAGTTTTCCGATCACAAGGAGGAAGATTTTCTGAATATGCATATAAATGGCGTTAGTTATGAAATGTAACTGGATATCGGAAAGAATGCACTCTAAGTATCGTAACAGCACTTTGATACAGCGTTGCTTACTAATAGAGGCGGCTAGTAATAACCACAATAATGACTATAATACTAATCTGCATTAAATTAAGCGCGTTGAATTTTTAAAACTTACTAAACTAAAACATCCCACACACACTAGGTCATATGCTTTCTATGGTATGGAAGTGATAGTCATTCGAACATTGTTGTTTTAATATTTTGACTTTTGACAGTTTTGGCATGATATAATGTATTTTATTATTTTCAAAATAGTTTGACATATGTACTCCAAATATCACCGTGATATTTTAGCATTGCATCAAAAATAGGTTTATGTTAGAGGACATGTATTTGTCAATTGAGACAAGTACATTACCCGGAGGTCAAGTTGAAACATTGTACAAACGTTCTAAAGAAAATAGGGAAAAGGGAGAGGTTGTAGGAAAGAGAAAATAAGGAAGCAGAGGAATTACACAGACCAACAAACACACAATAGAGCTCGACTACACCTTTGAAGCCATAGCACTTTTCAACCAGCTCAAACTAATAATGAATCTATGGAGAGTCTTGATGTCGCCTCTCAAAGAAGCCCCTGCGAAGCCTCTTCAACCTCAACCTACTAATGATTGTACAGTTACAGAGGGGGAGTTTGATAGTACCCTGCAACAGTCCGGCTGCGATCTGTTCTAGATCCTTGTCTGCGATCTAATCTCACAGTGCCCTGTAATAAACCCAATAACTAACCTTAAGCTGGCCTTATCCAAGCCCAGCAGCCAACCTGTTCTTACACTGTTTATAGCAGGCTATAGACACCTAGAAACATAACTCAATACATTCCCCCAACGTCTGTGCTCTTCCCCCTGACCCATCCATTGGTGAAGCCATAGTGGTGGCAGATTGAAGAATCAGGACCAACTATTACATCACCCTCAGAATGTGAACCTAATCTAGGGAGAGCATCCACCGTCTCATCACCGAATATTCTACTATGACCCGGATAGACTGATTCGGTCTGGTCCGAAGGTCCTTAACGACATCTTGCTCTTGCGTACGAGCCGTATATTGCATCAGAGAGAAGCAATGGCCCTTAGTACAGCCTGTTTGTCTACGAAGATCATGCAAGATTACAAATCTGAAACGGGCCCCAATTGCCTTCAAGACTATGAAAAAGCTCCGTCTGAAACACGCTACAGTCATCCTTTAACCTGAATTGAAGTTCAAGACCGAATTCCCTCCAGAAAGCCCCAGCACCAGTGCCTCCACCTAACTCAGAGCCATCTGTGAAGATGGGCATACCTGCCTGCCCATGAAGTGCCCCACCATTTCACTGTGCCTTATCAGGCATAAGTATCCTTAAACCAGGCAGAAATATAGTCTCAGGCACAATATAGTCCGTGGTTTTTTCCGAAAGTCCGTACTTCCGCTCAGGAAAGACGACGTTCAGAACTCTGGAGGGGCCTATATCTATATTTTCCGATAATCAATCAAGATCAATCAAAAATTCTGAAAATTTTTGAACTAAAAGCTTATTTGTGAAAAAATATTTATATGAAAAATATAACTCGACTGTTAGGGCCACTATTACAACTTGCCGTTAACTAAAGGGAGGATTTTATAAATTGTTTTTCCTTATTATGATTGCCTAATAAGGTAGAAGTTAAGTTAAGCTAAAGGAAGGATCATCCTACCTTTAACATTTAAAGGTCACTTTATGTCACAGAATACACACAGAATCGATACCTTTGACGTTTAATAAACGCTCAAAGCAGTAGCTTAACCTGCCAATTAGAGGGAGAAACAAAATATTAAAATGTATTGCGAAAGAAATGTGTTAGAAGCAATAGATATACAGAGTGAAAACTGGCGGTTAAAGTAGAAAAACTAAATGTAAACAAACATTTATTTTGTGTTAAAAAAGGGAAAATTTGGAATATTTTTTAATTTCTTCAATGAAAATTTTAAAGATTCTTAAATATTTAAATATTAATCGAAATGTGGGTAATTTTCGGTCATAATGAATATAGTTTCTTGTCAAGAGGTAATTAGGAAGTTAAATATTACAAGATCAAACTAAGACGTACTGATCATAAAAAATGTTTCTTGCTTAAAGATGTCAATATTTTTTAATTTCTTGAAAGGAAAAGTTAAAAAGGTTATTGTTATTAGTTGTTTTTATTATTTATTGATAGTTTTAGACAAAAATTAAATTTTTTATTAACTCTCGCCAATATAAAAAACCCACCCCGAAAACTAAAAAACGTAAATAAACAAAAAAGAGTTGTATTTAGAGAGGGACAGAAATACTTTTTGGTAATATTTTCTGTCCCTTTCGCAATGCTAGGTTAACTGTCAAAATCTCGATTCGATTCTGTGTGTATTCTGTGCTTTATGTTCGAATTTGCCATATTATATATTATTATCATTATGACAACTTCAAACTTAAACAAAATGAGCATATACAACAAAAAAATTAAGCCCACTGCGTTAAAAAAAACTTGTATAATAGAGCAGTTTTATCGACATTGCTCCTGCACTGCCATATTTTTGAAAAATTGTATCTGTAAGTTGTAAAGCCGAAAAATTGAATAGTGCATTACTGTTTTCGCATTTTTCTTTTTGCATTATAAAAATATTAATAAAAACATATTTCGTAATAAATTTTACTAATAATTTAAGAGGAAAATACATTAAAATTCATTTTTTAATACATTTATTTCATGAACAAAATTTGTATACTAGTTACCGACTGTTTTTATGTACTGAATGTCATTTTAAATTTATTAGTTTGTAAACAAGAAAAATGGAGGATAAATTAATTGAAAACAATTGTCTTGCGGTCTTTTGAAGATTTCGTAGGCTTTAGCAGCACAATGGGCATTGAAAGCTCAGGCGTCAAAATCACATGCGATTCAATTAAAACCAAACTTCTACAGGATGTTCAGAAATCAACGGCAGGCGGAGCTTTGTTTTCTAAAGCAAAAAAGAAGTTTGAGGTTAGAAAAGACTTTCGTTGTTTTAATTGTAATCAATATGGACACAAAGCTGCCAACTGCTGGGTGAATGCTAAGAAAAAGAGTCAAAACAGAGAAGTTGGGTTTTGTACTGTGTTTGCACCAGGTTATATTAATAGAACAGATTGGTTTGTGGACTCTGGTGCCAGCTTGAACATGTCGATGCGCAAGGATTGGTTCGGCAAAATAAGAGATTCACATGTAAAGGAAATATTTGTCGTGAATAAACAAAAGCTCAATGTTGAAGGAGTTGGCGATATTGAAGATAAAATGGTGATAAAGTGAACATCACAATCCACGATGTGTTATACATTCCAGACTTGACAGTAAATCTTCTATGAAATGATGAAGAGAGGTTTGTCTGTCAAATTTGTTGGCGAAAAATGTACAATTGTAAAATATGGGTTAATTCTTGCAACAGCGTACCTTCAAGAGAACATGTTTAAGTTAAACAGTTTAAAACAAATGTGTATGATGGCAACGCTGGGTGACATTAAGTTTGGCATGCACGCATGGGTCATCTCAACTACAGTGACTTGGCAAAAACAAGAGATTTAGTAAATGGAATACAATTTCAACAAAAAAATACTGATAGTTACATAGCATGTCTGAAAGGTAAAATGGCGAAAAAACCATATCGTGCTTCCGAAACTAAGGATTTGCTACAACTCATCCACTCTGACATTTGCGGTCCTATGAAAGAAACTTCAATAGGAGGAGCTAAGTATTTTCTTTCTTTTATTGACAATTTTTCGCGAATGCTTTTTATTTATATTTTAATAAACGCTGGTTTGCCAAAGAAATTTTGGGCTAAAGCCGTTACCAATGCCACATATGTCATCAATTAATCCGTTTGTTCTGATATAAATAGAAACATACCCGAAGAAGTTTGGTCGGGAATGAAACCTGATTTAAGTCACCTACGTGTATTTGGTTCATGTGCTATTGCTCACATACCTGATGAGAAACGTAAAAAGTGGGACCCTAAGTCGCACGATTTAATATTTGTCGGCTATTGTGAAGATACAAAGGGTTATCGGCTATTGAACTCCAATGGTTGGCGAATGGTTAAAAGCCGTGATGTGTCATTTTTTGAAAATTATTTCCTCCACAACTTTAAAAATCAAAGCAATGGGCAATTACTAAACATAGATTTAGTGGAAGCTACTTACTAATAATCTTAGTGAAAATTGTTTTGATGCCGACGATGATGATTTTTCTGATAGTCAACCGGATGGTGATGTTTCCCCAGACTACATTCCCGATAATACTCTTGACGAAAATGTTCCACAATCCAGAAAAAATAATGAAGTTCGTCGTTCCAAGCGGGTCCGTAGACCAGTTAATATGACAGACTTTCATACTTATACAGTGCAGGCAAATGTAAGTGATGATCCGATAACTGTACAGGACGCCCTAAATCGAAGTGATGCTACCCAATGGAGAGAAGCCATGGAGAGTGAACTGAAATCGTTGACAGAAAGTAAAACTTGGACACGTGTAGACTTGCCCATTGGTGCTAAGCCTTTGAAATGCAAATGGATATTCAAAACCAAGCGCAACGAAAATGGTGAAATGGTACGACACAAAGCGCGACTGGTTATTTGTTATCTGTTGCAGCCCATTTTGTTCTCGACATCGAACAAATGGACGTTGTAACTGCCTTTTACAAGCTGATTTGTCTGAAGAGATTTTTATGGAACCCCCAGAAGGAGTTAAAGTCAACACAATGGGTAAAGTCTGCAAACTTAACAGAGCGATATACGGATTAAAGCAGGCAAGTCGTGAGTGGAACCGGAAACTAGACCAGGCTTTAAATGAAATTAATTTACAACGCTCGAAGCTTGATCCATGTATCTATTTTCACGTTGCCGAAACCCAAGTGTTATTTATCGTAGTGTATGTTGACGATCTCTTAATTATCTCAAATAACAACGAATTGAAATCCAAACTTAAAAATGAGCTACGGAACCGGTTTTTAATGAAGGATTTCTGGGAGACTAGTAGCTGTGTTGGTCGATCAAACTAACACTCTACAAGACACTCATCCTACCCGTGCTTGTTTATGGCGCTGAGGCATGGACCCTATTAAGTACTGATGCAGCGGCCTTGAGAGTGTTCGAGAGAAAAGTCCTACGTAAGATCTTCGGTCCAGTGCGTGTTGGCGATGATTTCCGTATCCGATTCAACAGTGAGCTGCATGAGCTCCTCAACGACATTGACGTTGTACAGCGTATTAACATCCAGCGACTGCGCTGGCTCGGCCATGTCGTTCGAATGGATGAGGATGCTCCGGCGAGACGAGTATTTGATGCGGGTATCTGCGGAAGTCGGCGAAGAGGACGACCTTGTATCCGTTGGAAGGACCAAATCGAGGAAGCCCTGTCATCGATTGGTGTGACCAACTGGCGTAGGCGCGCAAGAAGCAGAGGCGCCTGGAAGGATGTGTTGCGGCAGGCCGAAATCCGTTAAACGGGTTGTTGTCGCCAATTAAGCTAAGCTAAGTAGCTGTGTTGGTATTCGAATTTCAAGAAATCGTCAGAAAGGAGAAATATTTATTGACCAATCTACATATACAGCAGAAATTTTAAGAAAATTTAACACGTGAGATTGCAAACCCATATCAACACCCTTTGATGTCAACACAAAGTTAACAAATCCTTCAATTACAAGAGATCCCAAGAGGTTTGAAAATATACCATACCAAGAGCCTACTGGAAGTTTACTTTTTTTGGTACAGGGTACTCGACCCGATATAGCTTCTGCCGTTAATTACCTCAGCAAATTCGACAACAACTTAATATTCAAATCGTGTTGATTTTAGAATGTTTGGTTTTTGTGATGCCGACTACGCTAGCAATCCAACAGATAGGCGATCTTGCTCGGGCTATGTTTTTATACAAAAAGGCGCAATAAGTTGGCGTAGTAAACGGCAATCAACTGCGGCCCTGTCTACAACCGAAGCCGAGTATATGGCTATGTCCACAGAGGCAGAATGGTTACGTCAACTGCACAGTGATTTGTGGAATGATACACATAACAACATAACTCTCTTCTGCGACAACAAAAGCGCTTTGAGTTTGGCAAAAAGTGATGCTTTACATGGAGGGTCTAAACACATTGATGTTCGTCACCATTTTCTTCGAGAAAAAGTTAGCTATGGCCAATTAATATTGGAATATAAAAAGTCTGACGAAATGGCTGCTGATTTCCTTACTAAACCTGTAACCAAAGAAAAACACCCGAAATGCGCCGGGATGTTGGGCCTTTCCAAAGTTTAGCCAGCTTTTAGTGGAGGTGTTGGAGTGAGAAAATCTGACATCACAGTTTCCACTTTTTATAATGCATTTATATGCAACTCTTATTATAACTGTAAAGGCTGGTTCACCCACAGGTTTCTGAAACATTGGTTCGGAGAAATTTCTTATTTTCCGAGAGTTTTCTGCAAAATGATTCTCCCATTTCAGAAACATTGTTCGTAAAAACAGTGCTATCATATTTAATTGAAAATTACTAAATACATACATATGTGCATAATATAATATTTTTCAATTTTAACTTTTTCTCCAATTTTTTTTATTGAATCATTTTGCAGAAAACTCTCAGTGAACAAGAAATTTCTCCGAACCAAAAATATTTCAGAAACTTGTGGGTGAACCTTTCTTTATTTCTTACTGATAGTTGTTCGCACAAAATAATTTCTCTCGCTCTCTGAGAGAAACGTCAAACTACATATAAAAAAAATTTTATGCGAACCAAAAATGCTTCAGAAACCTGTGGGTGAACCAGCCTTAATTACATTTCCTTTTTGTAACTTCTACTTCCTTTTTTGAACTCTTACTTGGGTAAAACTTGTGCTTCATATCTATAAACATATTGTTCCGAAATCAGTGTTTTAATTTAGCATCCCAACAATAACTACCTTAATTTTTGTCCGATTTGATCAAACGAAGCGTCAATTTCTTCACAAGAATGTCATCACTTATTTAAGATTTTTTAATTGAAGTTTGCCAGTATGAACGGATAAACTTGAAAAAATATGAAGAAAATTTGCATTTGTCAACTTTATCTCATCAAAGCCCATAGCATTATTAAGTCAAATAATATATGTACATCGTTTTAAAGGCCCATCCCTCTCTCTTCTAATAAGGTTTAATTTTGGATATCGGTTCAGAAATGTTTGTGTAATCAATAAATTTGTGCGTAAGGTCCAAAAGAACAGTATTTGTCAAATACAACAAGTTTGGAGGGTTGAAGAAATATAAATTTTTTTGAGTTCTGCTCAACAAATCTCACAACTTACACTATGTCATTAGCTGGGTGTAATTAGTTTTTTTATTTTTTAGCAAAGTGTTATTATTACAATGCCTATTAATAATATCTGATTATTATTACAAAGCAATATATTTGTATAATTACTACTGTAATTTTATTTATTTCTATGCTGTGATGTTCTTACCTGTAAATACCTTTTTCTTCATTTATGGCCTGTTTTCATACCACAAGTGACTCAAAATATTTGTACATTTGTGAACATTTGGTTTTTATAACACAAGTGGTAACCTTTTTTGAGTAGACACGTAAGAAGTGAGTTTTTTTTTTTGGTTTTCATATAGCAATTCCACTTGCTAGAAATGTCAAAAGTAGACAATCAGAAAAAAGCAGTTGTGTACGGAATTTTGATTTAAAATTGTGAAAATAAAGATTCGTTTTTATTAATGGATTGTAATAATCAAAATTTGTAAGTATGTGTATTAGAGCGACTCACCAAAAAAGTGCTCGATGAACCTTGGACTTTTTTAAGATGACATTTAAAATATTTCGGCTCCAGCTTTGACCTCTCGTGAGCTGGACCATTTCGAAAAAGGGTCTATTTTTTCATGTTTTGTCAATTTGAGAATCTGTTTCTTTACCAACATATACAATATGGTTGTCATAAGAAAGGTTTTTTCAATGCGCGTCCAACTGTGTGTATAGTTTGTCCGAGGACGATCATCCATGTCCTTTTTTAAGGATATTCTGTTAAAAAGAACGGGTTTTGAATTTTTTCTTGCGGGTTGTTTGTAATAAAATAACCAAATTAACATATTTTAATCTTTAGTCGATTTAATTAAATACGGGTCTCAGCTTTTTTGGAAATTCGACGTAGTTTGCGTTTTTTGAGTATAGTTTTGTAAATATAAACAAAAAATTTAATAACTTTTTTTAATTTGGGAAAAAATATGCTGAAAAAAAGCCGTGGATCATTTCTTTGTTTCTTTCTTTAGTCCTATTTTAATCCATACATCATCTGGAAACTAAATCCGCCATCATTTTAGAGTTAATTTGGTTATTTTATTACAAACAACCCCGAAGAAAAAATTCAAAAACCGTTCTTTTTTACAGAATATCCTTAAAAAAAGGACATGGATGATTGTCCTTGGACAAATTGTATATACAGTTGGACGCGCCTTGAAAAAACCTTTCTTATGACACCCATACTGTATATGTTGGTTAGGAAACAAATTCTCAAATTGATAAAACATGGAAAATTGGCCCTTTTTGAAAATGGTCCAGCTCACGAGAGGTCAAAGCTGGAGCCGAAATATTTTAAATGTCGTCATAAAATATACCAATGTTCATTTTGAGGGGGGTACATCTTGCACGAATTTCGCTTCCATACAACTTGAGTCGCTCTAAGCAATGAAAAACATAAAAAACAAAGTGTCTCTTATGTTTCTTCGACATAAACGAACGTGATAGTGGAACACTTTCTGTATTACTATCAAAATATATTTCTATTGATGGGAACATTGTATTTTTCATTCATATTTTATTATATTTCATCTATGGAATAGTAAAAATTTGTTTTGGTAAACAAACAGAAAAAATGTAATAATAAACAAAATACAGGGTTGCCTTGTGTTTATTATTTATATTTTTTTATACTTTAACATGGAAAAAAACTCAGTGGTATAATAAAAATATATTTTGGCAACAATGTAACTTGACAAGACGCAACAATAACGTAAGTCAGGCAATTATGTTATAAAAACTCATTTTCTTACGTACTTGCCTCTGTACCGATTGCCTGCCTGTCAACAAGCTTGTGTTATGAAAACATGATATAAAAAGATCAGTACACAACAAAATAAATTGGGTTTTAGTGAACTTTTTTGACTACACTACCAGTTTTTAGTGTATGCGAGAGTTTACGTTCTTATTCAGTGTTTTTAGAGATCGCGTTGTGGTTTTTGATTTCATTTAAATATGACCCTTTGAAATATCCCAGGTACCTGAAATATTTAATGACAGTATGTAGTTTGTTTGCTTATAGATGAAAGGCCTCAGCTGACCCCAGGTCAAACATCTCCAACAAAATGAAATAGAAAAAATATTTCTTCTATCTATAAATAAATAAATTTATTAATAAATCAAATTTTCCATTGTCTTTGACCATCAATATATGTTCAACATTAGTTGCTCTTAATGAGAGACTTAATGATGAGAATAACCGTTCCACGCTTACTTGGGAACAAGGTATCGCCAATATTATTTCAGCTAAGCTTGAAATAATTTTGTTTTTGTTATGCCAGTATTCCAAAATATTATACTTCAGCGGAAGCCTTGATTTCCGTTCGTACATCATAAAAGGCCCAATTATGCCTCTGGACCAAAATCCGCACCAAACAGTGACTCGTTTTGGGTGCGTCGGCTTTTCAATGTATGCGTGCGGGTTTTCTGTGCCCAAATGTGACAATTTTGCTTGTTTACATACCCGCCAACATCAAAATGAGCTTCATCTGAAAAGATGATTTTATTTTGCCAAAATCGGCATCTTCTGTTAGTCGATCGTAAGTCGATTTCCCAGCGTTGTTCAAGCATATACACAACCATATTCGTTCAGCGGAAGGATAAAACTAATTATCTGTCAAATCAGACATGAGCGAAGTGTTACCATTCACGAAATAAGCGCTAGTTGAAAAAAAACGTTAGATGGCGGACCCAATATAAAGCGGCCCATTCAATTAAACCACCTTCCTTTTCACTATCATCATTATTTGAAATACTGTTGCAATCACCTTTGCCTTTAGAGCTTCTACTATAGAAATCGTAGTTTCGGTAGTGTTGCTCGAAGCAACGTAAAGGTCGAAGAGAAAAATACTTTTTAATAGCACTCAAAGAATTCGCGAAATAAAAACACCCTTTTTATTATTTTAAAATATAATTTTTCTTCTTTCAATTTTTTTTTCTTCTCTTTCCTCATCTCCTAAAGTTATACATTTGTTTGATTGAATCAATTTGAAAATGATTCATTGCTTCCGCCTTTTCCTTTATTCGGTTGTTTCTTGATTGAGCCCATTTGAAGGGAACCCATTGCTGCTGGATTTCCTGATTGTTTACCCACTTTTTTCTTTCTATCAAGCTACCAAGCTCAATGTTCCTCCAGTAAACATGCTTGATACCAGTCTCCCTCATATCCCTTCATATTCCAGGCTTCGGCTTCTTTAATATTAAAAAAAAAAAATTCAATTTACCTATCATCACTACACAAGCGCCTACTCCTTTGTAGGGTCCGACTGCTCAGTTTTTACATTCTTTATCTTCTTTTACACTCCAGGCTTCGGCCTGAATATTTTAATATTTTTATTTAAATATTGTTATCATAATAAAATGAGGTCTTCATTTTCCTAGGTTAGGTTAGGTTAGAGGACGTGTACTTGTCAACTGTGACGAGTACAGTACCGGAGGTCGAATTGACCCATTGTTCAACGTCATAGCTTCTCACACCACTCGTGTTGTGTGCGTTAATTTTATACATGAGTAGCGGGACCTACAGTTTAAAGTCGACTCGGAACGACAGATTTTTGAGAAGCTTTTCATGACAATTTTTACTCTCAGAGTTTTTGCCAAAAATCTGCTGAGAGGAAGTCGCCGAAGAAATATTTTCATATTTTCGTTTTGATGTCTGACCTGGGATTTAAACTCGGGCCTTTCGTCTAATAAGCCAACACACTACCTACTAGACCACGGCGACTTCTTTCGTTTTCCTAAACGAAGGGAAAGTGAATAATGACACAACTTATATATTTTTTATTACACATTCTAAAGACACTTTATTAATTTGGTTTGCAAATATTTTAACAGAAAAAAAAAATTGCTTTCGTTATGAAGAATTTTGTTATTGTATTTGGTTTATCTTTCCAGTAGTACCATTACTATTTCTTCAGCTGTTGTAATTATCACTGTTTTTTTATGTTACTGAACTTTCTGTTTTGCTGTATTTTATTATTTCTTTTTTAATTTACACGGACCTCCTTTTTTTTGTCCGAAGGGAAAGTGAATAATGACACAACTTATATAATTTTCATTTAATAATAATTTTGTATATTCGAAATCATTCGCTCTGCTGTAGTCGCCTGATATATTTGCTGTTGCCTCAACTGCTTGACGTTGCAAATCTTGTTCGAAATTTCATACGGGTATTTTTCTTGGTTTATCTTCAAGCGCTTGTTTTTCACTTTGAAGAATGGCTATGTTTGGGGAAAGCTTGATATTTTCTTCTAAAGAACGACATTTCGTTTCCATATCCTTTTTACATTTTTTTTAATTTCTTCTTTCTAAAGATTCCATTTTATGGCTAAATTTTGTCTTTTAATAAAAACTAACTTTCCTGGTGGAACTGCAGGAAGTGATTCCTTGCGTAAACAATCGTTCTCATCAGACATTCGAAAGCTAACATCAATAAGCAACAAATACATTTTAGGAAGCGATTTTAATTCCAGACATAATCATTGGGGATGTCAAAGAAGTAATTGTTGGGGCAACATTCTTTTTAACCAATTACAACTAAACCAAACCCCAATAGTTTTTCCCCACGAAAACTCCAATATTCCATCTGATCCGTCTAGGCAACCATTAACATTAGATTTTTTCTTAACAAATACTGCACATAAGGAAATAACAAATACAGTTCAAATTGACGAAATAAAACTTTTAACGATACTGTTAAAAAAGGAATTGATGAAAGTACACCAAAGCGTAGAATGAAGCCAGCTGTTAAAAATTTACCAAATAATATAAAAATAATGATACAATTTAGAAATATATATCGACGAAATTGGAAGAGGTATAGAGATATAAATGATCATTGGCAAATGACACGGCTAAACAAAGAAATCTGTATTGAAACAAATAAGTTTAGAAATTTAAATTGGAATAATATGCTAGGTTAGGTTAGGTTAGAGGACGTGTACTTGTCAATTAAGACAAGTACAGTACTCGGAGGTCGAATTGACCCATTGTACAACGTCCTTAAAGAGGAAGGATAAGAGAGGGAATAGGATATAAAGGAGAGGAGATAGGAAAGGGAGAATGGGAAGCGGAGGGGTCACATAGACCCAACAAAGAAGGGAGAGCGCGACTACCCTGATGAAGCCCTAGCACCTCTCAACCAGCCTAAGCCACAAATGAATCTGTGGAGAGCCTTGATGTCGGCTCTCGACACAGATTTCAAACTCTCAAAGAAGGCCCTGCCAAGGGTCCTCAGCCTCAACCTACCAAGGGCTGGGCAGTTACAGAGGAGGTGTTCGATAGTCTCCTCATCGCAACATGGCCTGCAATAGTCCGTCAGCGACCTAATCTCGCCGTGCCCTGTAATAAACCCGACAACCAACCTTAAGCTGGCCTTATCCAAGCCCAGCAGCCAACCTGTTCTCTTACTGTCCACAGCAGACCATAGACATCTAGAAACAAAACAACCCGATACGTTCCCCCAACGTCTCTGCTCTTCCTCCCCGACCCATCCATTGATGAGACCGTAGAGGTGGCAGACCGGGGGGTCAGGACCAACTATTAATCGCCCCCAGAGAGCGAACCTAACCTAGCGAGGGCATCCGCCGTCTCATTGCCTAGTATTCCGCTATGACCCGGAACCCAGCAAAGACGGATACGGTCTAGTCCAAAGGTCCTCAACGACTCCTTGCACTTGCGAACGAGCCGTGATTTGCACCAGACCGACTCAATGGCCCTAAGGGCAGCCTGACTGTCAACGAAGATCACGTAAAATTCCGAATCTGAAGCTGGGTCCACCAGCTGTGGCCTCAATAGCCTTCAAGATTGCGAAAAAACTCCGCCTGGAAAACGCTGCAGTCATCATTCAACCTAAAGTGGAGTTCAAGACCGAGTTCCCTACAGAAAACCCCAGCACCTGTACATCCACATAACTTAGACCCATCCGTGAAGATGGGTATGCCTCTCTGTCCCTGGAGTACCCCACCATTCCATTGTGCCCTTTCCGGTATAAGTATCCTTAAACCGGGCAGGAACATAGCCTCAGGCACAATATAATCGGTGGCTTTTTCCGAAAGTCCATATCTCCCGTCAGGAAAGATGACATTCAGAACTCTGGAGTGACCTATCGACCCACTGTTTCCAGCAGCCCGATTCCCTCAGACGAATGGCACTGCGCGCTGCACACCGCTTGACATACAAATCAGGCGGAGTCAGGCAGAGCACAGTGTCAAGAGCAGCCTGAGGGCAACTCTTCCTCACTCCAGTGATACTCAAGGAAACAATCCGCTGAACCTTATCCAAGATTTTCCGCTGAAAACTCTTAACTAAGGCACACCACCAAACAACGCAGCCATAGGTAATAACCGGTCTAACAATCGCCAGATATATCCAGCGAATGGCCCTAGGCGGAAGACCCCAGCTCTTACCTATGGAGTTCCTACACTGGTAGAAAGCATTCAGTCCCTTCTTCATTCTTTCCTCGGTGTTTCGTTTCCAGTTCAGCTTGCTGTCCAGGACAACACCCAAGTACTTGACCTCAGAAGACAACGGAAACACCCTACCAGCCAACCTCGGCAATTTTGTACCTACGCGAGAACAAGACGAGGTCTGTCTTATCCGGATTTATACCCAGGCCACAGTCCGCAGCCCAAGAGGATAAAATTCCAAGAGCAGACTCCATCAGTTCCCCCAGCGTCGGTAGAAATTTTCACCCACCAGAATAGCCACATCATCGGCATATGCCACAACCCTAAAGCCCCTACTCTATAGAAGCCTCAGACCAACATTAGCAACCAGGAGCCACAAGAGAGGGGATAGGACACCCCCTGCGGTGTACCCCTGGTCGCACGCTTTACGATAGAACATCCACCCAGATTCGATCGGATTAGTCCATTACCCAACATGTGGATGATAAACCGCACCAGAAAATCTGGGGGATGTATATCCCTCAGTGAATTCTCAATAGAAGAAGTGGTGACATTATTAAAGGCCCCCTCTATATCAAGGAAAGCCGACAGTGTGTACTCATCCCTAGCCAGATTCGTCTCAACAAAACCTGTCACGTCATGAAGAGCGCTCTCAACCGACTTACCCTTAATGTAAGCATGTTGCGACCCACTCAACAGAGACCGGTCCATGTTTGACCTCAAATATAGATCGATAAGTCTCTCCAAGGCTTTCAAAAGAAAGGATGAGAGCGATATCGGTCTATAATCCTTCGGGCCGATGTGACTGGGTTTACCAGCCTTTGGTATAAACACCACAAGCACATCTTTCCAACCATCAGGTATATCACACCGCCGGAGACAGTCTCTATACACGTCCACCAGACATTCGTGTAATATATCACCAGCACGCTGAAGCAGAGCCGGAAAGATACCATCCGGGCCAGGCGACTTAAAGGGCTTAAAGCTATTTATCGCCCATTTGACCTTGTCTCTGTTAATGATATCCTCCAAATCGGGCATCAAGCCAGCATCACAGAGGGGATCCGCTACCCCCGACGGATAGCTTTCTGGATCCACACAATTGGGAAAATGAGTGCTCAGCAGAACCTCTAGGGTTTCTTTTCTCGAGGCTCTCCATGGGCCATCGTTCTTTTGGATGAAGCCTAGGGTGTTGGGGTCCCTAGACAGCATCCTACGGAAACGAGCCACATCGGCAACATTCTCGATACTCGTGCAGAAACTCATCCAGGTGGTTCTCTATGAGCGCTTTATTTCCCTTTTATACTCATTAAAACTGGCCTTATATGCAGACCAGTCAACATCCCTGCCCGACTTTTTTCCTTAGCCTTATTAAAGAGTCTCCTGGTACAACAGCGGAGTCTACGGAGTTCCGCATTCCACCAGGCTGGCTGGTTCCTCTTACCCGGGTAAGTGAGAGGACAAGCATCTCTATAACAAGACAACAAAATATCCGTCAAAGACCCAACTCGATCATTGACGCCAGGAGTGGAACGACCCCTGAGGGTCTTAAGTTCCTCCTCCACAGCCCTCTCATATCTGATCCAGTCAGTTCTTCTTGGATTCCTGAAGGGCTTGTTAAAGCCACCTGATAGATTAATACTGAAGGATATCAATTGGTGATCAGAGAAAGAACACTCATCTGAAACCCTCCAGTCATTAATCATAGAATGTCAATTACAGTCTCTCTAACACGGTTTCTAAACGTTGGCGTGTTACCAATGTTACAAATGTTGAGCCTATTAAGAATAATAAAATTCAAAATCGACTCACCCCTAGTATTTATGTCAGTACTGCCCCATTGGGTGTGATGAGCATTGGCATCGCAACCCAGGACAAGGCGACATCTTGTCCTCTCCGCATGCTCCACCAGTCGTCCAATTAAGTCATCAGGTGGGGATGCAGCCTCGTACGGCATGTACACAGATGACAGCATCAACTCGATCCCAAGGTCATCTTTGTACGCCACAGTCGTTACGTCACCTGCACAAAACGAAGGAGTGATTAACAAGTCTGAACTACCCCTAGCTAATATACAGGTTCTTACCTTCTCGCTTGTTCTAGGAACAAGTAACCTATAATCAGGATCGCTCAAACCCAGGATCCTATCCCTAAGGATCCAAGATTCCTGGATAAGAGCGATGTCACCTTCGAGGCGGCGTAGGGTGGTTAGTAGGTTGTGTGAGGTGGCTTCGCAGTGATGCAGATTAATCTGCACCACTTTTAGCCTCCTCTAGGTTCCTAGGCACCCCTTATTTCCCGATGACGGAACTTTAGGTTTGCCATCCCACACAACACCACGTCACCCCTTGCCCTTAGCCTCTGAAGTGAGGTCTGATCAATAGCGATCCGAAGATCGTAGCCCTTCTTACCGTCACCAGCCAGGGAGTTAACAACCGCCCACGTACTGGTGTGCAATCCATCGTTCTGCTTCCCAATAAGTTTGGGTATGATACTCACCCGCCTAAAAGTAGGCAGAGTTCGCCAAGGCGCTTCACTGATTCCACAAGGAACTTTACAGTTCCCTCGTTTTCACAGTCGACTACCTTGATGCCCCTGGACCAACCAATAGAAGATATGCGACCATTCCTGCCATCACAACTCTCCTCAGCAATAAACTCAATGAGCCTTTCTTCAGCTAGATTCCATCTTTCAGGAGAGATTTTGCCATCCAAATCCGACCTGTCGATGAAAGCCAGCTGAAGGGAAGGGAAACCTGCACAGAGGACCTATCCGCCGAAGTGACTCCCCCCAATTCCTTGGCCTCTAACCTTACATCCTCCTTTTGGGATAAAGGATTGGCGGTAGCTTCTACCTCCTTTCCACCATCCCTTGTAGGAGTGACACCACCACCCTTTCTCTTCACCGAAGGATTGAAAACTCGGGTGGTCTTCTTTGCTCCAGATGGGAGTAAGGGTGTATAACCTTTGTGCCCCTCGCATGCGGCTCGAGAGGTAGAATCAGTTGGCTCTATGCTCTCGTCCACACTCAAGGGTCCATCAGAGTCAGCGACCCGTGAGAGGGCACTGTCTGGGTATTTTTTCTCATACCGCAGAACAGTGCCTCTGTGTCGAGCCAGCATCCTCTGCTCCTTAACAGAGAGGGAATCCACATCACAGCTTGCAAATCTCCTCAAGACAGTGCAAGCCCTACGATATGAATTCCTCTCCTTATACATAGTGGAACGTTTACGCCCAGTTCTACCCCCCTTGTCAGACGAGCCACCTCTACCCATGCAGTCCGGATCAGTAGATGATCATACTAGTGGGTCAGAAGCATCCTGTCTGACAAGTGGGTTCCTTAAAGGGGATGTCACCACCTCATTGCTCCCAGTGGCAATTTGGATACGAGTGAGAGGGAGCCTTTCGATGACCGTATTGTCACCGTCTTCATCCGATAGTGGGGAGACAGAGTCTGACTCCACGCACATACCTCCCCAAAGGCCTTCTCCACAGTCGTAATCCTCAGGCCAGCTGGGGCGAAATTCCTGACCATCTCATTGTTATTGTCAACAATGCTCGCCTGGATTCGCGCAATGAGCTGGGACGCGTCCAGTCCATTCAAAAATACCAGTTCGTCATCAATGTCCGTATTATTGTATTTCTCGTCCATGTAAGTCCCACGAGTGAGGGGGGAAAGGAGGTCGATCATGCCATAGCCACCGCTAGCATGATAGGGACTTGGTAGGAAACCTAATACTCACTGAGGCGCCCAGGTATCAGTGAGGCTCCGTTAAAATACAGTCGGATTAGACCCCTGACTGCAAACCATCCGATGAGCACGGGTCGCATAACACTCCAGATTAGGGGTATGAAAGAAAAATATACGTGTTCCGACGATTCGAACAGATCAAGAACGACATCGATCCGAAACCAGAGTCTTCCCACGATATTAGGGTAACCTTTAGTCATGCACCCCAACTCACCCTGGGTCACAGAGTGAATCGAAGTACACTTAAGCCCCCACATCGCGACAAGATCGTTACCCAGGTGGAGGAATAATATGCTAACTACCTTGGAAAAGTCTTCGGAACCGTTTTGGAAGGTTTCTAAAGTTTCAAAACGAAAAACAAGTAATATTCCTATTTTGAAAGATAATAGCCAAGTTAGCTTTACGCAACAAGAGAAAGCAAATACGTTAGCTAAATGTTTTATGACAAATCACAACATTTCATCCCGGTTAAGTGATATAAACACAATATTTGATGCTGATAATGTAGCAAATCAAATTCGAAGTTGCAATGTAAATCCACGGGACAACTACTATGTAAATAGTCCACAAATAAAACAAATTATTAAAACCCTAAAAAATAAAAAGTCGCCTGGAATTGACAGTATAAATAACCAATGTTTAAAAAATCTTCCAAATAAAGGTATAAAATATCTCACTAATCTGTTTAATAGGTGCTTTAAATTGTGTTACTTTCCGAAATACTGGAAAATATCTAAAACAATACCAATTATAAAGCCGGGTAAACCTCCTGATTCACCACAGTCATATAGGCCCATTAGTCTATTACCATCCACAAGCAAAACTCTTGAAAAAATTCTAAAAGAAAAATTAAACAATTTTATTGATGTACATAATATAATCCCTGCGCAACCGTTTGGTTTCCGTAAGGAATATAACACTTCACAACCTTTAATAAAAATAAGAAAACTGGTAAAGGAAAACTTTCAAAATGCTAAATCTACGGGTATGGTTCTCTTAGATATAAAATCAGCATTTGATTCGGTCTGGCACAACGGTCTCATCTACAAGTTGAAGAGACTAAATTTTCCAGATGAGCTCATCAAAATTATTCAAAATCTTTTATACGACAGATACTTCTCTGTACATATCTGATTGTTGAAGTGATCGGACGTGTTTATGTTTGTGCTCCTGCAAGATTTTTGTGTAGTATCTGCGTTTTTGAAGTTTTGCATCCTGAAAATATTTTCTATAGTTGCATTTTGGGCAATAAATCGTAACATAAAAATAGTCAAAATAACATAAAAATACCGATTTGAAATTTATCAAAGTGAAATAACGCATAGCAACAGAGTCTAACTCTTCATGCAATATTTATTTATAATTTACAAAAACAAATATAAAACGGACAATCTTATTCTTGGTGACTCATCCTCAGAATTAAAACAAAATTAAGTAACTGAAATTGAACAACAACAAACTTACACAGTATCTTTAATCCTAACAACTACATAGCAACATTATCCTAAACAAAATAAAACAAAAACAAAAGTAAACAAATTAAAAACAACCAGCTGTTTTACACTAATTACCGGTTTATTAAGTGCTGCCAAATTTATCTAAAGTATTGACAGTCAATTTATATGTTAAACATTGTTACTTTTTGTAATCACTACTATTTATTGCAACTGCCTTGGTTTGTGAATTTGCTAAAGGTCGTATATTGCGGTTTATACTTTTAAATTAATATAATGGAGTGTTCAAAAGCAAATTGTTCCACTACTGGGAATCTTAGGATGGTCTCATGCTGGCTATGTATGAGCCTCTATCATATAATTTGTAGTGGTCTTAAGGCTCGTGATGTTGATGCGTTAGCTGATCCACAGAAGTTCCTTCAATGGACTTGTCCTGATTGTAGAAAAGTCAATATCGAATTCTACAAACTATTTAAGGACTCTATGGTTAAATTTAACACAATTAGTAATGATCTCATGGAATTGCAAAAGAAGTTTACAGAGTTTGGTGAGTTATTTGCTAAATATCCTAATTTGGATAAATTTGTTAGTAACCAACATTCTGCATCACCTAAACGTAAAAGGGATGGTCTGAGATCTGCTCAAAATGTTTCTCCATTACTACCACCTGCTGCTGATCCGAATGAGAATGTTGTAATGACTCCATCTTGTGAATTGCAACCGTCATATTCTTTGAATAATAATTGTACATCACCGTCCACAAATTTAATTTCCCCTCACCTCGTGCTGCTGATATTTCGTCCGTTACTGAAAATCCTACTAACTCACAACCTACTTCAAGTTACTCGAAAGCTGCTGCAAAAGTCACTGATATTAATAACACCTTGATAACCACACCTAAGCCGTTAAGAGTCATACCACCTGCTAGAAGCATTTTTATCTCACGTTTAGCTTCTGACACTGCCATAAAGGACATTGAATTTTATATAAGATCTAAAATAGGTGACGGGATTAATTTATCGATTCATAAATTTGCATACTCGCAACCGAGAACAATAGCGTCTTTTAAAATTACAGTTCCGGACGAATACTTTGAAAAAATACAAGATTTTAATTTTTGGCCTGCAAAAACATATGTCCGGGAATATGTTTCTTCGGAAAGACAAAGGAATAATATTGTACGTCTACCTACACCGCAGATTACAAAAAACTAAATATTCACTGTGATAGTTTATCAATAGTATATCAAAATGTTCGTGGATTGAATACTAAATTGTCCAAACTCTTCGTTAATAGTCATGATTTTATGTATGATGTAATTGTCTTTACTGAAACTTGGCTTAATGACGGTGTTTTTAATGCAGAAATTCTTTGTAACAAATATCAAATTTATAGATACAATCGTAATACACGCAGAGGAGGTGGTGTATTAATTGCTGTCTCTTCATTATATCCATCAGAACAGTTTGTAACTGATACTTCCAATATTGAATTTGTTGCTGTTGTTGTAAAATTAAAAACGTCTAAAGTCTACTTCTCTTGTTCTTATGTTCCCCCTGATTCTGACTATGCTGTTTACTCTGATCATGTTGACGCAATAACATCTGTTGTCCAATGTGCCAAAAAAGACGATTCTGTTTTTGTTATGGGTGATTTTAATCTACCCTCAATTATATGGAAACATGTACCTGATGTGCCTTATTTAATTCCGATTAAAACTAAGACTTGCCATGACGTATTCCTAAACGATATTTTTGGACTATCACTGTATCAAATAAACTCACTTTGTAATGACTTTGGAAAAATACTGGATCTTATATTTGTTAATGATGTTAATCACTGTAGTGTTTTACGTTCTGAACCTGTAACTTTGCCTGAGGATCGATATCATCCGACCTTAAAAACTAATTTTTCCCTTCCAACGAATTTCAAAGCTAAGCCTTCGAAAATAAGTAAAGTTTACTGTTTTAATCGAACCAATTACCATTTATTTAATGACATGATGAAAAATACTTGTTGGAATGAAACCTTATCTATTCCTGTTAACAATGATTCTGATATTGACTTGATGATTTCTAACTTTTATAAGAAAGTGCATTCAATAATTGAAAATTGTGTTCCCTTAAAACCTTCATATACTCTGGTTGGTCCACCATGGAATTCGAAACAACTGTCACGACTGAAAAATCAAAAGAACAAGTATTACAAGAAATACAAAAGGTCTGGCTCCATTATTGATTATGGAAGATATTCTATTTGCCGGTCTGAATATAACATTCTAAATCACTTATTATATAAAACATATATGGACAAAATGAAAAATAATTTTATTAAGAATCCTAGATCTTTCTTTACGTTTGTAAATTCCAAGAGAAAATCAACTGGTTATCCATCCTTTATGAAATTTGCTGATAAAGAATCCGGAAGTGTTGATGTCATATGTGATATGTTTGCTGATTTCTTCGCCAGTACTTATTCTAACTCCGCTTACAAGGATACAAATAATTACCCTTTCCCGCTGACATCGGCTCCAGTAATATCTATTCCAACTTTTAGTGACAGCGATATTTTAGTAAACCTGAAAAGGTTAAAGATGTCTTTTCGTCCTGGTCCTGATGGGGTTCCAAGTTGTATTTTAAATCGATGTGCAGAATCATTCATCACACCATTAGTCATATTGTTTAATACCTCGATTAATTATGGATATTTTCCTATGTTTTGGAAGGACTCGTATATTATACCGCTTTTTAAATCTGGCAATCAGTCTGATGTTACAAATTATAGGGGCATTGCAAAACTGAGTGCTATTCCAAAAATGTTCGAGAAACTGGTTGCCGATTTTTTGATCCATCATACTTCATCGTTACTATCACCTCATCAACATGGTTTCCGAAAGGGCTGCTCAACAACGACTAATGTGCTTCAGTTAACATCCATGGTAAATGTGGCCTTTTCTCAACAGAAGCAAACTGATGTAATTTTTACGGATTTTAGCAAAGCGTTCGATAAAGTGAATCACAAACTACTGTTAACTAAATTGGATTTAATGGGTGTAAACCATAGGAGCTTAAGATGGCTAGAGTCGTATTTGACTGGTAGAAAGCAGACTGTATGTGTGAACACTAGCTTATCTAAATATATTTATGTGCTATCTGGTGTTCCTCAAGGCAGCCATCTTGGTCCACTTCTTTTTTCGCTGTTTATAAACGATCTTCCCAACATAATTAATTTTGCCAATATCTTAATGTATGCTGACGATGTAAAACTTTTTCTCTCCTTTAATAATTTCATTGAGCATATTTATCTTCAAAGTGATCTCAATAATTTCTATTTGTGGTGCGAGTACAACATGATGGAGCTGAATATTAAAAAATGCAAATGTATGCGGTTCTCAAGAAGTAATTTTGTCGCGGTTAATTACTTGCTTGGAGGTCATCAACTGGAAATAGTGGACTCTTTTATTGATCTTGGGATCCTATTAGACACAAAATTAAACTTTAATGATCATATCACTTTGACTGTAAATAAGGCAAGAAGCACTCTTGGCTTCATAAAACGTTGGGCAAAGGAATTTACTGATCCATATATTACTAAACAGCTATACATATCGCTTGTCAGACCTATTTTGGAGTATGGTTCTATCGTTTGGGATCCTCACTATAATGTTTACAGCGAACACATCGAATCTGTTCAGAAACAATTTCTACTCTTCTGCTTGCGTGGCCTTGGATGGAATTATTCGGACATGCCTTCATATACTAGCAGACTGGCTTTAATAAAACTGCCTACCCTTAAGAGTCGTCGAACGATGTTAAATATATCTTTTATGATTAACCTGATCAATGGTAATATTTGCTGTGAATTTCTGTTAAGATCTGTTAAATTCAATGTTCCTCGTCGTAACTTCCGCTGTTATAATCTTATTTATATTCAATTCTGCAGAACTAATTATGCTGTTGCTGATCCATTAACTAGAATTTGCCGTCAATTTAATTATTTGTCAGACTTTGTTGATTTTTCTTTAAATTCTTGCGTTATAAAACGGAATATTATTGTTTTTCTTAATTCTTAACTTTTCCTAATTTTTATTGTAATAGTTACGTTATTTTTGTAGAAACTGTTTGTAATTGTATTTAATTTTATTCGTACCAATTTTTGTTATTAGTCAGTAAGGAATTTGTCCATTGACTTGAATAAATAAATAACGACTTCTAAAAAAATCAGCATAACAGCAGGATGTCCACAAGGATCTTACCTTTCTCCAGTCCTTAATAATATATTTTTACAGCAGACATTCCTATTTTTCCTCACTGTGTAACCTCAATTTTTGCAGATGACACAGCTATACTTAGCTCAGATGAATATGCAGTAAACATCATAGCCAATTTAGAATTGGCTTTGGAAAATTTAAAAACTTACTTCAATAAGTGGAATATTATGATAAATCCGGAAAAAACAAAGTCAATATATTTTACCAGGAAAAGGAAGTCATATTTCTTACCACAAACCCCTCTTCGTTTCATGGATCATGATATAAGTTGGGAAAACAATGTTAAATACTTGGGAATAATACTTGATCCAAAATTAAACTTTAACAACCATATATCATATTTATCAGATAAGATTAACAAATTAATCTATATAATATACCCACTTATCAACAGGAAAAGTTTTCTTAATATTGATAACAAGAATTTGATACTCAAATCCATATTTCCCGCTTTAATATTTTATTGTGCCCCAGTTTGGGCTACTTCTGCTAAATGTCATTTTAAAAAACTTCAAATAGCCCAAAACAAGTTCCTTAAGACGTTATATAATCTTCCTTGGCATTATTCTACACAACGACACCACACATTATCCGGTATTGAACTCGTTCAGGATAAAATAAATAGATTAACTCTAAATTTCAACAGAAGATGTCAATTTTCTCAATATCTGCATACAAATGAACTCCAGCCGTAAAACTATATTCAATATACTCTAGTATAAATTTTTACACTTTAACTACTGTCTCATAAAGGTTTTTGTAAATTTTTCCCTTCCATTTGCATATTAAAATATTATTTAAAAAGCTCACAAAATTCAGATTTAATTACTAAGTAGAAAAGAACAAAGTTTCTAAACTCTTTAATAATATAATATAAGACGATTGTAAAACAGTATTAATATATTAAATGAAATATTAAATAAATAAAAAATAATAAAAACTATCTGCCATAAGAATCACTTTATCTTCAACATTTAGTGAATGACTATGTATTTTAATACCCTTTTACATGACAGAATTTATATTTTATTTCAAAAAAAGTATATTGCTAACAAAAAATTGTTACCTTTATTTTATCTAAGAAATTTAACTAATGTTATCTCAAAAATATATATTGCTAATAATAATAATATAATATATATAATATAAATAATATTTTGTATTACTTTCAGATTGTCTATATATTCCAGTTGTGTTTGAATGTAGATGAGCTTAGTTTTATCTGCATCAGAAATTATATGCGAGAATGATTTTGAAAAGTTGTATATTACCTATAAAATCATTGTATTGATTTAGTACTACTGTATTCTCATGTGTAGTGTTTGTGAATAATCTCTTATGTTGCTGATTTTAATATTCATATGATTTAAAGATTGGTCGTAAAGATACTCCTCTCGTGTTTATGGTTATGTGTTTCAGCACCGCTATCTATATCCCTATCGTGATCGTACTGGAAACAGTAGATGTTAAGTTTTCGATATTTATAGTTACTATAATATCCACAGCGAACTCTTATCTCAGAGTAGTCATATTTTAAACTTTCTATAATGCCACCGATATTAGTTTTTTTTCAATAAAATCAAGCTTGAATGTTTTGATTAGGTCATCTATAATAAAATACTTTTTTGTCATTGCTTCTCAAATGCCGTAAATAAGGAGCAATTGCTGTTGTAGTAGTTGTAGAATCGTTGTTTTCTGCTGATGGATCTAGCTGAAGTAATAAGTTTATTCTTATATATCTGCGTTTTCTACACTCTACACTCGATTTATGCCATTGAGTTTCAAAAATTTGCAGGCTTTTTTTCCGAGGATGATTTGAAGGTAGTCAAATCAGCTTATCCCATTGATAATAAATTTAATTTAATGAAACGTAAAGGTGTCACTAATTATGATTACTTAGATTCACTGAATCGGCTTGAAGAAATTTAATTACCACCATGCTCCGATTTTTTCAATTAATTGACTAATGAATCGTGTAGCGTAGAGGATTATGAACACGCTTAAAAGTATAGAACACATTTAATTATTCTAAACTATTAGATAATTTACTTTCATATGTAATGTGTAATATTTTTGAAAATTTTATATGTATAAATCATTACAGAACATTGACTAAAAATACATTAGAACACAATTTTTTAAAATTGTTGAATAATGCTGTGTACAGAAAAATTATGGAAAATGTTGACAAATGAAAAGATATTAAAATAGTATGTGAATGGGAGAGTAGGGGTGAGAATTTAGGAGCTAGAGCCCGATACACGATAATATGCATGCTATTCAAATGAATACAATCGAAACTGAGTGTAAAAACTCTCTATATTAGATTTTTAGTGTAAGAGTTACCAAAATGGAAAATGTATAATTTTCATGATGATTACATGAATCCAAAATATTGTAAGAATATTAATCTTAATTATATAGATACTGATTTACGGTGATATTAAAAATGATATTAGCACACAATTCGATACATCTGGAGATGCGAAAGATAAGAATGTCTAAAGCGAGTTTTCCGAAAATATATCCTATGAAGCCTAAAATGAAAACAGACTACAGGGATACCCCGAAATCGATAACATCTATAGGCTACTCAGTTGGTTTACGTTTATCTTATTGATATAATATGGAAAACTACCCGATCTCAAGGTGGTACTAGCTACGATTCCCAGAAGCTTTCCTCAAAACTTTCAAGTCATAAATGCTACTTAGGTTGTGACTATATTAGAATACCTACACCTTAGCGGACTCTATCGCTAAGATCATAAGAAATCAGAAGTTTTATATAGAGTCCTTTACGCCAAAATTGCATTGGATATCAGCATTATGTTTTGTAAATATCCAAGCTAAATTTTTCTGACGAATACCATTTGCGTTTCAGAAGCAGATCCTCAAACAGCTTATTGGCGTGCCTATATCAATCTGATCACAATTTTTTTAAATTGCTTAACGATGGTAATTTCAGAACAATCTTAAAGCCAGATTTTTACACTGGCATCGACATATTGATATAGTATAAAAACTTATTTTTGATTCTGTTCAGTGTTTTATTAACATGACTAATACGTATTTTCACCGATGAATAAAAATTGGCGATTGTTAACTTATTTTATGAACTTAGCTGTGTAGCGAAAAGAACAGACTTTGGTTTTCGTACAGGTTTCAAGACTGTAACCAAAGAATATGGATATAAAGAATGCGCATTATGTAGAGGTAAAATTTCTTATGGCGGGTTGTAACATTACGACCCGCTCTCACCAAAATCTTTTTAAAAAATCATTTCTTGATGAGGAGGGTGGAAGACAGAAGAAAAATAAACACAAACAAAGAGCGTAACAATGTGTTGCTCTCATCATGAGAGCGTAAAAATGCATTCAGTTGCTTTGCTTGTCAGCTTCTAAAGAAGAATGTTCATTTCGCTTTTTTCAGACTTTAAATTTACACCCAAAGAAATACTACAGTATGATTCACTAATATCAATGAGAAATGATTTCGATTTTTGGAAGAATACTTGCCAAGTTAAATACGGTGTTTTTAGGTTTTTAGCTCAGTACAATTTTCTTATATTTTTCGCTCACATATACATATTATTGGGTTAATAAGTAGACTTGAAAATATTACTAACAATTTTCCTCTGGGTTAACACATGCCTCTCATAATTTTTATCATGTTCTCTTTGTGTCGACGTCTGAGAATATGTGATTTGAGAACAGTGTTGCCGTTTTTGTTTATTTCTAACCAAAATTGGTTATTTTTCTGATCAATGTGTAGATTTTTTGGTTTTGGTTTTTTTTTTTTTTTTCTTATAAAAAAAAACAATTTTTTGTTTCTTTTTTTATTAATTATAATGTAAACTTGAAAAAAAAAATAAAACAAAAGTCTACGAATTTAATTGTGGTTATATTTTTTTTATTTGGTGATTTCTTTCACAAATGTTGGTTACAAAGTTTTTTTTCGTGGCAGCACTGTTTCAAAAGATAAATAAAAAATTAGTCAAACAACAAAAACGCACGATAAGAACAACGCATTGTTACGCTCTTGGTTTCTTTACCCTTCCCTTCTATCTTCCCCCCCGCGTCTTGAAATATTTTTGAGAAATATTCCAAAATATGCCAAAATGCACATTATTTATTTTCTTTGCTGTAACACATCTATTTCCACACTTTTCTTTTGTTATAACCTGGGATTTTTTCTATTCTTTCGCTATCCGCTATCTTTAGTAATTGTATTTACATCTCCAGAATTTTGTAATCATGACAGTAAGGAATTTGATTCTCCAGTACCTTTTCTAAACATAAAGCCTTTTTTTATAAATGTGAGCTTTGTTTCACACGCTTGACTATCTAACCATTGAATTGTATTTTTAATTGCTAAAGTGAGTTGATAATTCAACTCGATTATCTTCAACGAGAAAATAATTTTTTATTGTGAATTTTTCAATGTTTGATTTTATCTATCATTATTTCTCCACATTGGATACTTTTAAAAAGGTTTCTTAATCTTTTTCTCCAAATTTAGTTGTTGTTATAATTTCTTTAAATTTTCTTATTTTTTCCTAAATTCAATACTTATGTTAGCATAATAGTTTTTTTAACATAACATTCAACGAATAAAGAACAACTTTCAATTTTCAATTTAAAGACGTCTTTTTTAATTTTTTTACTTCTGCTTTTAAACCCCATTCACATTTACACCATAATTATAAAATCGTGATTTTTTTATTGTCGTGTTTAAATTTTATTGTATAAACGGTTTACATTTTTTGGTCGTTCATTTTATTTAAAAAAAGTGTTTCACGCTTTAAAACACGTTTAATATATAAGACAAAAACGAAATTAAACATAAAGAAAGTCCCAAAGAATCATAAAAAAGAGAAAAAGTATCTTTTTTCGACCAATCTTTATTATATACTTCTCCCGCCAACAAACAAAAAAGGTAGTGACTTTAAATCATTGTGTAAATTTGGTGTTTCATAGTTTGCACCACAGCAAGACGTATTTAACAAGTTTATTTTGCAAACAAATACAACGCTATAAAAACACTCTAACTATGTGTCAAAATAACACAACACTGTAGTAAACAAAATCACTGAATTTTGATTGTATTGTTCATAAAACAGACGTTATTCGTCTAACAGAAACTATCAACAAACTATTCAATTCTCATGTAAAAAAACAACACATATTAAATTGTAAGGCTTATCTTTTTATTATTTTCATATTCATATAACAATCAGATTTTTTTATTTTCGTAATAGTGCCTTAGTTAATGCCTTTTTTACAATTAACTTACATATCTTTGCCCAAAGACACAATACAAGACTATGTGTAATTTATGTATGTACATAACGATAAAAGATAAAATTTTATTTCTTTCTAAACAATTTTTGTAATGCAACCTGAAACGCCAGCATTAATATTTCCAAATTCTTTAAGTACCATGATATGTTATACAAAATATGTACTTTTTTATTTTTATCCAAAAAAGATTTGTAGAATTCACTCATTTTATCTGCTGATATTTCACGCACTCCAGCAAGGTTATGCATCTTGATAAAGTCTTCTTTCTCCTAAAAAGAAATAATAAAAATAAATTAAAAGAGAATAGTTATAAATAACATCTGATATTGTGCTTCTTTATAAATTTAACTTAAATATTTTAAGCTGGGCAAAAAATTTTCAATAACTGTTTTTAGTAGGGGTTATAATAATATTGCTAAAAAGTTTTACAACTTTAAATATTTTAAAGACAATTATAAAAAAATAATAATAACGTGAAAATTAATTTCTAAGGGCCATTATTACAAACTGACTTTAACTAAATGCAGGATTTTAACGGGCAGATAACTTTATTTTCATTACTATGAGTACACAATACGATAAGAGTGAGCGTTAAGCTAAAGGAAAAATCATCCTAATTGTAATTCCTAAAGTTAACTTTATGTATGACCTGTAGTCGCAGTAGTCTAGCCCGGGTTCGAGCCCCAGGCCAGACATCAAAACGAAATATGAAAAAAACTATTTCTTCGGCGACTACCTCTCAGCAGATTTCTGGCAAAATCTCTGAGAGTAAATAAACCTGCCATGAAAAAGTTCCTCAAAATCTGTCGTTCGGAGTCGACGTAAAACTTGTAGGTCTCGCCACTCAAGTATAAAATTAAGGCACACAACATGAGTGGTGTGAGAAGCTAGGCCGTAATCCTGACTGAAGGGTTGTAACGGCCAACTATGTATGTATGTATGTATGTTTATGTATGACCTTGACATGATATATATATTATTTTATGGTATCTTCAAATATAAACATGAAATATAAACATATGTATATTAATAGCCTTTCAAATCAAATGGATATTGGCGCATTCATTATATTTATTAAAAAAAGCTAAAACCACAACTTACAAATTTTATAAAAAAAATTAATAAATTAATAAATTATTAATAAATTAATAATTAATAAAGCCGAAAGTCCATACCATCCGTTTCATGCGACCTTGCGTTACATGGGTATACCGAAAAAGTAGAATCAGTGTAGTTGTTTGTGACAAGAAACAAAAGAAAATGCATAGACGCATAGAATGCATCAAGTAGGTTTACTTTCTACTTTTCTATGCGACTCATGCATTGCTAAAAAATATCAGCTGTTTTGTAGTACAAGAGATGATAAATTATATTCTATTGTGAATGGTTACGATAAATAGTGCATTATTATTTTCTCATTTTTTATTTGTATTATAAAAATATAAATAAAAACATATTTCATAATAAATTTTACTAATAATAAAATAATAATAATAAAATGAAAATAATAATAAGAGGAAAATTTACATTTACAAGCGTACATTAAAATACGCTTTTTAATACATTTATTTCATGAACAAAATGTGTATACTAGTTATCGATTGTTTTTATGTACTGAGTGTCATCTCTTTTGAATGTATTAATTTGTAAACAAAAAAAATGGAGGATAAATTCACTGAAAACAATTGTCTTGCTTTCTTTTGAAGCCCTTCGTAGGCCTTAGCAGAACAAAATATCATATATGTAAATTCATAAACATGTAATTAATTCCATAAACATGTAATTAAAACCAATATTTGATTTTCCATTTTTCCCAAAATTGCTTATTATTTTACCACAACAGCTGGTCAAAACAAAAAACCAGTCGCATACGTAAAGGGGCCCATACACTACACAAGTTTGCTGGCACAGTCAAGTGATTGTGCAAGCCGATTGAACGTATATGGGCTTGTGGTGCGATTGTACAAGCTGATTGTGTGATATCAAAATGAGTTTGATATTTTTATGTTTGTGCAAGCAAGCTTGTGTAGTGTATTGTCAAAAAAAATTTTTACAATATAATTTTTCAAGTTGTAAATATTGTGCCAAAAATAATTATTGTGTGGTAATGAATCTGAAAGATAAAAAATTTTGGGAAGAATTTCTCGACTTGTACGAATCATGCCATGTCTATGGAAAATAAAAAGTTCTGATTATTTCAATCGTGGATTAAAAAGCAAGTGCTATAGTATAATTAGAGATACTTTGCTTAACAATTCATAGAAACATTCTTTATCCACTCTTAAAAAATTACAAAGCGCTGGTTTCCAATTTTTTAAGGAGTTTAACATCACCTAAATTTGCCTTATCTTTTAGTCATTGTTTTATCCATTACGGCACAAACTGACTCATTATTCATAACGACTAGTTTCGGAAATTTTTTGGAACTAAATGAATATTGTACAATCATGCTTGTGTAGTATATGTAGGAGCTTCATGGCACAATCAAATGATTGCGCCAGCATGCTGGTGTAGTGTATGGGCCCCTTAAGGTCCCATGAAACGGATGGTATATACTTTCGGCTTAACAAATAAGAAAGCAAGACGTTGCCACTGCGTTTTTAAATAACTTGTTTAAATTGACAAAAGTTATAGAGTTATGTATATTTTCAAGAAATTAACTATATTTTGAAAGTTGTAATAACGTGATAAAATTTAATGGTGACTTTGAAGTTTTCTTTAGCTAAAGTTACCTTTTACTGAATCTAACTTTAACGGCAGTTTTAATAATGGCCAAGCATTTTTTGGATGTTAAAATTTCTCATGCCCATACAATTTGTATGGAGCATACCGAAATAACGTAGCGGCAACACTTTATAATTGGAAAATCCGTTTTTGATAGAGTGTTTAATAGTGAAGTTGGTTGCAAAAGACAACAAATGAAAAAAAAGAAAAATATGGGAACAATAAGGCATTTGTAAACATTAATAACCCCGTTATAAAATTATATACATATATAAAATTTAATTTCACATTGACATCTTTCAGGGCCTAAATTACATTTGCTTTATTTATACAAATGCTATCCCTGAGATATGTAGGTTTAAAATAATATTACTCAATCATTCAATACGGCGAACATTACTACAAAAATTGAAATGAGCTTCGCCTGAGAAAATGAGATTTCATGAATTCAAATTAACGCGTTGTAGATTTTTAATAACCCCGTTATAAAATTATACATATAAAATTTTATTTCACATTGACATCTTTCAAGGCCTAAATTACATTTGCTTTACTTATACAAATGCTATATAATTCTGGTGCGGTTTATCATCCACATGTTGGGTAATAGACTAATCCGATCGAATCTGGGTGGATGTTCTATCGTAAAGCGTGCGACCAGGGGTACACCGCAGGGGGGCGTCCTATCCCCTCTCTTGTGGCTCCTGGTTGCTAATGTTGGTCTGAGGCTTCTAGAGAGTAGGGGCTTTAGGGTTGTGGCATATGCCGATGATGTGGCTATTCTCTTGGGTGGAAAATTTCTACCGACGCTGGGGGAACTGATGGAGTCTGCTCTTGGAATTTTATCCTCTTGGGCTATGAAATGTGGCCTGGGTATAAATCCGGATAAGACGGACCTCGTCTGAGGGAATCGGGCTGCTGGAAACAGCGCTCGATAGGTCACTCCAGAGTTCTGAATGTCATCTTTCCTGACGGGAGATATCGACTTTCGGAAAAAGCCACCGATTATATTGTGCCTGAGGCTATGTTCCTGCCCGGTTTAAGGATACTTATACCGGAAAGGGCACAATGGAATGGTGGGGTACTCCAGGGACAGAGAGGTATACCCATCTTCATAGATGGGTCTAAGTTAGGTGGATGTACAGGTGCTGGGGTTTTCTGTAGGGAACTCGGCCTTGAACTCCACTTTAGGTTGAACGATGACTGCAGCGTTTTCCAGGCGGAGATTTTCGCAATCTTGAAAGCTATTGAGGCCATAGCTGGTGGCCCAGCTTCAGATTCGGAATCTTACGTGATCTTCGTTGACAGTCAGGCTGCCCTTAGGGCCATTGAGTCGGTCTGGTGCAAATCACGGCTCGTTCGCAAGTGCAAGGAGCCGTTGAGGACCTTTGGACTAGACCGTATACTGGGCAATGAGACGGCGGATGCCCTCGCTAGGTTAGATTCGCTCTCTGGGGGCGATTTAATAGTTGGTCCTGACCCCCCGGTCTGCCACCTCTACGGTCTCATCAATGGATGGGTCGGGGAGGAAGAGCAAAGACGTTGGGGGAACGGATCGGGTTGTTTTGTATCTAGATGTCTATGGCCTGCTGTGGACAGTAAGAGAACAGGTAGGCTGCTGGGCTTGGATAAGGCCAGCTTAAGGTTAGTTGTCGGGTTAATCACAGGGCACTGCGAGATTAGGTCGCTGACGGGGATCTGGAACAGATCCCAGCCGGACTATTGCAGGGCATGTTGCGATGAGGAGGTGTTGGAGACTATCGAACATCTCTGTAACTGCCCAGCCCTTGGTAGGTTGAGGCTGAGGACCTTTGACAGGGCCTTCTTTGAGAGTTTGAACTCTGCGTCGAGAGCCGACATCAAGGCTCTCCACAGATTCATTAGTGGCTTAGGCTGGTTGAGAGGCACTAGGGCTTCATCAGGGTAGTCGCGCTCTCCCTTCTTTGTTGGGTCTATGAGACCCCTCCGCTTCCCATTCTCCCCTTCCTATCTCCTCTCCTTTATATCCTATTCCCTCTCTTATCCTTCCTCTTTAAGGACGTTGTACAATGGGTCAATTCGACCTCCGGGTACTGTACCTGTCTTAATTGATGTCCTCTAACCTAACCTAACCTATACAAATGCTATCCCTGAGATATGTAGGTTTAAATTATGGTACGCAATCATTCAATACGGCGATCATTACTACAAAAATTGAAATGAGCTTCGCCTGAGAAAATGAGTTTTCATGAATTCAAATTAACACGTTGTCGATTTTGCTGAAGACATTTAACTCTAATTTTTAAAACGTATAATATTTAAGAGCTAAATTCTTATGTCAAATATGCACCATGGTAATTGGATATAGGTTCCATTTGTTGCAAAACTTTTCTTCTCTTTCTTTTTTTTTCTGTTATAGTCTCTCTCAAAATATAGTCTCGTGTTTCTTTTCTATTTTTTCTTGCAGCGAGGTTTTAAAGAGATTTGTACCTACGATCAAGTCCATCAATAAATGTAATTTTTCACACAATTTTTTGTTTTGTTTTGTGCTGAACATTAGAGGGAACTTAATAAGGTGATCGCGAAGTTACTACAACTCAACTCGATTTGATTTTTTCCAAAAACAATATGCATTTTTGCTTTTTTTTAATTTTATATTGCGTCAAGCCTGGTTCGATTTAAGAGATTTTGTTAGTAAATGTAGAAAAAAATAATATTTTGAGGGGAAACAATCAAAAAATTATAATCACGATAAAATTAAATATTAATTTCAACACAAAAATTCTTAAAAAATGTAAACAAAAATTTTAGCAATATTTACAATTTCGCTCTGATTTCACTAAAAGAAATAATTAAATAAGATAAACAATCAGCTGTGTTAATAACGCCATCTGGTATAAATTCGCCCTGTCTGAACAGTTAAAACATAATGGCGTTATGTTTGTGCGGGTGAGCGGGGGGTTTTAATATTACTTTATTTATTTTGTACAACAATACCGTCCTTTATGCTCGGGGATGGATTTAGTAGTGATCTCTTTTCGTTTACATTGTTTACAATTCACAATTAATTCATACTAATGCAAGGGTGGTCTATACACTTAAACTAAACTTATATCTAAACTTAAAGGCAGTGTGGCCAGCGTAAATATCCTGCGCCCTTTCGACATTGCAACAAGAGGACCGACAACTTTGTAAAGGAAGAACAGATTGGGACGAATGTTTGGAACCCATGATGTTAAACAGATGTCTTGAGCTTTTCGATGATCACTCGTACATCGACAGGATTAACATCCCCTGTTGGGTTGATTTAATCCTCAGTACGAAATTTAACTTCATGCATTATGTGATGCTTCTAAGAAAGCATATGCTGGCACTCTGTATAGTAGAGTTCTAACCTCGACTGGTGAATTTGTCACCTACTTGCTTGCTGCCAAAACAAAGTTACGTCTATAGAAGTGTGAACTTTACCCCCTTTAGACCTCTGAGGTGCAACTCTATTGGCAAAAAATGGTTTTTTCTCATCGTAAGAAGCTTACCCATCTGGTAAGATTCGACTATATTTCTGTCCTGGTTTCAAAAACCCCCGTGCCATTGGCCAACTTTTGCGGTAGATCGAATATCGTTTATCGTAGACCAGGTAGGCACTAACAATTTGAATCACGTGGAATATCTACATAAAGTTGGTACCCTATGACGACCGTTTTTACTCGTCAAAAAACTCATCAAAGAAATTTTGTTGTTGTCGATCATGTTGTCATTCGTCATGGCAATAAACCCCATAACGATCGACAATTTTGCTGAATCCAACGGGTTAATTTTGTCACTGATTAGAAGTGCGAGTAGCTGAAATTCGAGCTGCTAATGGAGTTCTAATATGGCAATTGAGAAGTTCGTGCTGCTCCCTAACTAAGATTAAAATTAATTCGTTTTCTTGTTTTTCTGTTGCGTATTTGTCGTTTAATTCCATATAGTATAATATCGTAGGCTAATAATCGAATGTCTAAAAGACAAACACCACGAAGATAAATGTTGGCAACTAAAAGCAGTCTACTCATACAGAACGCAAGAAGAAAAGTACAACACACAACCAGGCTCTTGTTAGAAGCCATTCATTGTTAGAAGCCATTCATATTTTATTTTCTTCTCTTATCTTAATGAAAACTTTAAATTGTTTGATGCCTGTCTAGAAAATACAATACAAGGATTTACGTTTGAAAAGCAAGTGGACATAAATAACAAAGTGAATAACTGGTTTAACGAAGAACTGCGAACAATGAAAAGAGAAAAATAATAAAATATTTACAGGCCAAATTTGAAAACACAAATCAAGCTTGGGGAGAATATAAACTAATAAGAAATCAATACAAAGTACAAATTGAAAATAATAAGAATAATTACATAAAAAATAAAATTAACAAAGCAACTAATCAAAAGCAAATGTGGACACACATCAAGAATCTAGTACTTAATAAGAGGCAAAACTCAACTAAATCTTTGATATTCGACCAGATAGAGTATAACGATATATGTGATATAGTAAATAAGTTCAATGCATTCTTTATCGATAGCATTAGTAGTATAAGACAATTGATAGGGAGCGTGCAATATATTAACCGAATAAAATATAGAGTGAATGATGTTTTTCAAATAAAATTATACTTGACAACTGGAATGTAACAGGAAATATTATGGTAAAAATAATAAACACATCTTTAGAAACAGGTATTTTTCCTGATAATTGGAAAAAATCAACCGTAACCCCAATTGAGAAAGTGCCCAGAACAAAAAAAATGCGAGGAGTTTAGACCAATAAACTCGCTAAAAACCTGCGAAAAAATAATTGAAAAAGTAGTTAAAGATCAGTTTGAAAACTGTATAGAAAATCGCGACATATTATCTAAATACCAGTCAGGATTCCGTAACAAACATTCGTGTGAAACCTCGGTAAACTATGTCATTAGTGAATGGAGAGCAGTAGGAAAAGATAAGAGGATTAGCAATATTTCTTCACTTCAAAAGAGCTTTTGAGGCGATCGATAGAGAAATAATACTGAATAAACTATATATGTATGGAATAAGAGGAATCGAGCTAGATTGGTTCAAATCGTACCTGAAAAGAAGTAGGCGAACGACAAAATTAAATGACATAGAATCTGATGAAATAATAAATAACTTCGGAGTGCCACAAGGTACCATTTGGGAGCGTTGTTGTTCATAATTTGTATAAATGACATGCCAAGTATTTTAGAAAAATGTAAAGTTGTATTGTACGCTGATGACACTCTGATATACAGCTGCGTGCAACTAATTAAGGACACGAAGCTTACATGTGAGTTTGAAGCAAAAAAATACAAATGGCTGTCTGATATTAAAAATAACTGCTTTTTGTGTCAAATAAATTATTATTTATAAAGCCATATTTTAGGAGATTATTGATTACATTCGTGCATATAATTAAGGACACACCGTAAACTTTGTGAAAAACATGTATTTATTAGAAAAATATTGAATATTTTGTTGCAAAACCATTGTTGTCGATAGCAGCTTGACATCTGCGAGGCATCGAGGTAACCAGATACATACATAGACTAGACTACGGCGACTACTAAATGCGATCGTTACTCACATATAAATACAATGTTAACTAATTTAAAATGGATGAGCATAGCACAACGGCTCCAATTTAACACATTAAGGTTTATTAGAAAATTAAAACAAGGAGACGCCCCGAAATATCTATGTGATCAAATACATTATGTGGGAGACAGTCAACCATATCAACTAAGAAATGCAAGTGACTTTAGGATCCAAAGAGTGAGGTCAAAACAAATGCAGAAAACGCTGTTCTACAAGGGTCTACAGCTGTTTAACTCATTGCCAAATAACATTAAGAATGAAACAAATGGAAATGTCTTTAGACGAAAGTGTACTAATTTTGTATTATTTAATAATAATTTGTAATATATACATTTATTGTAAATTTGTTGAAAATTTAAAGTATTTTTGAAGTCGCCGTGGTCTAGTAGGTAGTGTGTTGGCTTATTAGACGAAAGGCCCGAGTTCGAATCCCAGGTCAGACATCAAAACGAAAGTATGAAAATATTTCTTCGGCGACTTCCTCTCAGCAGATTTCTGGCAAAAACTCTGAGAGTAAAAATTGCCAATGAAAAAGCTTCTCAAAAATCTGTCGTTCGGAGTCGACTTTAAATTGTAGGTCCCGCTACTCATGTATAAAATTAACGCACACAACACGAGTAGTGTGAGAAGCTAGGACGTTGTACAATGGGTCAATTCGACCTCCGGGTACTGTATTTGTCACAGTTGACAAGTACATGTCCTCTAACCTAAAGTATTTTTAATACTAATAAAAATATTAAAAAAAAAAATAGTTTATGGAAATCGTAAAAAAATGGGCACAATAAATAAATACATAAATTAAAAGTAAAAAAAAATTTTAGTGAAACATATAAAGTTAAGTCAATGTACATATTTTAGTTCAAAAATAAAAAACAAAAACATTTAACAAAAAATTTAACGAGTCCTATTGATACTTTCATTATAAAAAACTTTAAAAATGAGTGTTTTATACAATATATTTGTATGTTAAAAATATATAGGTACATAGTTATATATATATTAGAGCGACTCAAGTTGTATGGAAGCAAAATTCGTGCTCGATGTACCCCCCTCAAAATGAACCTTGGACTTTTTTAAGATGACATCTAAAATATTTCGGCTCTAGCTTTGACCTCTCGTGAGCTGGACCATTTTGAAAAAGGGTCTATTTTTGTATGTTTTGTTAATTTGAGAATTTGTTTCCTAACCAACATATAGAGTATGGGTGTCATAAGAAAGGTTTTTTCAAGGCGCGTCCAGCGGTATATACAATTTGTCCACGGACAATCATCCATGTCCTTTTTTTAAGGATATTCTGTAAAAAAGAACGGTTTTTGAATTTTTTCTTTTCTTCTTTTCTAACCAAATTAACTCTAATATGATGGCGGATTTAGTTTCTAGATGATGTTTGGATGAAAATAGGACTAAAGAAAGAAAAAAAGAAATGATCCACGACTTTTTGTGGGCATATTTTTTTCCCAAATTAAAAAAAAAGTATTAAATTTTTTTGTTTATATTTACAAAACTATACTCAAAAAACGCAAACTAGGGCGAATTTCAAAAAAAGCTGAGACCCGTATTTAATTAAATCAACTAAAGATTAAAATATGTTAATTTGGTTATTTTATTACAAACAACCCCGAAGAAAAAATTCAAAAACCGGTCTTTTTAACAGAATATCATTAAAAAAAGGACATGGATGATCGTCCTTGGACAAATTGTATATACAGTTGGACGCGCATTGAAAAAACCTTTCTTATTACAGCCATATTGTATATGTTGGTAAAGCTATTATCACACGACATGTATTTTACATATGTACTGTCAAATTTTCCATATGCAAAAGTTGTACACATCGTCTGATACATATGAAACATTGCATATGTAAAATACACATGGAAATACATATGTAATTTTTTCAATTAGAGCTTGCTCTATTTTCCTGTGACAAACATAAACAAAACAGGTGTTTGTTTTTTAGAAATTTTTTTCGAAAAAAATAATTGTGAACATATTTAAAGAAAATGAGTAAAGAACATGAAAAAGTAAGTATTGTTCCATATTTTAATGAATTAAATAATTCTTTTTTAATTTATTTTTTTCTTTTCTATTTTTAATTTTTATTGCTGATATTATTGCAATAATGCTGGACACTACAATTGTTTTATCAGCGGTTTTTACATCCATTTCACTTTTTTAATTATTTTTAACAATTTATACACAATAAAAAGTCAGTCTATTGTTTACATTTTTAGGTTATGTCATACGGAAAACATACGCAGGTGTGATAGCGAAAATTATAAAATGACAACTTTGACATACATACGGAATTACATATGGATAAAGAAAGTGACAGTACATATGTAAAATACATGTCGTGTGATACCCACTTTAGGAAACAGATTCTTAAATTGACAAAACATGGAAAAATATGCCCTTTTTCGAAATGGTCCAGCTCACGAGAGGTCAAAGCTGGAGCCGAAATATTTTAAATGTCATCTTAAAAAAGTCCAAGGTTCATTTTTAGGAGGGTACATCGAGCACTTTTTTTGGTGAGTCGCTCTAATATATATGTATATTAGAATTAAAAATTTGAATCAAATCAGATATCATATTAAAGTCGAGGCTAAGTTTTAAATAACCTTTTTATACTATACTGCTTCTAAGAAATTTAGTTTCATTTAAATCAACTTGGCTTAATAGTCTGTCTACATTAGCTGATGAATGTGGTAATACTAATATTGAAAAAGTTGTGATCCCTCATTTCCATTTCTGAATTATTTTTTTTTTTCAAAAATCTAGAACTTTACATCATTTTCAGGAAAAAATTGTTTAAGGTTTAAACAATCTATCCATCATCTACATCCATGGGTGGTATAAATATTAAGGAGCCAGAAGCTCTTGACGTTCTGAGCATGAAAATTCAATGTGATGTTCGCTGGAGGCGACACCTTTTTGAGCGCCTTAGCTTCTTAAGACAAGAAATACAACTGTTATGAATAGGCCGGAGCCTCAACGCCTATTTTGAGACTTCTCGACCGCGTACAGGAGAGGGTATCGAACTTTATTCATTCATTCATTCATCATTTTCCACTATGCCATGTAAGGCGGAGTGTCCCGTAAGTACGCTCACTAGCGTGCTTAGGTCGCCTTTTCATTTTCAAAATACTCATGGTAATTCTAATCTGTAATTCTTCCTGTTGTATCATTTTCGCCCACTTTCTCAGCTTGGTATTTAATGCACTTCAAGGCATTGGATTATCCAAGCTTTTAGTATATAACAACTTAAATAACTATTAACTTACTTCATAAAAACGCTTATTATGCCGGGACCAAAACGATTGATTCCACTCCTCAACACTTGACTGCTTGAATCTCAGCACCTTGGCTAAACGACTATCATTTTTATGTATGCATCGTACATAGGGGCGCAAGTTCGATTCTTTATCGGGAGGTCCAATGTAATCATGTTTGATCAGGTGTGGATCTGGTTTTTCAGAGTAGCCTGGGGATTTATGTCCAATGTTTGAACAAAATCTTCTAATATTCTGAAGCAACTACGTTTAATGATTAAATCACCCTTTTACTAATTACAATAACTTACAAAAAACTTTTTTTGCATTTTCCAAAAACTTTATTAGATTCCACGGAGTAACCACAGTTTTCTGTGGGAGTAACAACGTTAGATGCACGCAAAGCGTATTCAGCATTTGGACGTCAAGATAGCGGTAGGAAAGTAGTTGTGTAACAAATAGTGTTGTCATTGTTGCGTTTTCATTAACTTCTTATTTATCAGGGCGAACTTAATAAGGTGATAGCAAAATTACAGCAACTCAATTCACAGCAAGGCAAATTCAACAAGGTAGCCTTACCTCTACAACAAATACAACAGTGCAAAAACAACAGGCATTTTGTTTTTGTTAAACAGCCTTTAGGTTGTCAAAAACAGCTGACTGAATGAATTCGCTTTGAACAATTGGAAGACAAATGTCAAAAAATTTAAAAAAAATGAACAAAACACATATGAATACTGTTTAATCTTGTTCTTCTTTTTGTATTACGTTTGACATTTACAGAAAAATACTTTTCGCACCACAAATAAAATTGCATTCTACCACAACACAAGGGAATTTTGTGAAAAATAAACCCAAATATATGGTTTTCGATATCTTAGCAGAATTTAAAAGTAAATTACCATTAACACGCATACCCTTGGGCCATTTGGTGTCATCATTAGGTCAAATAGCTGCATGGTTATAGATGGAGAATGTCAAGTGATTTTGTATCAAATTGTTTTTTCTGGTTCATAGTAGATTTCTGCTCCCTTGACGTACACCCTTTATGTACCTGTTAATGACGCGTTGAATATGAGTGTGATTAAAAACTTAAATATATGGAATAGCTATAGCTGTGATATTTTAATGTATTATTTACGACAATTTACCTTTAGTTCCTTCAATAACTGTGATACGGACAATAAGATAAAGTATTTAGATGACATAATAATAGAGATAATGTCTAGTAGAACTACTAGGCAAAGAGTGACAATAAAATTAATAAATAAATGGTATGATAGTGAACTTTCAAATATGAATAAAAGGAAGTATGATTTGTATAGAATATCAATACAAAGTGGTGACAGGAATGAATATAATAATATTAAGAAACAATATAAAAAATTAATAAAAATAAAGAAAATAAAGTACATGGAACATAAAATAAACATTAATGCAAATAACGGTAGACAAATGTGGAAATATTTAAAGGAATTAAATAACGTAAAAGAACAGAAGGGAGAAATAAAAACAGTTAAAATAAATGGTATTGTTTATGATAATGGCCAGGAAATCGCAGAGAATCTGAATAAATTTTTTGTGAACAGTGTGAAAGAAATAAATGAATCGATTGAACAATATGAATATAGAGGATTATACCCAGACATTAATAGTGGCATGGAACAGTTTAGATTTAAAATGGTTTCATCAAATGATATATATGACATTTCAAGAAAACTAAAATAAATAAATAAATAGGAATTGGAGATGCTGAGGACAAATGGATGACCAGCTATCTGAGTGATAGACAGCATCAAGTGGTTGTATCTGATACGGTATCGACAAAAATTACTGTAAATATAGGATTGCCGCAAGGAACAGTGTTGGCACCGCTGCTTTTTATTTTATATATAAATGATATAAAGTCATGTTTAAAACATACAAAGATTATACTATTTGCTGATGACGCATTGTTAATGATTGCGGATAGGAATTTGGAGAATGCTATGAGGAAGATGCAGGAAGATATTGACAATTTATATATGTGGTTATGTGAAAATAAATTAAAATTGAATATTAGTAAAACTAAATTTATGATATTGACAAGAAATCATGTAAATAGGGATGAGTGTGTAATAAAAATAAAGAATGACGCTATTGATAGCATTTTTGACTTATCTGCACAAAAATTCTTGCAAAAGTTAGTTGTGCAGGTAAGTCAAAACTACTGTATATTGTAAACAAAATAGCAAAGAAGATTGGAATAATGGCTAGATCAACTAAATTAGTAAATAAGAATTATAGGATTAAAGTGTATAACAGTATAATTTTACCGCATTTTGTTTATTGCTATTTCTATTTCTTTTAAACACAACTCAAATGGACCAACTTCGGAAGTTGCAAAATAGGGCTATGCGCATTATTTTAAGCAAGAATTATGATACAAATATAAGAAGTATGCTGATAGAATTAAATTGGTTGAGTGTTAGACAAATTATTACTTTTAACACCTTAAAATTTATTCATAACATTAGATTTGGAAAATGTCCTCAATATTTAAAAGAGAAATTACAATGTAATCATGAAATTCACAATTATAATACTAGAAGAAAAGATAATTATAGAGTACCATTCATGAGAACTACAAGGGATAGGAATTGTTTAGAATATAAAGGTTTAAAAAAGTATAATGAACTACCAAGTAATATAAAAGATTGTGAAAATATGATTTTATATAAGGAACTCCTAATTGAATATTGTAAAAATAATTAACATATTGTATATATATATATCTAGGTTTAAAAAAAAACCGTAAGAATAAATAAATAAATTGTTTTGTAAATCTTTTTTAATATCTTGAACTTTCTTACCCTTGTGTTCTCTTATCAGCATTACACCATCATAGAAACTCTTCAGGTAACACATCTCTTTAGCCTCGGCCGATTTGTCTTTGTCATTTTGTGATTGTATTTTAAGCAAGTCATACGTATAAACAGCACACATATTACCCAGAGTCGGTACTTCAATAATTGATAAGGGCTCATAGGGAAAGACCATTTCATCTGTAATATTGTATTTTTGTCTAAAGGCCCCTTTATTTTACAAATCCATTAAGCCGTCATAATCATCAGGGGAATCGGATGGCACCGATGTAACTACACCTGTGCGTTTGTCTTCTTTTATGGACAACATGGGCAGTGCGAAGTAAGAGGTGAAGACAGTGGTGTACCCATAAAATCAATAATAAGATAACTTTAGACGAAGACTTAATAAATATTCGCAATTCTAAACCGATTAACACTAAAATTAATCGATTCGTTTAGTTAATCATTAAATTTAGTCAGTTTATAGCTTGAACACCTAATCAAAATAAATGTATCCTTAGACGGCATTTCATGATTGCAATGTAATTTAAATTTAAAATTAATCCATTAAATAATGCACGAATTCAACAAATTTGGTAAATAAAACACACAGCGAAAGAAATTTTATAATTAATAAAAAAATTAAAATTATTTATTACATGAACACCAATCCCCTTCAGATCCTTAACGGCTAGTAATAATAATAGAATTTTTTAGCCTGAGTCATACCTCTGTTCCTGTTCACGGTGGCCACCCTAATGTTAAGTTTAGCTTTAAGTACTTTTACAACCGTGTGTGTTAATTATTTGCTAATTGTGAATTGTTATAATGTAAATGAAAAGAGATCACTACTCGATCCACCCCCGAACCCGAAGGTACGTTCTGTACATCAAATAAATAATATTTTGGTTATAGAAAACTAATATCCCTTTTTTTCTTATTTCTATACATCGCCAAATATTTTATTTTATTTATCTTCCCCGCTCACCCCCACATTTTGGTCCAATCGAGCCGGATAATCCCCTAAAAAATAAAATAAAATATTTGACGACAATTTCTTTTTAGATTTTGTCGACGATCGCCAGATTGGGTTTGTTATAAATTACACCCGTGTTGCCGTTTGGAATTTGTTTTTATTTTATAATTTCCTTCCCCTTTGTTACAAGGTATGTAAACTCAAATACATAATTGTGTGGTAAAAATAAAAGTAAAAAAAAAAAAAACATTGGTGTAAAAATAAAATAAAAAAAAAAAAAAAACAACAATAAATATACATATAAATATTAGTGCAGTGTGTCTCAGTATAGTGCGTGTAAGAATATACGAAGGGAAAAGAAGAAACCGCAAACAACACAGAGTGTATTGGAGTTGCGTGTTGTTGTGTTGTGTATATATTTTGTAAACAGCTGAAGATTGTCAAATCGAGGTGGCCGCTGTTCTCCTTTGTTACATATCGTATATTCTTGCACTAATATAATAAGCGAATATAATATCTATATTTTTTGGCTTATTGTTTTTTGGTTTGAGACATTCTGAATAAAAATATAAATATATAAATACATATTGTTTATCATATTCTTTAAAAGAAATTTTATATAATTTTATTATATTTTTTTTATATCCCTTTTATGTATTTTATTTATATTTTTTTTAAAGTCGTTATCGGTTTATTTGTTTAAGTAAACTTTTGTACCATCTTTATTTTTCGATTCGAAATATTTTTATCGGTGTTCTTTTTCGCGGACATATTTTTTCGAACTGTTTTCGTGTTGCCGATAATAATTTTGAGTTTTTTTTTTCTTTCGTAATTTTTCGGGAAATTGTTTCTCGCAAATTTTTATTGCATTATTCGGATTTTTTTTTTTATTTCTCGCGATCCGAAGTTTCTCCTTTGTTCCTATTCTTTGGAATTTTACAATTGGGAGTCCCCATTCCTACCTCTTCGTTTTCATTTTATTCAGAGTTTTTATTCATAACTTGTTACTTATCCTAATTGTGATAAAATGGCCGCGTTACGAAACTTGTCAAGGACCTACAATCGCTTAGTCGATTTTGAAAGTTTCTTTCAGGCTATCCCTAAAGTAGAACATTCTGTTCACACTCTGAGTGTCCATCGGCAGGAGTTAACCCGTTTGTGGGAGGCTTTTCGTGACACTTACGAGGACTTATCGGAAAATGCCGAGGATACCAAGGTATCTACTAAAGACCTGAAGGCCAAGTATATGTCGGGTTATACGCTATATTTTCAACGCATCTCGGTCATTGATGGGTTAACTGATAGCCTTAAGAGCAAGGCCGCAAACCCCCCTACTAATAGTATCCCGATCCATCTTCCCCCTTGTGATACCCCCACCTTTACTGGTGATTATGCATCTTGGCCAACGTTTAGGGATATGTTTTTGGCCATTTATGGAACCAACCCCCACATTAGCAACATCCAAAGGATGTATTATCTTTTACAAAAGACAGAAGGTGAGGCTAGGGACATTATTCGAACTTGCCCCATGACGAATGATGGTTTCGACATGGCTTGGCAGAATCTCGTCGATCGTTACGAGAATAAAAGAGTATTGGTCAATTCTCAATTGAAAACTCTTTTCAACCTCCCTTCCATATCCAAGGAATCTGGCCCTTCCATTAAAAGTCTGCAACGGACAATTAACGACTGCATAACGAACTTGACGTTGTTGGGCATCGAAACGAACAATTGGGACATAATTTTTGTGTACATTTGCTCCACTAAACTTCCCGAACACACCCTAGGTCTCTGGGAGCAGTCTCAAGGGCCTTGCTCAGACCTACCCAAGTGGAGCAAGATGGATGAATTCCTGACCGCCAGATACCGAACTCTGGAATCAGTTTCGGACATCATCGGAAGCCACAATTTTTCCCAAGGTACTGCACGGGTTAATAACCAAAGCAGTTCTGGTAACAATCGAAAATTGAGAACCTTTGAGAACACTGTGGCCCCTAACTTACCCCAAAGAAAATGTCCAGTTTGTAGTGGGAATCATCCCCTTCGTTTATGTTCGGACTTTTTGAGAATGACGGTTAGTGCTCGTTGGGCAACCGTTGGAGAGCATAAATGCTGCACGAATTGTTTGGCAGCCTCGCATGAGTTCAAAAGATGCCTGAGCTCAAATGTTTGCTATATTTGCAAATTAAAACATCATTCGCTACTTCATCGTACCGAATCTTCCCCCCGGGAGGAACCGAGGACTGGAACTTACCCCGCTAACCCTTCTACCCCTGATAGTTCTCCAGTAATCCCTCGGCCGTCTCCTGCGCAATGGCGAAATGAAGTGGATAATGGCGCATCTACATCCGCTGCTGCTCGATCTTTTCAAAACTTTTCCACCCGTTTACAGTCCACCCCGTCTTCAAAAGTTCTGTTAGGATCTGCCGAAGTTAATATAAAGTTGAATAATGCCATGTTTTCTGCGAGAGCTCTGATAGACCCAGCGTCTCAAGCTACTTTCATCTCTCGAAATTTGCAACGAAAGTTAAATCTTCCAACATATTCGGCACCTGCTGCCACTGTTGTGGGCCTTAATGGCGCAGTGGTAGCAAACTCTACTAAATTTTGTATTATTTCGCTAGGATCTCCTATTGATCCATCGTTTAAATTGACCACGGAGGCATATGTTGTTGAAGAGCTCACTGGTCAATTACCCACATGCCCGTTAGCGGAGTATGCTGATTTTAGTGTACCCGATTCCCCGTTAAGAGATTTTGAATATACCCACATGGATTTGCTACTTGGTGGAGACGTATACCCCCAGATAATGCTTTCTGGAGTTCGAAAGGACCCCAAAAACCCTTTGATCGCCCAACGAACCGTTTTCGGTTGGATTGTGACTGGCAAAATACGTCAGTCAAATTCGTTTCCCTCTAAGTCCAAATCCCCTACGGACTTGAGTAATAGACCATCTCGTAAAGGAGCGTTTGCTCAAAATTTGAGATCTGAGTATTACAGAACCTCGAGGTTAAAACCTAATAGGAGAAAGTTATTGGGGAATACCCTTCCCTAGGCTACTCGCCGATCTATGACTCTATTTTATTCTCCTCCTAACCCAGTTACTCTTTACCCCATCAAATCGTTATTAAATCACATCATTTATCTTTTCCTTTGAGCTATCCGAATATCCACTGGATTCCGAATTTTTGAAATTGTCAGACGCCAGCACCGCTAGAACTCTGGGTTTACGTTGGAATGCGAGCATTGAAACATATTTCTTCAAGCCAGCTCCAACGCCCTATTTCTCTATAGTCACAAACCGTTCTGTCTTGTATCAGATAGCCAAAGCTATTTGACCCCGTTGGGTGAGTGGCACCTAAAATCGTAGTTGCTAAGATTATTTTATGCGACAAATTTGCAAAGGCAGAACAAATTGGGACGAATGTTGGAACCCATGACGTTTAACAGATGGCTTGAGTTTGTCGATGATTGCTCGTACATCGACAGGATTAACATCCCCCGTTGGGTTAATTTGTACCCTCAGCGTGAAGTATTTCATGCAATTTGTGATGCTTCTGAGAAAGCATATGCTGCCATCTGTATAGTAGAGTCCTAACCCCGTCTGGTGAATTTTTCACCCACTTACTCGCTGTCAAACTAAAGTTGTGCCTGTAGAAGTGTGAACTTTACCCCGTTTAGAGCTCTGCGATGCAACTCTATTGGCAAAAAAATGGTATTTTCACTTCATAAGAAGCTGAATCTTACCAGATCGGAAGCCTTTGGGGGACAGTTTCGACTATCGTTCTGTCCTGGCTTCAAAAACCCCCCGTGCCATTGGCCAACTTTGTGGCAAATCGAGTATCGTTTATCGTGGACCAGGTAGGCACTGACATTTGGAATCACGTGGAATCTCGACATAAAGTTAATACTCTAATGACCGTTTTATGCTTCGGAAAACCTGTCAAGGAGACTTAGTTGATGATGATTTTGTTGTCCTTTCTAATGACAATTTATCCTCTAACAATTGAGGACTAAACCGAATCGAACGGGTTTATTGGCCCTGATTCGAAAGTGCGAGTTTCCGGTGTTCGATTCGCCAATGGCATTCTAACACGATCGATTGGGAAGCTCGTGCTGCTCCCTAGTCAAGAATGAAACTAATTCATTTTCTTTTTTCTTGGTTGCGTGTTTGTTGTTTTTTATTGCAGATAAACCTATACCCCTTAGGCTAATTGTCGAACGTCTGAGAGACACAAACCCCAAAATAATAACTGTTGGCTACGAAAGGCAGTCTACTCCTACAGAATGCAGAAGAAGAGCGCAACCCACAACCAGGCTCTAAAGAGAACGTGCTCGTGTGCAGGTCAGCCTTCCACCAGTAAGGGGACTGTCGTGGCTGCTTATGCGACATAATTTCATAATAAATGTGCTAAGCAAATAGCGTTTTTGTTATTATTATTTATTTAAATTTTAATTGTTTTTATATCAATTTTTTATTTTTTATTTTTTTCTTTACCTCTTTTTATTAAATATGTACTCTGAATTATACTATGAATTGTTAATCTATTGATCTCTGGCCAGGTGACTTCTCGGTCCTCTTGTTGCAATGTTGCAAGGGGGGCGGGATGTTCACGCTGGCCACCCTAATGTTAAGTTTAGCTTTAAGTACTTTTACAACCGTGTGTGTTAATTATTTGCTAATTGTGAATTGTTATAATGTAAATGAAAAGAGATCACTACTCGATCCACCCCCGAACCCGAAGGTACGTTCTGTACATCAAATAAATAATATTTTGGTTATAGAAAACTAATATCCCTTTTTTTCTTATTTCTATACATCGCCAAATATTTTATTTTATTTATCTTCCCCGCTCACCCCCACAGTTCCTGAAATATTTCTATTAAACCAAAAATGTATCTCTTTTCTAAAATTTTTGGTGGTTCTTAAAAGAACCGATTAAAAATTGTAGCCGAGAATATTATCACTCACAAATAAAACACAACTTGTTTCTTCGACGTCTCTTTTATTAATGATGCTTGTTTCTTTTATATTGTCAAATCAAACTTATGTATAACAACATACTTATTATATACTTTACAATATGGAAGAGCAACAGAGACAAATATATATGGCATAGCAATTACATATAAGCCAAACTTATGTTATGATCAGCTTATTGTCTACGTTACAATATGAAAGGACAGAGACAGATATATACAATAAAGTAAATATTTCAAAAAGAATGCGTATACGTAAATAAATACCGCTATCCTGAAATATATGAGACTATTCGAGAAGTATAGAATGTAGAAATATAGAATACAATGAGTGGTACAGTGTGAACAAAACATATGAAGACAGGGAATATATTGCTACAATTCGGCCATCCTGACCATGAGATCCCCTGATCTCCTATCGCCTATGTGACCCCTCGCGTCCCCCAAACCACGGGCGCATGTTAGAGACCGCCCAAACACCCTTGTAGGGTGTACGGGACCGTTGAAAACCATCAACATCCTCAATCAAATAACGGTTATTTCTCAGTACCCTAGATATCTTATACGGACCCTTATACCTTGGAATCAGTTTGCGGGATACACCGGCCGTTGAGTCAAAGTTCCTCACCAGGACATAATCCCCTTCCTTATAAACCCTAGGTTTCTTTCTTCGACTGTTGAAATATTCTTCGTTATACCTCTGTAGCACCCTCTGCCTCTCAGATGCCCTTGATCTAATCCTATCGAGATCACCGCGCTGTTCCCTATTAGTCTCCATAAGACACTCCCTTAAAAGATCAACAACCTTTCCCCTCTGATTTATCCCGAACCACATCACGCTGGGGTGCTCTCCAGTAGACCTGTGAATAGTATTGTTCAAAGTGTGTTCAACCTTATCAATAACATGATCCCAAAATACCCCATTCTCAATATCAACCAATTTCGCCAACATTGGACCTATCGACCTGTTTACTCTTTCGACCTGACCATTAGCCTGTGGCGAACCGGTAGCTACCAAAGAGTGGACAATGTCATTCTCCCTTAAAAATTCCGTAAAATCCTTTGACGTAAAACAGGCCCCCCGATCACTTATCACACATCTAGGTCGACTATAAGAGCGAAAATAATCCCTCAGTGCCAATATCACCTCCCTAGTATTCGTCGTTTTCGCCGGATATAATCGAACGAATTTCGTACAAGCGTCAACCACAACCAAGAAATGTTTCACACTCCTGCCGTTATCCACAGGCCCATAGTGATCTATATGAATCACGTCAAATGGTCTATCTGATTTAGGTATACTATTCAGATATCCTTCCTCCTTACCATGCTTCGACGAATACACCATACAGTTCATGCAGTTCTCTATGTGTCTAGCGGCCCTGGCCCTTACCTTCGGAAACCAGTAACTCTTCAGAATAAGTTCAGTCATCTTATCAGTGCCCACATGTCCCATTTCGTCATGATACTTGTATAAAATGTGGTCCTCCATGTCCTCTGGGACGTAGAATAACAGATTGCCGTCCTTTGTCTTCCTATACAGCACACCGTTCCTCATTTCGTAGAGACCATGCTCGCTATTCTGAAGTTTCGCCTTCAAATCCCTCATCTTGCTATCCCTATTCTGATAAATCACCAAGGTCTCCTCGAAAGTGTTGGACTCTATTGTCATTATGTTCGTACACCTACTTAGTGCGTCCACGTGCTGCATCCTTTTCCCGGAACGATGCTCCAGCTCATACTCGAAGTTCTGCAGTTCCAGAGCCCAACGTGCTATCCTTGGATTCAATTCCTTCCTATTCAGTGTCATGGCAAGAGAGTTACAATCAGTCACGATCTTGAATTTCCTACCCTGAAGATAAATACGAAATCGTTTCAATGCATAGACTATGGCCAGCGTCTCGAGCTCAAAGCTATGGTATCTAGACTCCGCATCCGTAGTCCTCTTAGAGAAATAAAATATTGGGTGAAATTTCCCATCTCCCTTTTTCTGTAGTAACACAGCTCCAAAGCCCACTGAACTGGCGTCACAATGAAGTTCAGTATCATGGTTCGGGTCATATAGCGCGAGAACTGGTGACTCCATCAACTTCATCTTAAGTAGCTCAAAAGCGTCCAATTCCTTCTTCCCAAACATAAATTTCCTATCCTTCTTCGTCAAGTCATATAGTGGTTTAGCAATAATCGAAAAATCCTTTACAAAACGCCGAAAATACGAACAAAGACCCAAAAAACTCCGCACTGAGTGCTGTTTGTCCGGAACCGGAAAATCCCGTATGGCCCGCAAACCCTTGCCATCAGCCCTTATACCACTGCCATCTATCGTATAACCCAAGTACCTAACGGAAGTCCGTAAAAATTCACACTTGTCATTCCTCAATTCCAGATTGTTCTCAACCAATCTCGCGAAAACCTCCTTCAAAGTCCGCAAGTGCTCCTCAACGCCCTCGGTCGCCACCATGATATCGTCAAGATAAATTATCACCCTGTCGTCCTTTACCATATCCGAAAACACCCTATTTACAAATCTCTGAAAAACAGACGGCGCATTCCTCAGTCCAAATGGCATCCTCAGAAACTCGTATTGCCCCAAAGGGGTCACAAAAGATGTGTACTTGACCGAGTCGGGATGAACGAAAACGTGAAAAAACCCATTCTTCAAATCCAGCTTCGTAAAAAATCTCTTCCCAGAAAGTCTATCCAAAAGGTCATCGATCAACGGAATCGGATAGCTATCCCTAGCTGTTACCTTATTCAGAACACGATAATCCACACACATCCGCAGTTCCCCAGTCTTCTTCCTAACTAATACGATAGGTGAGACATATTCCGACTCACTCGGCCTTATATACCCCTTTTCCAAGTATTCGTCCAACAATATCTGGAGCTCCGATCTTTCCGCATATGACAGCCTCCTAGGTCTGCAACTAAAAGGCTTATCATCACTTAAGTTCAATCTTAGCTCATCATACACCTTAGGTCTAGGGGGACGCTTGGGGCGTACATAATAATCATTATACAATCTAACTAATCTATCCCTGTCACAACTATCGATTTCATCCCCCATGGACAATGCCAGACTGTCCTCTATTCCTACATCGATAGACAAAATTGCCTCCTCAAAGTTGTCCCTATCATCGGTCTCAGCCATAACATTCCGTCCATCCAAGGGCACAATACCAAAGTTACCCTTTTCCAAAAAATTCCTACCTAATACACACTCAAATACCATTGATTCATCAGGAACTACTAATAACTCCAGATCCAAAACCTTCCCATTAGCAATCAAAAAGCACCTAAATTTCCCATAAACATTCAATTTCGATTTATTAATACCAAAAAATGAAGAATTACAATATAAAAGTTTACTCATATCCAACCTATTCGAAACACTTGACTTCCTCACGAAACTCACTGGGCTACCGGAATCAATTAAGCATTCTAAGAAAAAATTACAATTAAAACTAGAATTAATACAAAACTTAAAATACCTTACATATTCATGTTGGTCCAAAAATTGAACGGCTGCTTTACGTTCGGGGCAAACTGCTACACGGTGCTCCAAACTTCCGCATCCATAACAGGAGCCTACTTGGCGTTTCGGTTTTTTACATTCAGCTGCAAAGTGCCCAAAGGAGTTGCAGTTATAGCATCGCAATTTTCTTTCCTTCACCTCACCTATCCGGCCACCATTGTTTGGGTACTGCTTCAAAGTAATTTTCGAGAAAGCCTGCAGGAGCTGCGTCTTGCTTGCGTAACATTGCAAGTTGGCCTGAATTCTAAGCTGCTCATCCGTAATACCCTCGATGATGTTGTCTATTAGCTCATCATCGGATACATCAACCTTGTTGGCCAATATGATCTTGTCATTATAATAGTCTGTAAAGGATTCACCGAATTTCCATAGCCGCGCTTCAAATTTACGGCGCACCATTAATTTATTCTCTTTTGTACAAAAAATCTCCTTCATCTCGGCTAATATTGCCTCAGTATTTTCGTCAATGAAGTTTGGTTTGGAATGTAACCACATCTGAGCCTTTCCTCTCAATTTGCACATCAATAAAGCTTTGCCTGTATTTTCGTCCGCACAATACACTTCGATAATGCTTTTAAATTGGGTTATCCATAGTTCAGGCAATACCCCACCATCGTAATCAGGTAGCATGCCCTTTAGTATACTGAAGGATGCACACTGTTTATTTTTTCCCAGACTGGAACTCAACATTTCTTCGTCTAATGCACATACACTCTCTGTTTCTTTGCCGCTTTCATTTACCACAACATTTTCACTCGTTTTATTTTCACTCTTTTTTTCAAACAAAGCTATCTTTTTCAACTGTTTTATTTATTATTAATTGTTTTATTTATTAGTCACAGTTAAAACAGAATTTGTATAAATAATCCACAGTTCTTGTTTGAAGTTATTACCAATGCGTACAATAAGAGAATGAATGAGAAAAGAAAAGAAAAGGAAAAAGTAGCCAACGAAATTTACATTAGGGTTGCCATATTTTAATAATCTCCAACACTCCCTCTTAATGTAAATATCGTTTTACAATCAAAGCATAAATATATTAAATAAATTTCATTAATCTCATAAAATAATTATGTTTCGTCTTAGCCAAGTTCTTAGTCAGCACATCAGCTATCATGTCCTGTGATGGGCAATATTTTAGGACGACATCTTTGTTCTTGACAACTTCTCGAATGTGATGATATCTTATGTCGATGTGCTTTGTCCTTTTATGGTACACCGGGTTGGAAGCTAATTTTTCTGCGCCTTGGTTGTCGATATTAAGAATAATTGGCTCACCTGAAGTATATCCAAGTTCCTCTAACAGCCGCTTCAAAAATATAGCCTCTTTTGCCGCTTCCGATAAGGCCATATACTCGGCCTCCGTGCTACTGAGAGCCACGCATGATTGCTTCGACGATTGCCATGTTATGGGGCAGTTTCCGATAAAAAATACAAACCCGGTATAGGACTTCCGGTCGAGTGCATTACCACCCCAATCTGCGTCCACAAAGCCTTCAACTTTGTTTTCATTAGCCTCGTAAATTATTCTCATGTTAATAGTGCCCTGAAGATAACGCAAAATACGCTTTACACCTTGCATGTGTTCAGAATGAGGATTGGAATTTCTTTGTGCCAGTTTAGACACAGAATGGAGAATATCTGGTCTGGTGGTAATGGCGAGGTACATCAAGGCTCCAATTATGGACTGGTAGTCACGTTGGTCTATTTGTTCGCAGTTGTCCTCAGTGCATATTACCTGGTAGTTAGTCTCAAGTGGTGTCGATACAGCCTTACAACAATCCATCCCATATTCTCTGAGCAAATCCTTAATATATTGGGATTGGCTAATAGAAATTGCGCCAGTTTCACCAACGCGATTGACTTCGATGCCGAGATAATGATGTATTTTACCTTTGTCAGTTATTGAAAACTTTTTGGCCAATAAATTTTTTACAGCTAAAACTTGATTTTTGTCTCTGCAAGCGATCATAAGGTCATCGACGTAGACGGTTACCAACACCAATTCACCTTTCATTGTGGCCTTATAAAGGCAGCTTTCATTTATGCATTGCTTAAAGCCAATCTGCCTAAGGACGAGGTCTAATTTTTCGTTCCACTCCTTACCTGACTGCTTTAGTCCGTAAATAGCCTTATGTAGCTTCAATACCTTTTCAGGATTTTTACAGTCAACAAATTCTCTAGGCTGTCGGATATAAATATCGTGCTGGATATTACTGTTTAAATAAGCTGAGCTTACATCTATCTGATGTAAATGCATCTTCCACTGGACTGCTAATGCCATTACTAAGCGAATCGTTGAATACCTCGCAACTGGTGAGAATGTCTGCTCGTAGTCAACTCCAAACCTCTGACTACAGCCTTTGGCTACGAGACGTGCCTTAAAGCGTTCGATATTTCCCTTTTCGTCCTTTTTAAGGGCAAATACCCATTTTGAATCGATCGCTCTAGCTCCATTGGGTAGATCGACTAGTGACCAGGTTTCATTTTTCTCTAAGGATGCTATTTCGGCTTTCATTGCATCGTACCAGCTTTTTCTGTTAGCACCATTCATAGCCTCTTCAACAGTAAGTGGAACACCTTCCTGGACCATGTTGTTTAAACGTTCCTTACGTGGTCTACCTCGTGTACCAGTTCCGACAATTTTCGGTCTACCGCGGGTACAAGCTGCGGTATTCTCCCTCTGATCATCGACCTCTTCTTCGCTTTCTTCAGCAGTTTCAAATCCTATTAGGTCCTCTGACTCGTCGCTTGATTGTATATCGCTACCATTAGCAGGAGGGGTAATCTGATTCACATTATCATCTTTTTGTTGTTCATTAGAATTATCAATTACTATTGTTAAATAGTCTTCCTTTGTATTTTCAGGTTCATTTGTTTTGTCATTGTCGAATTCGTTTTCCTCAAACATGACATCACGGCGTTCAATTACGGTATGGTTAGTTGTATCATAAAGTCGATATGCCTTTGCAACTTGAGAGTAACCTACCATGATATATTTTTTGCCCTTGGGTTTAAATTTGCTACAGCCTTCATTACCTTTAATTAATGCCACCGCACAAGACCCAAATGTCCTCAGATGTTGCAGATTTGGTTTTCTCTTAAACCAAATTTCATAAGGAGTTTTCTCGCCCAGTATTTTTGTTGGACATCTGTTGCGTAAGTAAACTGAGGTATTAATAGCTTCAGCCCACAAGCTTTGCTGAACTCCGCTGTGCACCATCATAGAGCGAGCCATTTCAACCAGTGTGCGATTAGCACGCTCCGCTACCCCATTTTGTTGAGGCGTGTAAGGCACAGTGAGTTGCCGAGCTATTCCTTCATTCCTCAAAAAATAATCAAAATCGTTGTTGATGTATTCTCTACCGTTATCACTTCGCAACGCTTTTATTTTGCGACCTGTCTGTTTTTCGACATGCTGTTTAAAGACCTTAAAAGTTTCGAAAACTTCACTCTTGGCTTTGAGAAAATATACAAAAATTCTTCTTGAAAAGTCGTCAATAAATGTGACGAAGTACCGCGCACCACCATATGATTTCACATTGAAGGGACCACAAACATCGCTGTGAATTACTTCTAGTAGGTCTTCTGTTCTTTTAGATGTTTCTTGGGGAAATGGTTGTACATGGATTTTGCTGTACATACAGGTCTTGCACTGGTCTACATGTTCACCATCCTTCAAATGCATACCTTTAACCATTTCTTTTCTGAACATATCATTTAGTGCATTATAATTTAGGTGACCTAATCTGTTATGCCACAGTTGTCTCATATTAGTCATCACAAACAATTTCTCCACCTTACTCTCAATTATGAACAAATTATTCCGTTTCAAAGCCTTGAGTACTACTCTGCCTTTGGCATTTTTTATAACAGCAGACGTCGCGTCGAAAAACACAGTTAAACCATTGCTGACAACACGGGCAATGGAAACAAAATTCATGGTCAACTCTGGGGAGTACAAAACATTCTGAAATTTAATCTGTTCACCATTAATAATGACATTCACATCACCTTTTCCCTTTGCCAGAATAGATTTGTTGGCTTCAAACCTGATCTCCTCTTCATGTGCGATAAAATTCGTAAACAAACCTCTGTCGCAGCACATATGCGAAGTAGCGCCGCTGTCGACACACCACTGCGTAACTTTTGGTTTCTGCTTTTCTTGAGTGTGTACAGCATGTAGAAGATGTTGTTGTTTCTTTGCAGATCTCTCACACTTGTTCGCATAGTGCCCAAATTCGCCGCAATTAAAACACTTGCCTCTCATTTTGGTGTTCTTATTTCCTTTTTTCGCCCTGTTGTTTTTCTGAGAAACTTTCATTGCTAAAGCCTGCTGCACATTTGTTGTTGTCTCATAACGGTTACTTTTTTGCTTTAGCCTGTCTCCCTCTTCTAGAAGTTTCTGTTTAACAGCATTCAAACTTGGCAACGTATCACGTGTTTCAATGGCTACTACGAAATTCTCGAACTCAGGTGGTAAACTCGACAGCAACATAACAATTAGGAGTTCATCTTGCATAGCAATTCCAGTTTCCGACAATTTTTCGGCCAACTCCGTAAAACTATTCAAATGTTGGGTTATGTTACCACCATCAGCCATTGTTAAATTCACCAATTGTTTATACAATGTCACTTTTTGCAGTGGCCCTTTTGGCTTGTATGTTTCCTCAAGACGAACCCAAGCTTCTCTTGATGTTTGACAATTTCTTATGATGCTGAGTATTGATGATTCTACACATAAGGTTATTGTGGCGAGGGCCTTTTCATCATCTGCATCCCAAGATTCTCTAGCTCTGTCATCCGCAGCATCCTCCTTTTTTACTGTTCCGTTTACAACCTTCCACAAGCCATTATGTATCAATACACTGCGCATCTGTACGCACCAGCTATTGTAATTTGTATCATCCAGTTTTTCAATCTGATACAACGACGCCATTTTCCACCGAAACACAAATTCTTTGAATTTTCTTCACTTTAACTTTCTCACTTCAACTTTCTTTCTTATTTAACAAATCCTTTTATCTCAGCCAGAACTTTGTCCTGGGCCCATAACCTGTTTTATTTATTATTAATTGTTTTATTTATTAGTCACAGTTAAAACAGAATTTGTATAAATAATCCACAGTTCTTGTTTGAAGTTATTACCAATGCGTACAATAAGAGAATGAATGAGAAAAGAAAAGAAAATTAAAAAGTAGCCAACGAAATTTACATTAGGGTTGCCATATTTTAATAATCTCCAACATCAACAAATCATTTTCTCTTCTTAAAAGTTCCTTTTCCCGATTGACAATTTCCAATTCCTTTTTCATCAACCTTCCAAGTAATTCCATATCATTTTTTTCTTTCCTTTGTTGCGTAATTCTGTCGGTTGTTTCACACTCGTTTTTTTCACCACCTTTTTCATAACAACTTGATTCCATTCCACCTGCATTATTTTCACAACTTCCCTCACTTAAAATTTCTTCACTTTCCTGTACGGATTCATTAGCCGGGTATTCCCCTCTTTCTTCGATCGGCACTTGATTTAAGCGTAGAAGCAGTGCATTCTTTGTACCTGTTGAGGGTAGACCGAGGTGTTGTAGCCAATGACGCAACTGCGCAGCCGTATAATTTCCGCACACACTTTCCATTTTTTTTTTCTTTTTACAATATTCTTTTAACCGCACTCCTTTTTATAATGGTTTTCTATTTGTTCAATCTTTTTTTTCACACACAGATTAATATCCTTGTTTGATTTTTTTTATTTTAAAAAAATAGTTTCACTTATATATAAAAAAAAAATTTTTGACCAGTGTCCTTTTTCAGTTTGTTTTTTTTTTTTTTTTAAGTCTGCAAATTCCAATTTTTAGTTCACAAAAAATTGTTTCTTATTTTTTCACAATCCCACTTCTGAGAATTGTAGCCGAGAATATTATCACTCACAAATAAAACACAACTTGTTTCTTCGACGTCTCTTTTATTAACGATGCTTGCTTCTTTTACATTGTCAAATCAAACTTATGTATAACAACATACTTATTATATACTTTACAATATGGAAGAGCAACAGAGACAAATATATATGGCATAGCAATTACATATAAGTCAAACTTATGTTATGATCAGCTTATTGTCTACGTTACAATATGAAAGGACAGAGACAGATATATACAATAAAGTAAATATTTCAAAAAGAATGCGTATACGTAAATAAATACCGCTATCCTGAAATATATGAGACTATTCGAGAAGTATAGAATGTAGAAATATAGGATACAATGAGTGGTACAGTGTGAACAAAACATATGAAGACAGGGAATATATTGCTACAAAAATGAGACGTCTGTTTTATGTAAGTGGTAAGTAAAACTCCGCCACACCATAAAACTTCCCCCGAAATTTTTACTGTTTACTTTACATGATGTCTTTGAAGATTTTCATGTGGGCGGCTCCAGTAATATTCTTTCCCATCTGATTGGAAACGGTTAATTTTAGTTTCATCAGACCAAATCACATGTCTCCAATCCTCTGCTGTCCAGTTTTCGTATTATTTACAAAATTGCAGGCACGCCTTAACATTTTTATTTGATAGGGCTGGTTTCTTTTTCTTAACTGCTGCGACTAGACCAATTCTTCGTAGTGATCTACGAACAGTCCAATCACTAAAGTGTTTATTTATTGAATTGGCAGCTAATTTTGGTGTTCTAGTATCCCTATTTCTCATTAATCGCTCAATATGCCGAGCATTTTTAAAGATTTAGCTATTTCTCTGCATGACTGTCCATTTTCCGTCATAACTACTATTCGATCTTCTATTTCCACGCTTATTTTTTTCATTTTGTAGTTACAAATAAATTACCAATGTTTATTTTAATAAGAAAAAATGCCAATAATATTTTGGAAACTGCACTTAAACTTTTTTAAAAACAAACAAAGTTGATATTAAACCATAACTCGGTGAAAAATAACGGTAAATTATAAATTGACACTTGTAAAGTGACATAAACCAATATGAGCAAAAATTTTCGAGTTGCTATATGTTGCGATTATGCTCGATAACCAGAGTTATAATTGTTATTTTTATACATTTTTTGCACTATAATATAATCCAACAGTAATGTATAAACATGCGAATTTTCGTTAAAATATCTTAGCTAGAAAAAATTTTAGTGGTTATTATGCGAAAATTTATATTGAAGGTAATATGATGAAATTTTAAGTGGATTCTGGGTCTGGTTACTCGTTTTTACCCAGAAGCCAATTCAATGAACTTAGGTTGTTGGACAGGCTAACACCAATATATATCGTGTTTAGATCATACACTCGAAATAAATTTGTTCCGGATGGCAAAGTGCGAGTTACCGTTCAGTACAATGAAACATCAATCACTGATGATATATATGTGGTTCCAGATGGGTGTGCACCACTAATAGGTAGCACGTGGATACGCCGGCTTGGCATTAATTTAAAAGACTTGGATGAACTAATCAATTCAGATAGAGGTGAATTCTGTTAACGTGTCTGATGACGTACAACAATTAATGTCAGAGTTTCCAAGTTTTTTTGAACAAAGGATTGTGTGCATTCCTTACTACAAAATATCATTAAAATTACGTGATAATGCTACACCAAATTCCGTATGCACTCACAGAACGAGTGAACAAGGAATTAGATGATTTAGAAAAATCCGGAATTATAACAGAAACGGCACATATAGTCATTGGGGTTCCCCATTACTAGTAATTCCAAAGGCTGATGGAGGGGTGCGCTTATGCGTTGACTATAAAGTCGGCGTTAATGGGAGACTCGTAGATGCACACTACCCCATCAGGAAAATAGACGAGATTCTAAATAGTCTTAGAGACTCTAAATATTTCTGTCGTTTGGACCTATAGAAGGCATACTTACATGTTCCGGTCGATGAGAATTCCAGCGTAATTCAAACCATTTCCACACAGGGGAACCTTCAAAATGAATAGACTATGTTTTGGCATCAACATCAACAGCTCCATCTGAATTCAAGAGGATAATAGATCAAATTTTACGCCAAGTTCCTAAAACACAATCACATTTTGATGACATCATAGTACATGGAAAATCTAGAGCCGAGTGCATGGCCAATTTAAAATATTGTTTAGTTCAATTGCAGAAATACGATTTACATTTAAACGTTTCGAAATGTTCATTTTTCGAAAGTCGAATAGAATTTTTGGGTCATTCCATACAATTCAGCAAGATTCAAAAATCTCCTTCAAAGGTTACCGCTATTTTAAAAATGCCAATACCCAAATGCGCAGATGATGTCCGTCGTTTCCTTGGTATGGTTACGTACTATTCGAGATTCACACATAATGCTTCAACAATAACAACCCCTTTAAGACGATTATTGCAGAAAAAGACAACTTTGAAATGGACGGCTGATTGTCAAAATTCATTGAACAGACTGAAAAATGAAATTGCAAGCGATCGTGTACTTATGCCTTTTAATCCAGAACTGATGGTCCAACTTGCGAGTGATGCTAGTCCCACAGGGATAGCGGTATCCCTGTGGGACCAGCGCGAGTCTTATCACATATCGTAGGTGATGAGGAAAGGCCTATTGCATTTGCTTTGAGGTCTTTAACGCAGGCTGAACAAAATTATTCGCAATTAGACCGCGAAGTTTTGGCGATCATATATTCCGTTCAACATTTCCATCAGTACCTTTTTGGCCACTTCTTTAAACTGGTAACAGACAACAAACCTTTGGCATGATATTATTCCTCTAATAAACCTTTATGGAAACTGGGTGTCATTCTAAAAAAATAGGTCTTCTACATTATATTTTACATTTTAAAATTGAAGATACATTAGATAGTCAACATTCAGATTCAAATACATCAAATGGAGGTCAAGAAGTTGAAGGACAAATGCAATATTATCCATTTATAATGCCACGACTAAAGCAACTGGACCAATTACTAATGAAGTGCCAAGCAGTTCAATAACTCCAACAGAAACTCGTGAATCTACTGGGAATAACCAACACCCAATTTCAAGTCATAATCCGGAAACACAACAGGGTCAACGGCCCAACCGACCCGTACGTAGATGCCGTAAACCACCTCAGTATTTAAATGACTGTATAATGGAATGATTATGGATCTCAAAATAAGTGAGGGAGAATTGTAGTATCTAAAATTAATTACAGTGTAGATTGATTAAACCTAATCTGACATCACTGTTATTACAGCTGCCAAATGTGGATGATCACGTTTTTAGATTATTCTAGATTTTTCTTTACTTAAAGCCGGTTGTTATATTTTACATTTAAAGAATAAATTTTATATATACTAGATCTATTCAACTTCTTTTTAATTTGACTTAATATAAATACAACAGTTACAACATAGATCCAACGAAAGGCTCTGGTGGAAGATTTCAGTTCTTACCTGTAGATAAAGAGCATTCACTCCCATCTTTATTCTTTCTTCGACGTTCCTTTTCCAATTCAGCTTGCTGTTTAGAATAACACCTCAGAATACTATGACAGCCCCCTGCCACCTAATCTTGCAATATGGAGGTGTCAATCTTGTACCTGTCCATGTATTTAACATGGAAATGCTAGGTAGTGGTGAGCAACTGAACTCTTTTATAGGTACTCAAGTTACAATGTCACCACGGGTGTCAGCCATGACAAATGCAGTATCGACTATTGGCTTGGTTACTGTACCACAAGTTGTGCAAAACGACGCATGCAACTTTTCGTCAAGATCTCCTACGTATTCGTTAGCGCCACAACAACAAATACAACAAACAACGATCAAGTATTGGCATGCACAGCAGTAACGCAGAATTCATTGTTATACAACAACAATGCATGCTATATGAACAAGCAGGCAACAGCATGCACAGAATCATTAACGAACATTAACGGCCCTTCTAGTTTGAATTCGGCAACAATCTTTCAGCAACATGTGCCACAGAATGTTTATGTGAACGATCAGCATATTAAGAGAATGCAGCAAAAACAAAATGCAACATATTTATGTTGATAATCAGAATGTAGAGTCGCCGTGGTCTAGTAGGTAGTGTGTTGGCTTATTAGATGACAGGCCCGAGTTCGAATCCCAGGTCAGACATCAAAACGAAATATGAAAAAAATATTTCTTCGGCGACTTCCTCTCAGCAGATTCCTGGCAAAAACTCTGAGAGTAAAAATTGCCATGAAAAAGCTTCTCAAAAAATCTGTCGTTCGGAGTCGACTTTAAACTGTAGGTCCCGCCACTCATGTATAAAATTAACGCACACAACATGAGTGGTGTTGAGAAGCTAGGCCGTAATCCTAACTGAAGGGTTGTAATGGCCAATTATGTATTATGTATGTATGTATCAGAATGTAGACAATTCATTTATACAACGTCAAAAGGTATTGGAGCTTGAAATGATGGAAGAAGAACAAAAGTTAAAAGAGCGTTATTTAATGAAAAGATATGAAATTTTACAACAGTTTGGAGAAAATCCAAACAACTATCGACGAAATGATAATTCAACTGTAAATCCTCCTAATCGACTACGTAATTTCAATGACGCAAGTGTAAGTTTTTCTGCAACACAACAGATAGCTGCAAGGCAATTACTTCCGAGAGAATTACCAACGTTCTACGGTGATCCAGAAGAGTGGCCAAGATTTATAAGCAGCTTTAAGAATAGTACAGCAGTTGGTGGGTACTCTAATGCGGAAAACTTAATTCGTTTGCAACAATGTCTTAGGGGTAAGGTACGTGAAATTGTTCGCAGCAAACTTTTGCTGCCCGATATGGTTCCAGAGATAGTGCAGATATTGAGAATGTACTTTGGTCGCCCTGAGTTTATCCTGGAACGTATGATCGAAAAAGCGAGACAAATGCCACACCCAAAGGACAAATTAGAGGCAATTATTGATTTTGCTATGTGTGTGAGAAATATATGTTCAGCGACTGAAGCTTGTAAATTAGATGATCATCTTAACAACCCAACTCTGAAGGTGTTTAGTGACTGGTTGTATTCTATAGCGGATTCTGCATCACAGTTAACGTTCCCAGTGTACTCAAAGAGGAGTGGAGTTATCAACGCGCATACCGAAGTTGAGGTGAAAAACGAACCGAAATGTTTTGCATGTAATAACCCAGGTCATAAATGATCGAATTGTTCGGAATTTATTGGGTAGCCTATTGATGAAAGGTGGTCAATTGTTTGAGATAAGAATATTTACAGAAAATGTTTGAAACATAAACGTAAATGTTTTGCGTACAGAATTTGTGGTGTTGAAGGTTGTAAGGCAAAACATCATCCACTACTGCTCGACAATAAATCTCATTCGGAAGCAGTACCGAACGTGACTGAAATGGCTAGTAATGCTGCCAACGTAAATGCACACTGTGCGAGTGAAAATGCAACCTTCTTTAGAATAATACCCGTAAGACTTCATGTTAGAGACAAAAGCTTAGACACGTACGCCTTCCTGAGCGAAGGATCTTCAATTACGTTAATAGATGAGGAAACATTTAAATCTCTAGGTGCTCAAGGTGCGAAGGAGCCGTTATGCCTCAGATGGACAAGTGACACGAATGGAAGTCGCATCATATAGAACTTCTCTGAGAATATCGGGCTAGCAAAATGAATCAACATACGCATTGAAGGATGTTCGTACCATGAAAAATCTCTCAGTTCCAACCCAGACAATTGATGTCGATGTAATTAAGGCTGAATATCCGTATATATCGACAATTCCATTGGAGTCATACGCCAATGCAAAGCCGACATTTTTAATAGGAAGCGACAACTGGAGTCTGGCTGTACCACAAAAGGTTCGTGAGGGTCCATGGAACCAACCAATAGCAACGAAAACCCGTTTGGGATGGTCAATTCAAGGTAGATCCAATAGGGATATGCGAGAATACCAGGTAAATGTACACTGTCATTATGAAAATGAATTCCAGAAGATTTACGAGGCAGTTAAGCAAATGTATGCTCTTGAGTCGTCAGCTGTGAAGACGATTCAGTCGATGAGGATGAAAAGGCTATTTCCATTCTTGAGTCCACTTGTAAGTATAGAGACGGTAGTTTTGAAATTGGTCTACCATGGCGAAGTGGAAAAGTGAATTTGCCTGAAAGTTATAATACAGCCTACAAACGTTCCATATGCCTTGAAAAGACATTGCTGAGAGGTTTCATCAAATCCTGGTCAGGCAAGAGGACACCAACGTGCAAAGATTTCTTTGGTGGAATGAGGATGATGTTGACGGTCCTTCTGTCTATGTGATGAACGCCTTATCGTTTGGACTGAACTGTGCACCATGTATAGCCCACTTTGTTCGCAACAAGAATGCTGATAGATTTGAGGCGCAATACCCAAGAGCTGTAAAGGCCGCGAAGAGTCACCATTATGTGGACGATCTTATCGATATCGTGGACAGTGAAGAAGAGGCTAAGATCCTGGCAAAACAGGTTTCCGAAATACACGATTCCGCTGGCTTTAAGATACGTAATTGGTCATCAAATTCGATAGCCGTTTTGGAAGAGTTGAATGGCCAGGAAAATGTTTTGCAAGTCCCTATTAAGCTGGGGAGCACTGATAAGGTTCTAGGTGTCTACTGGGACCCAACTAAAGATGTCTTTAAATTTATGTACACATTTCCTAGATTGCAACGAAATTTTTTAAGTGAGCAGATAGTACCTACAAAAAGAGAAGTCCTGAAGGTTTTAATGTCTATTTATGACCCTATGGGGTTCGTATCCTGCTATACAATAAGTTCAAAAATACTGCTGCAGACTATTTGGCGATCAGATATTACCTGGGACGATGAACTGCCTCCCGATTTTGTTGCCAAATGGCAGCAATGGAGGGAAAGCTTGTCCCTCATTACTATGCTGGAGGTCCCGCGATGTTATTCGCTTCAGTTGAAATCTGCGGAAAACATTCAACTACACACTTCTGTCGATGCTGGAGAGCTCGGATAGTCCGCAATATGTTATTTGATCCAATGAATGTGAATCCAATGCAGTGAGGATGTTCCTACCATTATCGTAATGGCCAAGTAGAAAATTGCACCATTGAAACCGGTATCTATACCAAGGTTGAAGCTACAGGCAGCTGTGCTGGAAATTAGATTAGCTCAAGAGGTAACCAGAATTGAACGCATACCGATAAATTCGTGTTACTGGTGGTCTGATTCAAAGACGGTACTAAGATGGCTACGTATGGACCCAAGAAAAATGCAACAATTTGTAATGCACAGAGTGAGCGAGATCCAGAATGCATCCGAAATACTACAATGGACCTTGGACAATGAACCTTGCAACCAAAGTTACTACTAAGGTTGATACATCGTTGTGGTTGAACGGCCCAGATTTTCTGTTGGGTGATGAAAATGGTTGGCCGCAATGTGACGACCTAGGTCCGCCAGATATGTCGGAGGCTAGAAGCCATGATCTACACCTGCACACGATGGTACATACTGCATCGTTGAATACCGAATATTTCTCTGATTGGAAACGTTTATATTGAGCACTCGCAACATTCCTGCTTTATTTGGAGAAACTAAGACCTAAATGTGCAAAAACAGTGGTCCCAAATGAGGTTACCTACGAGATGATTCGTAAAGCCAAGAATATATTGTAAAAGGGAGCTCAGTCTGATGTTTATTCAGATGAAATATGCAGTTTGAAATTGGGTAAGAACATAGACAAGATTTCTCCACTAATTTCCCTGAACGTATTTCTAAACGATGATGGCCTTTTGAAATTTCGTGGACGAACTGAGCACCTTAGTTGCCATAATGATATTAATGTTCTACCGAAGGATCATAATGTAACCATGTTACTTATAAAATACGATCATGAGTGTCACCGTCACGTTTCCCACGAGACGGTCGCCAATAACCGTAAAGTACGGAATAAGATGTAAGAATGAGACAGCCATGCCAATTGTCCCTCAAATGGCATCACTACCACCAGCTAGGCTTGAAATATTTGAGAGGCCCTTTACTGGTATAGATTATTTCGGCCCTATTACCGTATCTATCGGAAGAAGATCTGAGAAGAGATGGGGCGTAATTTATACTTGTTTAACTACACGAGCTGTGCACATAGCCTTGATACATACATACATACATAATTGGCTCATTACAACCCTTCAGTCAGGATTACGGCCTAGCTTCTCAACACCACTCATGTTGTGTGCGTTAATTTTATACATGAGTGGCGGGACCTACAGTTTAAAGTCGACTCCGAACGACAGATTTTTTGAGAACTTTTTCATGGCATAGAATGGTTCTTCAACCGACCTGCAGCTCCCCACATGGGTGGTACCTGGGAAAGGTTTGTTCGTTCCGTTAAGACAGTTTTACACAACGCACACCCCAAAATGAATTTCAATGATGAAACTTTGAAGAACGCACTTATTGAAGTTGAATTTATTATAAATTCTCGTCCACTGACATTTGTGTCTTTGGAGACATGCGATGATGAAGCTATTACTCCTAATCATCTGTTACTTGGTTCGGCTACGGGATATAAACCTATATGTACTGACAACTATAACTTGAGGCATAGATGACACTAGACACTAGCATTCGCAGACCAGTTTTGGCGAATGATAACACGAAGAAGCAAGTGGTTTACTAAGCAAACTCCAATAAAGGAAGGAGACGTCGTTCTAATTGTGGACGAAATCGTTATGCAAAACTGTTATTGTTAAGGATGGTCAAGTAAGACGAGCAATTGTTAAGACAATAAATGGTATACTTCAGCGACCAGCGAGTAAGTTAGCTGTTTTGGAGTCGGTTATCCCGTGAGTAATCTTGAGGAGATTCCATCCACTTACGGAGGGGGGAATGTTGCCGCCAAACAGTAGTTGATGGCGCCGTAGAATGTTTCAACTAACATTGTACTTTGAATGTCAAATAAGATTTTGTTGTGTTGCAAGTGGTAGTTAGTCGCGAAAATTCAAGCCGAACAGAAATACAAATTTTGAAGCCATCACTACCTCTACCACGTCCTCTACGTCTACCACCACAGCCGCCACGACGCACATTGGGGTTTTTGATGCCTAAAATAGATATTAATTGGAAAATGAAATTCTTGAGTACCAAATATTTTCTTACATGAGCTGGAAGTGCACAAAATTCTGCATCCCTTTCTTAAAAAAACGTGTCTCTAGCAAGTACCGTTACATTACTATGCCTTTCTGAAGTGCGAGTTTTTTGATATTTTTTTATCTTTCGTGAAAAAACTAAATTTTCAGTGTTTTTAAAATTAGTTCTCGGCAAGTTTTTAAGTAAAAGTATTAAAAAAATATGGAGGCTTCAACAACAGACGATTGAGATTATATTTGCTTCGTTGTTTTTTAAGATTATGTAGTTTTGTTATTTTTAAAAAAAGTTTTTCTGAAGGCCTATAAATTTGCTAATTTTGTAGCATATATGGAAAAATAGTTGTGAGTTAAGCAAAGTTAAGCAAAAAAAATGTTCTTTTCTTAAACCTAAGATACCCTGTGAAATAATAGAAAAAAATTTTTTTGCACTTTCTTGCACCTGATTAAAAAAAACGAAGATATATTTTTGCACCTATATAATTTTTATCCATTAAATTTTTTGTATAAAATTATGAGATCATATTTATTCAATCATAGTTACAAACGTGAATACAATTTTTATTTCTCGAAGAGAACTTTATGAACTATTTGCAAGTTCTGGATTTGAAACCTTGACTGAAAAATCGCATTTCTTAAAGAAAAAAACGCTTACACTTTTATTCCCAAGCAATAAAAAAATATTAAAGTTTTTAACGATACATTGAAAAATTTAATTTTCCAAATCTTATAGAGTTTCTGAGCGTTTTCTTCAGGGCAACAAGTACTGGTTAGATTCGTCAATAGGTTTCCCGCGCCAATCTGGTGTTAAGCGTGGTAGATCGAATTTGATTTCGAGGATTACAGTGAAAGAAGCAAAAACCTAAAGAGTAAAGGAAAGAAAATTCTTCATCTATGCTGGCGCGGACCAGAAGTAATAAACTACTCTTTAATACCAATTAACAGTTAACTCAGGAAGCGCAAAAGCCCGAAACAAAAACTTCAAAATGAAATGAAAACTGGTTTGATACTCAAAATGATTTATTCTAATGTGTATTAACGTTTCTATGTTCAATTCTAATTTTATCTGGTTGTTAGATAATCTTTAACAGTAGGATTATAAAACTTTGTCAGAACAAATATTTTGATGCAATACGTCAGAATCAATCAAAAAATCAATTTTGAATTTTTTGGTTGTTAGGCCCTTATGCATTTCAGGTCACGATTTTTTTTTATTATGGATTTATCTTCTTTAAGCGAAATAAACCAAAAAAAGTTAAAAAAAGCAACCAGGAAAGCTCCCACTATTTAATATCCATTTTAGGCATCAAAAACCCCATTGTGCGACGGCCATATCTTCTTCATAACTATATACTTATATTTGGAACTCAGAATGTTTTGTACAATCCAATGAGTTAACGACTACCCACGACCTGGTGTTCAATCTAAAATTTTGTCTCCCAGTTAATTCGGGTTTCACAATCCAAGAGCTTAACGACTTTGGACCGTCTGATGGATAATATGAAGTCGCCCTAGTCTAGTAGATAGTGTGTTGGTTTATTAGACATGAGGCCTAAGTTCAAACCCCAGGTTAGATACCCCCACCAAACCGAAATATAAAAAATATTTCATATTTGCCAGCAGATTTCTCTCAATACTATGAGAATAAATGTATAAAATTAACACATACAGCATAAGTGACGTGAAAAACTTAGTCGTAATGCTAACTGAAAAGTTGTATTGGCCAATGATATATGTGGAGCCAGATTGCTGCTTTCACAACTTTTCTCCGTCATACACTCAATGAGCTGTTCTTCAATTAGCTCCACCGTTCAGAGGTGCTTTTTCATCCAAATCTGATATGTATATATTTATTTTTTTCTAAACATCTCTTTTTGAACGTTTTACAGAATTGATTTAATGTTACTTTATCATGTGTTTTTCTTGCAATTTCTAAATTTGTTATTGATTAACGATTGAGTGCAGTTTCTGATAAAAATTGTCATAATAAAAATACATACATACATTTACATACAGCTCATAATAAAAATAAATTTTTTAAACCAAAATATGGAACATAATATCGAAGGTGAGTATTTTATTGATATATAGTGAAATTTCCGTAAGCTCATCTATTAGATTGATTATATTTGAAAAAATTTACCTTAAGTTAAATTTCTATAATTATGAATTGGAATTTTATTTAGACTTAGTTGTTTTCCAAATAGTGGTAGAGAGGCTGTTATTAGTACTGATTGGTCGACTGAAGAGTATTCCTTTTGGGATAACAGTTTGGTTACCATCAGTATTAATTTACATGGTGCCATACAGAACCCCAATATACACTGGCTGAATGAAATTTCAGAAAGCTGTATCGTTCCACACCTGGCATCATTGATTTAGTTTATCTTATATCAACTACTTTATTGAATTGTTATCTAGATTTATCCCAGAAAGAGGACTCAACATGCTTGGTAGAATGCAGATTTCCAAAAATTTCACTGTTGTAATAGGAACATTTTTAACGAAGCGAAAAGAGCTGGTTATGTTGCAGACTAATACCCTTTTATATGCAGTTTTAATAATTGAAGAGAAAGGTAAAGTTGCTATTGTCAATTTTGAGCCTTTAGATAACTTGACCTCATGCCACCTTTCCGGGTCTGCATCAGCATGTTTGTGAAACGATGTCCGAATACCTGAACCTCCGGGTTCACCAAGCTACTTTGGTCTTAACGATTAGAGACCGGTATTTTTTTCCCCGATAGTAGGGAATGGATTTCTTGATCAACTATATCGTGCCCGTGTCTATTTTCCATTTGAGTTGAAGATTCTCAGTATGGTAATGGTATACACGTTTTCACGACGACGACACTAGGTGCATGTTCTTTAGTCTTTTTATGGGATAATATCTGTAGTCTTCAGTCTGAGATAATTGCTATTTTGAAGACTATTGCTACCGCAGCTGACCTGCTTCCTCAAATGTGGATCATTGCTCGACCGGATTTCCCAATTCTCCACTCCGCTACCTCTATATAATTATCAGAAGACGGGTTAGGAACAAAAAGGGTCATTTTGGAAAGTAACGGTTGGAATTGTATTTAAACGCTCTGTCAGAAGCCAACTTTCAGGTTCTTCTAAGGTTTATAATTGAATTTATTGCACAGTCGTAGTCGCCAGGCAGATCCGTTCTCTGTTAAACTTGTAATTTATCTTACATTTTTATTCCTTCTATTTCCACCTCTCTCTTTTATCTGCTTTTTAACGTTCAATTTGTATGGACAAAATTGTCTCCACGACCTACAAAATCCAAGAGCATCTAGTCATTTCTAAACAAATATTTAAATATATCAGAGCGGAGAATGAAATAAAACTATCATTAATACCTAATTTCAAATGTAAGTTTGTACAATAGTATAAGAAAAATAGCAACAAGGTGTAAAAATTAACAACAACAAAATAGCGATAATTTTTCTTAACTCTACAGGATACATTGAAAAATAAAAAAGGTCTTATTTGACATTGCAAGCTTGTAAAAATTATCATAAATAAGCTCGTTAAATGTCGTGTCCTAAATTCGTAGACACCACGATTGCGGGAGTAATAAATTTGTTATTAGATTTTAATATGGATAAAGTGCAGAGAAAGTAGATATACCACACAACTTTTCGCTTTATTATGGCAGCGATCAACGGCGTTACCGTAAAATTTTGTTGATTCATAATTACCTCAGTTGACAAGATATTAGATGTGAGAAAACCCACAAAGATGGAAGTATTTTAAAAATTAGTTAAATCGATTCCAATGAGCTTACATATACATCTAACTAAATATTAACACATATACGCAGTGTTAACCTTTTAAGTATCTACTTATTTTCCACTTCTTGTTCATAGTTCGTCCCACATTTATAAGGGGCTATTTTCTATTCACAAATATCTCTGTTTTCCAAATATCTCTTAAAATATAACTTTAATCCATTAGGTTCCATTTGAATATGTATTTATCTTTGCATGTACTTTTCGGAATTACTATTATGTTACATAATTCATTATTTAGTGTTCATAACTATAAGGTCAATTTATTTATTTTTGTTGTAAAGAAGTAAAAAATATAATAAACTATAATAAAATAAAAAAGCAACCAGGAAAGCTCCCACTATTTAATATCCATTTTAGGCATCAAAAACCCCATTGTGCGACGGCCATATCTTCTTCATAACTATATACTTATATTTGGAACTCAGAATGTTTTGTACAATCCAATGAGTTAACGACTACCCACGACCTGGTGTTCAATCTAAAATTTTGTCTCCCAGTTAATTCGGGTTTCACAATCCAAGAGCTTAACGACTTTGGACCGTCTGATGGATAATATGAAGTCGCCCTAGTCTAGTAGATAGTGTGTTGGTTTATTAGACATGAGGCCTAAGTTCAAACCCCAGGTTAGATACCCCCACCAAACCGAAATATAAAAAATATTTCATATTTGCCAGCAGATTTCTCTCAATACTATGAGAATAAATGTATAAAATTAACACATACAGCATAAGTGACGTGAAAAACTTAGTCGTAATGCTAACTGAAAAGTTGTATTGGCCAATGATATATGTGGAGCCAGATTGCTGCTTTCACAACTTTTCTCCGTCATACACTCAATGAGCTGTTCTTCAATTAGCTCCACCGTTCAGAGGTGCTTTTTCATCCAAATCTGATATGTATATATTTATTTTTTTCTAAACATCTCTTTTTGAACGTTTTACAGAATTGATTTAATGTTACTTTATCATGTGTTTTTCTTGCAATTTCTAAATTTGTTATTGATTAACGATTGAGTGCAGTTTCTGATAAAAATTGTCATAATAAAAATACATACATACATTTACATACAGCTCATAATAAAAATAAATTTTTTAAACCAAAATATGGAACATAATATCGAAGGTGAGTATTTTATTGATATATAGTGAAATTTCCGTAAGCTCATCTATTAGATTGATTATATTTGAAAAAATTTACCTTAAGTTAAATTTCTATAATTATGAATTGGAATTTTATTTAGACTTAGAAAAAAATGATAGCATATGATAGCCATAAAAATTAGGCCAATCAAAAAACAGCATGCTGTTTCGCTTAAAGGCAATACTTCGTTAAAAAAAAAACATGAAACTCAGTGTGCCTCCACTAAATCGATACCTAGGCGGCCGTAATTAATTTTTGCCAAAAATCAGAGATGTCAAAAAGACGAGTTGAAGCAAAAATCTCTAAAAATCCAAATTTAAATTTCGAAAGCGGAGATGAAAAAATAGTGAGTTGTGGCATTTTTAATCCATGTGTTCTAAACATATTTGACAACTTTGAACTCGAAATAATTTTTAAATAAAATACTTTTTAAGATATGACTCTTTTGTTACTTTTATAAATTGATCAAATAAATTTCTAGAGTTATCTTTGAAAGTTAGTGTACACTTAAAAAAGTGTTAAAAAACAGTTTAAAAATCCAGGTAGCCTAACTATGTGGGAACATATATCATTGGATACCCGTTTTGAACTAATTATAGGTTAATTTTTTAGCTAACTTTGCAAACGTGTTTTCTGGGTGTATGAAAACTTTAATAATCAGCACCAGTACCCTTACTCTTCAAGGGAGGTTTAAAACTCGAGAAGTCTTTTTTACTCCAGTTGAGACTAAGGTTGTCAAACCTTCTGATTCCCTGCTTTTGGCTTTAAATGTAAAATCAATTGAATCCACACACTTATTCACAACCAAGGGATTCTTCTTCGGGCATGAATCCCCAGTTCATGAAAGGGCACGAACTGGGTATTTATTTTCATACCGCTAAACAGTGCCCCTGTGTCGAGCCAGCATCTTCTGCTTCTTAAGTGAGAGGGAATCCACGTCGCAATTTTCAAATCTTTTCAAGACTGTGTAAGCTCTCCGATATAAATCTCACTGAGGCGCCCAAGTATAATAACGGATAAGAGAGCATTTTTTATTAAATAATTATAATTTCTTTAACTAATAATTGTTATATTATATTATTCATAAATTATTTTAATTGATTTAAGACAAACAATTTTTAAAAATAAAAACATTGGTTGATGCACTTTGTTGCTCTAACAAAACCAAATAAACTTTGGCCTTTTTAGGCACAAAAAAAGAATCAAAGAAATATATATGTATGTGAGTGACATTACACTTTAAAGTTTGTACGTACTTTAAATTTTTTAGTTTTAAATCAGTTTTACAAATGAAAGTAATGTATTTTAAATGATGCTTTAAGGAATCATACTAGAGTTATTATTAGGTGTAGACTCCATGATATGTATTCCTATTTACAAATTTAGAACGGAAAACGCTTTTTTAGAAAAACGTTTTTCCCAATGTCTCTCCAACGGCATCTTCACCACCTACTGTTATTGTTTGTTTTTTAGATTAAATATTTAAAACACCGAGTAAAATTTAGACCAATCTGTGTTCAAAATTAAAGATGAGGTAAAATTTCTGGTTAAATTTTTTTCTTCTTTTTAATTTATTACATTTATAGAATTATACCGAAGAGTCTTCAAACTAAGTCAGAGTTAATTACCCATTTTATTAAAAATGTAGATTGGATAAAGTTAGAAAAGTCCTTGCAACTGCGTCAGTGCAACAATAATATTCCGGTTTTACAAAAATTGCTAAATAATTTTGAAGTGGAGAGTGCAAAACAGATATATAATATAGAAAATGAAATCCTTAAACTTCCCAATAGTATCCATCCACGTATTTGGGATTATGGAAATGAAGCCAAAGAAATCTTTCGCTCTAATACTGAGAATTGTAGTAAAAGTAACAGCGTGCAGTTTTCTGAATTATGCAAGAACTTTAATATTTTTCGAATGGATCATTTGGGAAACTATGCAGGACACAAAAGTTACTATTTATTAGGTAAATTAGCCGAACTAGAGCAGGCTTTGATCCTATATTCGTCAGATATGCTGAAGGAAAATTCTTTTGAAATATTATCTGTGCCCGATATATTATCAAAGGAAACTATTGAGGGATGTGGAATGCAAACGGATGGAGACCGGAATCAAGTAAGAAAATATATTCATTAATTATATGATTTAATTTCATGGCAATGAAAATTGGAATATTATATAGTGCGTCCCATTTTTATAAAGTTACTCCTATTTTCTAAATATTTCTTAAAATATAGCTTGAACCGATTGGTTCCCTTATGAAAATTTATTTATCTTTTCATGACTTTTAGGAAATACAATATTTATTTAGTTTAGTGCCATTTTTATGATGACTAACGTTCGCCAAAAACTAAAATTTTAGGAGTATAAAGAAAAATTTATGCAAATATAACAAAAAACTTAATCAGTAGTATTGAAAATCGCATATTTGAATAATTTTAAATTAAGCATATTAACAAAAAAGTTTATTATATTTTTTACTTCTTTACAACAAAAATAAATAAATTGACCTTATAGTTATGAACACTAAATAATGAATTATGTAACATAATAGTATTTCCGAAAAGTACATGCAAAGATAAATACATATTCAAATCCAACCTAATGGATTAAAGTTATATTTTAAGAGATATTTGGAAAACAGAGATATTTGTGAATAGAAAATAGCCCCTTATAAATGTGGGACGAACTATGAACAAGAAGTGGAAAATAAGTAGATACTTAAAAGGTTAACACTGCGTATATGTGTTAATATTTAGTTAGATGTATATGTAAACTCATTGGAATCGATTTAACTAATTTTTAAAATACTTCCATCTTTGTGGGTTTTCTCACATCTAATATCTTGTCAACTGAGGTAATTATGAATCAACAAAATTTTACGGTAACGCCGTTGATCGCTGCCATAATAAAGCGAAAAGTTGTGTGGTATATCTACTTTCTCTGCACTTTATCCATATTAAAATCTAATAACAAATTTATTACTCCCGCAATCGTGGTGTCTACGAATTTAGGACACGACATTTAACGAGCTTATTTATGATAATTTTTACAAGCTTGCAATGTCAAATAAGACCTTTTTTATTTTTCAATGTATCCTGTAGAGTTAAGAAAAATTATCGCTATTTTGTTGTTGTTAATTTTTACACCTTGTTGCTATTTTTCTTATACCATTGTACAAACTTACATTTGAAATTAGGTATTAATGATAGTTTTATTTCATTCTCCGCTCTGATATATTTAAATATTTGTTTAGAAATGACTAGATGCTCTTGGATTTTGTAGGTCGTGGAGACAATTTTGTCCATACAAATTGAACGTTAAAAAGCAGATAAAAGAGATAGAGGTGGAAATAGAAGGAATAAAAATGTAAGATAAATTACAAGTTTAACAGAGAACGGATCTGCCTGGCGACTACGACTGTGCAATAAATTCAATTATAAACCTTGGAAGAACCTGAAAGTTGGCTTCTGACAGAGCGTTTAAATACAATTCCAACCGTTACTTTCCAAAATGACCCTTTTTGTTCCTAACCCGTCTTCTGATAATTATATAGAGGTAGCGGAGTGGAGAATTGGGAAATCCGGTCGACCAATGATCCACATTTGAGGAAGCAGGTCAGCTGCGGTAGCAATAGTCTTCAAAATAGCAATTATCTCAGACTGAAGACTACAGATATTATCCCATAAAAAGACTAAAGAACATGCACCTAGTGTCGTCGTCGTGAAAACGTGTATACCATTACCATACTGAGAATCTTCAACTCAAATGGAAAATAGACACGGGCACGATATAGTTGATCAAGAAATCCATTCCCTACTGTCGGGGAAAAAAATACCGGTCTCTAATCGTTAAGACCAAAGTAGCTTGGTGAACCCGGAGGTTCAGGTATTCGGACATCGTTTCACAAACATGCTGATGCAGACCCGGAAAGGTGGCATGAGGTCAAGTTATCTAAAGGCTCAAAATTGACAATAGCAACTTTACCTTTCTCTTCAATTATTAAAACTGCATATAAAAGGGTATTAGTCTGCAACATAACCAGCTCTTTTCGCTTCGTTAAAAATTTTCCTATTACAACAGTGAAATTTTTGGAAATCTGCATTCTACCAAGCATGTTGAGTCCTCTTTCTGGGATAAATCTAGATAACAATTCAATAAAGTAGTTGATATAAGATAAACTAAATCAATGATGCCAGGTGTGGAACGATACAGCTTTCTGAAATTTCATTCAGCCAGTGTATATTGGGGTTCTGTATGGCACCATGTAAATTAATACTGATGGTAACCAAACTGTTATCCCAAAAGGAATACTCTTCAGTCGACCAATCAGTACTAATAACAGCCTCTCTACCACTATTTGGAAAACATTTAGCCCATGAAGAAAAATTTTTTTGCATTTATTTATTATATTGTTACGGTTTTACCTTCTAAAAACGTTTAAATATGAGATCGTAGTTTGCAAATAAAAATAAGTTTGTGTTTAGTTATAATTAAATTGTTTATTGTTCACACAATTCTGTGTGCTACTGTTCACTATTTGACGTAAACAAAAAAAATTTTTGTTTTTTATTCCTCTTTACACTTCTTTTGCGCAAACAATAACAATTGTTCGATAGATCTTTATAACGGAGATCTTCAAACCACGATTATTCTCTTCATATGCAACGTGTCTTCACACACGACTGACTGAATTCTTAAACCACTGCTTTGTCTTGCCTTTTATATGCCAACGTAAACAGTCTGATGAATGATCTTGAAGTCGAATGTTCGTGGCTTCGCCTTCTCGAGATTTCCAAACATCCTTGTTTCATTGTTGTTTGTGTACATTATTGTTGTTGCATTTCTGCTTGTTTATCCCCTTTTTTATACTGATGCTGTTGGTATATTTTTGCCTACTTGTTTATCATATAAACAAGTTCATTGTTTTTGTTGCTTTTGTTTACCATTTTAACGTAAACGATGTTACACTGTTTCCATTTTCGTAACAATATATTGAATCTACAAATTCAAATGACAAATCTTAAATCTAAGAAAATCTATTTATACCTAGAAATAAATTTGGCTTTTGATGTTACTTATAATATGATGTAAAACATTTCTCGTGTGGAGACCAGAGGTGCTGTGTTTCCTTTTTTTATATAAATGTGGCCACAGTAGTATATGTATATTTCTAGTTTTAGACGTACCACGCAGTTGCTGTGATCATGCGTAAAATCTTGTTGTGTCGTCTTCGAATTATATAAATCTATGCAGTAGAGGCAGTTTCCTATAACTGAGTAGCATAACTGCATACTGGTTTTATAAATGAATTATACAAAAACAGTCTTATGCAAAAAGAAACCTTATTATGACCTTAAAATGAACATTAGTTAACAACGACTTTTAGCTTAATAGTCCATTATTAAAAAAGTATATGCAAAAACAGTATTTTAACTAACATACATTTTAATGTTTATTTTTATTTGATGCTGGTAATACCATTATTTTATTCTCTCAATTTTTCCTTAATGTTGTGTATGAACGATTATTAGTTCATTTGGTATTCGTGTCTAATATTATTTTTCTTATGTTTTTATGCAAAATAATTGTTTTTATTAACATAAAAATGGGATTGTATTTGTTTATTTAATAAAAACAATGTACAAATAAAATAAAACAACCAATGTAATTACATACATACATACATAATTGGCCATTACAACCCTTCAGTCAGGATTACGGTCTAACTCCTCAACACCACTCATGTTGTGTGCGTTATTTTTATACATGAGTGGCGGGACCTACAGATTAAAGTCGACTCCGAACGGCAGATTTTTTGAGAAGCTTTTCATGGCAATTTTTACTCTCAGAGTTTTTGCCAGAAATCTGCTGAGAGGAAGTCGCCGAAGAAATATTGATGTCTGACCTGGGATTTGAACTCGGGCCTTTCGTCTAATAAGCCAACACACTACTTACTAGACCACGGCGACCAATGTAATTAAAATATTATATTTTGATTAAAGAAAGTATTCGAGTACCGGTTTCTTTAAATTTGTTTTGATAATTTAGACATCACTAAACTATTTTGTAAACAAAATTTATATTTTTGGAAAAAGAATAATTTGGATTTTTTTTTTTGTTTTTTTAATAAATGTTTTATGAACTGAAAAAAAAAATGTTTCTATTATTTCCTGAAAATACTTAGCTCTACAATGACATACACATACATATATAATTGGCCATTACAACCCTTCAGTCAGGATTACGGCCTAGCTTCTCACACTCTACAATGACGTTATTTATAAATTAAAAATATTTTTCAATAAAAGTTCTTAAAATTGGTTTAAAGTAGGGTCGAACCATTGTTAAATTTCTCAGATTTAACAATGGTTTACTACAGGTGTTTTAAGCTAATTATCGTTTTTGGATATACTTTTATCGAATTTAGCTTAACAACGGTTAGTAAGCATGTTGTAAGTTTTTTTGCATAAGACTGTAAGAGTTTACAATAAATAGTTAATAAAATTCGAACAATTTCAATTAAATTTGTGTGAATTTTACAGGATGTAATCATACTAAGGCATGATATCATAACAATAGTAGTCGAGTCGTCAGCAGACAAATCTAGTGATTAAACTTATGACCAATCTCTGGAAATATTTTTGGTCATTCGGAAATCAATAATTTTGGCATTCAAATGCTAAATTAAGTTTTTTGAAATTCTGTTAACACAGAATATTCTACATATTTCTTAACTGTAACGTTTCATACGATATGTCATTTACGACATTAAAATGTGTTCCCAACTCCAATCACATGTCACATGTGATTGCGGATTTTTATAGAAAACCATCGAGATGGAGCTAGCATAGTATGTAATCTTTTTTGTTGTCACTGAATCACAATTAATCAATTTCAAAATTTTAGTAAATGTAATATTGAAACTAATAAAATAAAAAATTTTATTCCGACTACGGAGTTTAATAACCAATTGTAACTTTCTTTAATTAAAGCATTAATATTCGATGGGAAATGTTTCTCCGAGGCAGAACATACTGCTTATTGCAGCGAATGGCAAACACATGGGTGTAATTTGAAATTTGAAGCTTAGCTGTCATAAAAAACTTTGTTACATATTGTACTCAAGTGGTCGATTGACAATAATGAACAACGAAAACCTATATAGAGCGCTAATGCTGCTGGCTTTTTGCTCCTCGGTTACGTTTGCTTTAAACGTTATTTGAGGTTGATGCAATTCCAAATCAATAAAGGGTTTTAATGCCTTACGGTGTTTCCCTGTATTTAAGTGTCGAATAAGATCCGATCTTTTTGCAGATATCTAACACAATAAATACATAAATCGTTGGCTTTGTCTTTTTATAAAGATCTAATTAATTTTTTAAGTAATACGTTAGACTCCAACACCTTCCTGTATTCTTATGCATAACGCTGAGCTTAAAATTGAGCTACGTTAAATAATTTTAACGAAAAAAGTTCGAAACTTACCCTTTATTTAATAGTTTATGTGACTACTATTCTTTTCAATAACTTACTTTTTGATATGATTCTTATGCCTTTAGAAAGAAATTTATTTTTGTATTTCTTTTAATTCAAAGCTTTATAACTGTAAACGAAAAAGAAAGAAGCAAATTACTCAATTCACTGTATGGTTGCAAAATAGGTATGGAAATGTTTTTTTTTTTAGAAATATGGTAGAAATAAGGTTGGGTGATTTATCTAGCTTGAAAATTATAATTTCAAATTAAAATAATTTACGAAAATTTCCCATATATGTTGAATTTGTCTATTAAAGATTTAGCTAACTTCGACATGGAGAACTTAGTGTTTTATTAGCCGGGAGACTGAGCATATGTCGGCTACATTTATTATTTAAAAAAAAATTATAAAAAGTAGTTATTTATTTGTCTACGTTTTAATAGATTAGAAGATATCTCGTTGGTTGCCAATTGTAATTTTTTCTTGCTATTAAGCTCCTGATGAAATGTGGATTTATTGAGTTTTCTAACAGGGAGTTCCGGACTTGGACAGTTGATAACAGCCATCTTGTTGAACCTACATCTGCAGTTGTCATTTATTCGGTCTGTTTCTGGATGAATGGTACACGAACACGCAAAATTTTCGAATTTGGGAGGATATCAATCGACATGAAATCTGAAAGCGTTGAAAAGTTACGGTTTGGTGTGGATTTTGGGTTTGTGACGTCATTGGTCCATTATTCTTTGAGAACGGCGTTGGCCAGACCATCATTGGTAAGGGTAACCAATACAGGTCAGTGATTACCAACTTCTTTTGACCCGAATCGGTAACTAACTACATGTGGTCTCACTACGAGCCACACAACTCATGCCAGACTGAAAGCAATTTAAAGACAAGGTCATCTCACGTGAAGATGGTATGAATTGGCCACCGAGGTGTATACGAATGCGGCACGAATCACGTTAATCTTCAAAGCCAACATAACCCATGTGAAGTAGTCATTGAAAATTGGACATTTCGGATGAACGACGTTATACTTCACACGTAGTGACAGCATACAAAATTTCGATGAATCGCATACAAATTTTGTTTTATTTAAATTTAAAGATATGAGGCGCTTAAAATAAGAACCGATACTATTCAGATTGGCGAATAACATCTGAAATGAAAACAGCGCAAATATGTTTCGGAAAAATGCAAATTTTTTTTTCATTAAGAATAATTTAATTTATACCGTAGTAACTTTGGTAAAAAAATATTTTTTTGTAAATGCTTCACATTTAATACTAATTATATATTCCACAAAATAGTTTTAACTTTATTTTGTAAGCTAGTCACTAGCCCAGTGACTCCAGCTGATATGTCTACATGAATCTCGAATTTTCTTCTGTAGGTTTATAAAATAAATAATGGAAAATGCTTGTCTGGAACAGCGGAAATGGGATTAGCTTCGTATTTCTCAAACAAAGTCTTTGATGAAAGCGATTTGCCTATTAAATGTGCAGCGATAAGTCGTTGCTATAGAGCTGAAACTTCGGGATTAAATGAAGAAAAAGGTATTTACAGGTAAGAATAACACAGCATTGAAATAAATAAAATTACAGTAGTAATTATACAAATATGTTGCTTTGTAATAATAATCAGATATTATTAATAGGCATTGTAATAATAACACTACGCTACAAAAAAAAGGAGTGTATGTTGTGAGTTTTGTTAAGCAGAACTCAAAAAATAATTATATTTCTTAAACCCTCCAAACTTGTTGTCTTTGACAAATACTGTTCTTTTGGATCTTACGCACAAATTTATTAATTACACAAACATTTCTGTACCGATATCCAAAATTAAACCTTATTAGAAAGGAGAGTGATGGGTCTTTAAAACGATATACATATATTGTTTGACTTAATATGCTGTGAGCTTTAATGAGGTAAACTTGACAAATGCAAATTTTCTCCATATATTTTCAAATTTGTCCGTTCATACTAGCAAAATTTAATTAAAAAATTTTAAATAAGTGATGACATTCTTGTGAACAGATTGACGCTTCGTTGAACAAATCGGACAAAAATTACCGTAGTTATTATTTAAAGAGTCTAACAGTTGAGTTATATTCTTCATATATATATATTTTCCAATGAACTTTTAGTTCAAAAATGTTCAAAATTTTTCATGGATCTTGATTGCTTATCGGAAAATTTAAAAGGAAAAGTTCGGAGTCGACTTTAAACTGTAGGTCCCGCCACTCATGTATAAAATTAACACACACAACATAAGTGGTGTGAAAAGCTAAGTCGTAATACTGACTGAAGGGTTGTAATGACCAATTATGTATGTATTGGATATATTACGGAGCACTGCGAGATTAGGTCGCTGACAGTTATAAGGAACTGATCCCAGCCGGACTATTGCAGGGTATCTTGCTATGATGAGGAGTTGGAGACTATCGGACACCTCCTCTGTAACTATCCAGCCCTTAGTAGGTTGAGTTTGAAGACCCTTGGCGGGGGCTTCTTTGAGAGTTTGAATACTGTTTCGAGAGTCGACATCAAGGCTCTCCATAGATTCATTAGTAACTTGAGCTGGATGAGAAGTGCAATGGCTTCATGTGTGTTTTGTGTTGGTGTTTGTTAATACTGGTGTTTGTGCTTGTTGGTCTGTGTAATTCCTCCGCTTCCTTATTTTCCCTTTCCTGCTTCCTCTCCTTTTTCCCATCCCCTCCTTTATCCTCTTACTTCAAGGGCGTTTTGTACAATGGGTCGACTTGACCTCCGGGTGCTGTACTTGTCTCATTTGACCTAAAACCTAAAGTTTCAAAAAATCTGTCGTTCGAAGTCGACTTTAAACGCACACAACATAAGTGGTGTGCGAAGCTAGGTCATATCCCGGCTGAAGGGTTGTAATGACCAATTATATATGTATGTATGTATACAAATTTAAATATAACCAAATGTCAAAAAATATCCTTTTAGTCCTTTGCATTTAATACAAATAATTGTGGAAATAATTATTGCAATAGTATATATTTAAATAAAATATATTTGCCGCAAATTTTAAGGTTCATCGATTCTAATAATGTCAAGAATTAAACATCACCTAATTACGATCTCTTTAAAAAATTACCTCTAATCAACGGATATTTGTATAGAAAATTTCGATATATCATTAATGTACTTACCGCCTGCGTAATCTGGGATCATGTTTTCTGTATGCTAACGACTACATTGAAAAATTATTACGTTATTACGTCTAGAATTCGCATACTGTTTAATAAAATATGGGTAGAATGAGTTTCGAGTGGATTATTAAGCTGAACTGTGTTCAGCGACTGAATTTGAGTTGAGGTTTCACTGGATATGTCCTTTACCCCTCGTCTGCTATTAGAACGCTTTCTTATGCTTGCGATATTGTTTCACCCATCAGAAATATGAGATTGAAGAAATGTATAATTGACTTCAAGATTCATTCGCGGAAAATAAACGATTGGGAACACCAGATGATATCCACGTTTCAACCCAAATTTTGTGAAGACATCAAGAGGCTGTTCAAAATATGAATTTGATTCATTCTCAAATTAAATTTAACAAAATCTACTTCGTAGACGTTGAAAGATTAGCATTTGAAAAAAATGAAGAGCTCAAAGACTGTGGTAACTGCATATTCCTCTTCAGCATAAAAACAGAGCAAAGGAAAGAATTGCTGGAAGGCCTTGATATCACGCCAGAGACAAATTACTCATTGTGGTATACGGTTAGAACTCTTCAAAAACTTGACAAAAATTCTGCTAAGAAAGCTAACTTGTTTGTTGATCTCTGAAGACCATCCTTACTCCGACTTTGTACAATATTATAACCGAATTGCCACCGAATTGCTGCACCTATACAACTCCTAAATTTTTAATTTCAGGAAATTTAGACTACTACTACAATACGAAGAAGGCTCCCTATATAAACATGGTTAGTAACAGGCTGCTTTTAGAGCAATTAAGTTCATTTTCTAGTTTTTAATGCAATTTTACTGGTAACCTGGGTCATTAATTTGATTTTAGGATGGGTCACAATTCCTATTGCTCAAACCAATTGAAATTCTATTTGTAAAAAATTAATTCGTGACGGGAAACAGGGTATAGATCAAGACTTAAACATTTATAACTGATTATTTCCTCCTATATTTTGATTAATTGAGGATATATACATGTGTATTCGTTAAACATCTGAAAACTATTTTCACACCAAAGTCAAATAACAGCATTCACATTGTTCTTTTAAATTTTAATATAATTCTACGTCTAAAATATTGCCTTTAATAGTGGAAGATTGCAGTAAATTAAATGCTTAATAAAAATCCCCATAAAGGAGAATCATACAATCTGATAAATTTATTATCTACAATGTTAAAACTTTTTGAAATGGCACTGCTTTCCCCACGAAGCGTCTCAGCACTAACAGAATGACATAAAAGCGAATAAGCAAAAATATGTTCGCATAACTTTTATGTAATTGAGGGAAACTAGTTCTCCATGACTCAGCAATCGTATACAAAATATCTTGGCATACACTTTGATAGACGTTTGTCTTGGAAATTCCATATTGACCCAAAGTTAGCACTAATGAAACTACTTGAAATTTATAGACTTCGTATTAGAAACTTTTGCTTAAAACTGCAAACTCTTACTGTATAATGGCCTTCTAACAAACTGGTTTGAATACCTTATTATGAGATTTAAATACATTCAATCAAGGAGTTGTATATCAAGAGTATTATCAGTTGTCCAGTTGCACAGCATCTTGTGCAGTCTGGTTTAAATCCTTGAAATGGTAATATGCCCAAAAAAACGGACCGTCAGTATATTCTACTTCTGACACAAATTTTTACATTTTGCAAGTCGCTTATTTATCGTAGATTGCAATTAAAATAAAAAAATTTTCTTTGGCCATTATTTTATTACTTTAAATAAAACACTTTTGTTGATAATATTGCCCTATTAATTTTATTAACGATCCTTTATTAATAAAGATGTAATTTCAGTGTTCAAAACCTCTGTGATTAACGCGCACTTCCTAATACATCTCTCGGTTAGTTTATCACAGGCGGAATGATAGCATTACTCTTCAATACGTCTTATTATTACTTTTATACCTTTTATACTTGATCTCTGTTCTGATCTTATTTTCGTACATAACTTCGTTTTTGTTTGTGTAGTACTTGTGTCGGGCGTTTATACTCTCCTTTTAAGTGTGGTAACTTCACGATCTTTATATGGAATTATTACTTTTATACCTGATCTATGTTTTGATCTTATTTTATTATTCGTACATAACTTCGTATTTCCTTGTTTAGGAGTTGTGTCGTGCGATGTGTGTTGCTGTCTTGTATTTTAGTTAAGTGCAAACAATATAATGATAATATAACAAGTTGTTGCAAGTTTTAAGCAGATAATAATCAAGTAGAATTTTATAAATTAGTAGAGCTACGCAAAACTCGGTTAGAACACATTAAATTATTATATTAATTTCATTGTTGTTAGAAAATGTTGAGAACTGTCTTTGATAAAGTATCAGGGAGTTCGAATTCTTTCTGAATACAGAAAAATATACTTTATTCTGAAACTCACTTCACATGAGCTTTTTTTGTGAATAATGTCGATTTTTTACTCCATTCTCAAAATGTGACAAGATGAGAGAATGTTAAAAATATTAGAAATGGTTAGGTCGGTTTTTGACTTCGTATTTAAATATGCATTTGGTTAGCTTTCATTTAAATTTAAGTTGTATTGAAATATAGTTTCTTTTTTTATCATAAATTTTAGTGTGATTTAAATACTATAAATAGTAATAGTGAAGCCGCCGTAGTCTAGTGGGTAGTGTGTTCGCTTATTAGACGTAAAAGCCCGGGTTCGAGCCCCAGGCCAGACATCAAAATGAAATATGAAAAAAAAAATTTTTTCTACGGCGACTTCCTCTCAGCAGATTTCTGGCAAAACTCTGAGAGTAAATAAAACCTGCCATGAAAAAGTTTCTCAAAAATATGTAGTTCGGAATCGGCGTTAAACTGTAGGTCCCGCCACTCAAGTATAAAATTAGGGCACACAACATGAGTGGTGTGAGAAGCTAGGCCGTAATTCTGACTGAAGGGTTGTAATGGCCGATTATGTATGTATGTAAATAGTATGATAACAGTATGAAATGTCGAACAATTATCGATTTACTAATAATATAGCTGTTTTATAGAAATAAAAAGTATTTTTTCAATTTAAAAGTGTAAAAAGTGATAGTTTCTTTTAAAGCGGGAAAAAAGCCCCAATTTCACTTCAATTGAAGTTCATTTTTTTTTGCCGTTGAGAAACACAATAACGTCATTGAAAATAAAGAGACGGACAGAGTGAATTTAATAATAAGTTCACTTACACTTTCTGCAGCCATAAAGTCCTTAAAACAAAGTACGGAAATATTCAATTGGCAACAGTCAATCATTGGCCAGGAGATATTGGAAATATGCCAGGAATTACTTTTAATAATAAAAAATTTTAAAAATAAAAAACTATGATTGTGATGCAACTATATCTATAATCTTTAAGTTTTTCTCACAGATCGTCTGAACATTCACAAAAGAAAAAACTTTTTCGGTTCCTATAAAGCTCAGCGTCTTCTTCACCTAGCAAATATAAAGAATTGTAGACATAAGTTAAATATGGAAATACTATCCTAACATGCGTACAATCAAGTGCTGTAACTACGTAAGAAAATTTTGCGATGTCATAAAATATAATCATTTTTTAAGTTTCTTGTGGCTTTTTGGAAACACTCTAAAACGATTTTACAGCATGGCTGTGTAGTGAGTTAGATTAGCAACAATATGGGAAACTGTTAACGTAGAGTCACCACATACATCCCCAATAGCTTTCATCACGTCCTTCTCACTTATTTCTTCTTTAAATTGTCCCGTTTTCTACACATATTTTAAAACAACCAAGTAATTTTATTTTTAATATGAGATTCAATTAGCTCCAAAATACTGTACGCCGATCTCTTTGACATACGAAATCTTTGATATAATTCAGAATCTCAGACAATATTAAAATGGTTTGGTTTAAAAAGAAATTTCTGCTTCGCTCATGTCTTCTTCATCGAAATGTACTTGGCAACATTGGCGAATATAAGTTGTTTTTCTATAAGTGCTCTGTAAACTTTTTTTATTTTTTTAACTAAATAAGAGAATAGAAAGTAAAATAAAAGAAATAAGCTTTGAATGAAATGAAAATGAGAATAGCATAGAATGCGATAAATGTGATAAAATCTTTCACGTCCTATGTACAAAGTTAAAGAAACGGCAAAATGAACGCTTACTAAATAGTAATGAAGAAGAATTTATCTGTCACTTATGTACTAACGATGAGAATGGTGAAATAAAAACAGAACTGAATTTGATAAAAACACAACTAAAAAAACTTGATCATCTGTCTGAAATGCAAAGTACAATGGAATTCATGTGAAGCAAATTTGATGAAATTTTGAAAAATGTTAATGAAAATAATAAAAAAATACAACTCGTGGAAAAGGAAAATCTTAAGCTCAAAAATGAAATTAAAATCCTAAAAGATTCTGTAAAAATGTTGAACGATCAACGAGTAAAAAATGATTGTCTTATTAGTGGTGTGAATATTGACAATGAAGTTAGCGCTGTCCAAGCTGTTGTCTCTTTATCTAAAGATGTGGGTGTTAAACTGGAAGAGAAAAGCATTGAGGAGGCTTACTTCTTAAAAAGAAATAATTTATCAAGCTCAAAGAAAACGCTTGTTGTTAAATTCAATTCGAAAACGTCAAAGGATCAGTTGATGGCTGCCAAGTCAAAATTTAAAGAAAATGAAAAAACAAAGACGATATTATTAGAAATATAATAATTTCATTTTTGGTAAACAATTTCAATAACATTATTAACTCGGGAACTTATCCAACGGCCCTGAAAATTTCAAGAATAACGCCAATACCAAAAGAAGCCATTGCAAGTACTGTCGACAAGTTCAGACCAATAGCATTACTGCCTACGATTGATAAAGTGTTTGAAAAGGTTCTACATAGACAGTTATCAGAGTTTCTGGAACAAAACAATCTTCTATATAACCTACAATTTGGATTCAAAAAGGGTTTGTGGAACACAAGAAGCAGTCGTATACGTCGTTAATTACATTTGTGAAAACCTTGATAATGGTTACGGTGGTGTAGGAGCTATTTTCTACGATTTCTCAAAAGCATTTGACCTTGTTGACCATGAAGTGTTACTTAAGAAACTTCCATATTATGGACTACAAAATGATGCAGTAAAACTGTTAGAAAGCTACTTGCACAACAGGACTCAGTTTGTTGAAATAAATGGCGTAAGAAGCGATGTGGGCAATGTTAAATATGGTGTGCCACAAGGAAGTGTGTTGGGTCCTTTGTTGTTTTTAATATTTCTTAATGATATATCCAACTTAAAACTTTATGGCAAACTTGTAATGTATGCTGATGATTTATGTCTTTTCTATCCATACAACCATGACCTAATTCTGAAATCGCAAATGGAACATGATGCGAAGATTTTACTTGAGTACGTTAGGATTAATAAATTGTCGTTAAACAAGGATAAAACGAAGGTAATAAGGTTCCGCCCATACTGTTCTACGAGTAGACCCGTCTTCAATGCTTTAATTGGTGATGTAGAAATCCATGAATGTGATTCGCTAAAATACCTAGGAATACACTTTCAAAGCAACCTGTCATGGAATAAACATGTTCAAACACTAAAAGGTAAAATAGCCCCGGCTATTGGTATTTTACACAAATTTAAATATTTATTTGACGGGAAAAGAAAACTTCAAATTTACCATGCTTTAATTCATAGTCATCTAAACTACTTGCCCATAGTATATGCAGCAAAGAGGACAGAAGACTTTAAAGCTCTTCAACGTGCCCAGAACAAGGCATTAAAAATTGTCTTTAATGTACCGAGATTACACCCAACATTGTCGCTATATAGGGAAATATGTAAAACAATTTTACCAATTAATGGATTATACAAAATGCAACTATTGATATACATGTTTAAAGCTGTACATAATATTGGTTTTCACCCTATAGAATTTACAACAAATCAAACTAACTATAACACTCGAAATAGTTCTAACCTGCATGTGAAAAGATGTAGGCTAGAAACAACGAAACAGCGAGTTGAGTATATTGGTTGCTCTGAATTCAATCGTCTTCCGTTATATTTGAAGAATTTGCATAGAGTTTCCGTGTTTAAAACTGCCTTAAAGTGTTATTTACTTAATGAAATTGAAATGCTTCTATTGTAACCAAATAATTTTAAACACTGTTTTAATTTAAGTTATAAAAAATTTTTTACTTTTGTTATTTCTTATATTATTTGTAAGGTATATAATTGTTGCCAGTTTACCCCAAAAAATGCCCAGGAGGCGCTGGGGTACGTTTGTTATTGTTATCAAGAATTTTGAATTATAAATAAATAAATAGAAAAAAAAAAAAAAAAAAAAGTCATTCTTAAATATTATTTTTTTCAAATTGCCATAAATATAGGTTTGTATTAATTTTTATATTTATTTATGAAAAGCACAAAAAAATGTAGTGTTGGCCACAAACATTTTTATTTATTTGTTGTTTAAAACTGCAGAAGAGTGGGTATTAAAGTTTGCACTGAAAGAGCATTTAAATACAATTTAAAGATAAAGATCTACAGTCTTTTTAGATATTTCTACCCAACTTCTCATAGGCAATAGTTGACGTAATCATATTTTAAAGAATAATTATTTCATATAAAACACGCGACTGAATATTTCGAACTGAATCAAATAACAATTTGCATTCCAGCAGACTTTATTTTTAAAATTTTTGCAGCATTTGCGAATGATTCGGTAATTCTATCAGATACTTCGAAAATGAAGCAGAGAAAAGATTGGGTAAACATTAAACTTCACATTAGACTGGATCAAGAAGTGGCGCACTAGAACGTCGGTACACGTAGGCTTTACAAAGAAAAATATTTTGTGTGTTTGAGTATACAAGGATAATATACTAGTACCATATTCAAACGCAAAATTGCATAGAAACGGGGAATTGAAATAAAACGTGTATAATTGCAGTCACTGTTAAAATAGGTGCGGCGATCAATAGTCATTGTCAAACAAATCTTTTTATTTAACGAAATTTTAAAATCTATATGGGCGTATGGCGCGCGATTGTAGGAAATTCGAATTGGAAACGTAATCTACATATAAATATTGTCACCCATCATCATTGCAACCAAACGTAATAATTGATTGGGAATCCCTGTAAACTCCGAAGCATTACAAACATACACACATATTTGGTCATTACAAACCTTTAGTCATGATTATGTAGTGTGTGTTAATTTTATACATGAGTGGTGGGGCCTACAGCTTAAAGTCGATCCCGAACGATAGATCTTTAAGAAAACTTTCGTGGGAATTTTATTTACTCAGAGTTTTTCCCAGAAATCTGCCGAGGGGAAGTCGCCGAAGAAATATTTTTGCATATTTCGCTTTGGTAGAGATGCCAGACTTGGAGTTTGAACAGAGGTCCCACGTCTGATAAGACAACGCACTACCTACTAGGCTACGGCAACTTCGAAGGTTTATTCGAAGTTTATATTATTATATATAGAGAAAAACTGAAAAGTAGGAAGCCTCCTGACTTTCATTCATTATATGTGAGTTAAATTTATTAATTTCTAAATTTTAAAAATATTGTTATAAACATAATAATATAATCTTAGATATTTAGAACTAGTTGCCGTCAATAAATAAAAATATGGAAACAAAATAGATTTCTACCTACGGCTTACTGCTTTGGTTGTTAGTTATAATTTGTTTCATATGTATATTTTAATTGATTCTTATTTGAATAAACAGATGCAGTATTTGTAAATATTTTTATTTTTAGAGTTCATCAGTTCACCAAGGTTGAAATGTTTTCCGTGTGTACTCAAAGTCAATCAGAATTGATGTTAGATTCCTTCAAAGATGTAGAAGTAAAATTGTTTAAAAACCTAAATTTATCATTTAGACTTTTGGATATGCCGCCAATCGAGCTTGGAGCTTCTGCTTACCAAAAATATGATATTGAAGCGTGGATGCCAGGAAGAAAGATTTGGGGTGAAATTTCAAGTTGTAGTAATTGCACAGACTTTCAAGCTAAACGTCTAAATATAAAATACATTACAAAAAATGGAGATGTTCATTACGTGCATACAGTAAATGGAACAGCGTCCGCAATACCTCGATTATTAATTAGCTTAGTTGAATCGAATCAGGTATATGAATTTGATATTAAGTTAAGTGATAATATAAGTCTTACTTCCATATTTTTTAAGGTGGACAAAAATACTGTGAAGCTGCCCGAAGTTCTTTTAAAATACTTAAGGAAGCCCACACTAAAAAAGGAAAAAAAATTACCAGATATTAAGTTAGTTAAGCATATAAAATATGATGTTTCTGAATAATTTTATTTAGAAAACGTTATTTTATTTAAAAACAATATTTAAAGCTTTATTATACAATTTTTTTGTAAATATTTAATTTAAATACAGTTTTGTCGAAAATCTTTTAATTAAAAATGTAGCCGAGAATATTATCACTCACAAATAAAACACAACTTGTTTCTTCGACTTCTCTTTTATTAATGATGCTTGTTTCTTTTACATTGTCAAATCAAACTTATGTATAATAACATACTTATTATATACTTTACAATATGGAAGAGCAACAGAGACAAATATATATGGCATAGCAATTACATATAAGTCAAACTTATGTTATGATCAGCTTATTGTCTACGTTACAATATGAAAGGACAGAGACAGATATATACAATAAAGTAAATATTTCAAAAAGAATGCGTATACGTAAATAAATACCGCTATCCTGAAATATATGAGACTATTCGAGAAGTATAGAATGTAGAAATATATAATACAATGAGTGGTACAGTGTGAACAAAACATATGAAGACAGGGAATATATTGCTACAATTCGGCCATCCTGACCATGAGATCCCCTGATCTCCTATCGCCTATGTGACCCCTCGCGTCCCCCAAACCACGGGCGCATGTTAGAGACCGCCCAAACACCCTTGTAAGGTGTACGGGACTGTTGAAAACCATCAACATCCTCAATCAAATAACGGTCATTTCTCAGTACCCTAGATATCTTATACGGACCCTTATACCTTGGAATCAGTTTGCGGGATACACCGGCCGTTGAGTCAAAGTTCCTCACCAGGACATAATCCCCTTCCTTATAAACCCTAGGTTTCTTTCTTCGACTGTTGAAATATTCTTCGTTATACCTCTGTAGCACCCTCTGCCTCTCAGATGCCCTTGATCTAATCCTATCGAGATCACCGCGCTGTTCCCTATTAGTCTCCATAAGACACTCCCTTAAAAGATCAACAACCTTTCCCCTCTGATTTATCCCGAACAACATCACGCTGGGGTGCTCTCCAGTAGACCTGTGAATAGTATTGTTCAAAGTGTGTTCAACCTTATCAATAACATGATCCCAAAATATCCCATTCTCAATATCAACCAATTTCGCCAACATTGGACCTATCGACCTGTTTACTCTTTCGACCTGACCATTAGCCTGTGGCGAACCGGTAGCTACCAAAGAGTGGACAATGTCATTCTCCCTTAAAAATTCCGTAAAATCCTTTGACGTAAAACAGGCCCCCCGATCACTTATCACACATCTAGGTCGACTATAAGAGCGAAAATAGTCCCTCAGTGCCAATATCACCTCCCTAGTGTTCGTCGTTTTCGCCGGATATAATCGAACGAATTTCGTACAAGCGTCAACCACAACCAAGATATGTTTCACACTCCTGCCGTTATCCACAGGCCCATAGTGATCTATATGAATCACGTCAAATGGTCTATCTGATTTAGGTATACTATTCAGATATCCTTCCTCCTTACCATGCTTCGACGAATACACCATACAGTTCATGCAGTTCTCTATGTGTCTAGCGGCCCTGGCCCTTACCTTCGGAAACCAGTAACTCTTCAGAATAAGTTCAGTCATCTTATCAGTGCCCACATGTCCCATTTCGTCATGATACTTGTATAAAATGTGGTCCTCCATGTCCTCTGGGACGTAGAATAACAGATTGCCGTCCTTTGTCTTCCTATACAGCACACCGTTCCTCATTTCGTAGAGACCATGCTCGCTATTCTGAAGTTTCGCCTTCAAATCCCTCAGCTTGCTATCCCTATTCTGACAAATCACCAAGTTCTCCTCGAAAGTGTTGGACTCTATTGTCATTATGTTCGTACACCTACTTAGTGCGTCCACGTGCTGCATCCTTTTCCCGGAACGATGCTCCAGCTCATACTCGAAGTTCTGCAGTTCCAGAGCTCAACGTGCTATCCTTGGATTCAATTCCCTCCTATTCAGTGTCATGGCAAGAGAGTTACAATCAGTCACGATCTTGAATTTCCTACCCTGAAGATAAATACGAAATCGTTTCAATGCATAGACTATGGCCAGCGTCTCGAGCTCAAAGCTATGGTATCTAGACTCCGCATCCGTAGTCCTCTTAGAGAAATAAAATATTGGGTGAAATTTCCCATCTCCCTTTTTCTGTAGTAACACAGCTCCAAAGCCCACTGAACTGGCATCACAATGAAGTTCAGTATCATGGTTCGGGTCATATAGCGCGAGAACTGGTGACTCCATCAACTTCATCTTAAGTAGCTCAAAAGCGTCCAATTCCTTCTTCCCAAACATAAATTTCCTATCCTTCTTCGTCAAGTCATATAGTGGTTTAGCAATAATCGAAAAATCCTTTACAAAACGCCGAAAATACGAACAAAGACCCAAAAAACTCTGCACTGAGTGCTGTTTGTCCGGAACCGGAAAATCCCGTATGGCCCGCAAACCCTTGTCATCAGCCCTTATACCACTGCCATCTATCGTATAACCCAAGTACCTAACGGAAGTCCGTAAAAATTCACACTTGTCATTCCTCAATTCCAGATTGTTCTCAACCAATCTCGCGAAAACCTCCTTCAAAGTCCGCAAGTGCTCCTCAACGCCCTCGGTCGCCACCATGATATCGTCAAGATAAATTATCACCCTGTCGTCCTTTACCATATCCGAAAACACCCTATTTACAAATCTCTGAAAAACAGACGGCGCATTCCTCAGTCCAAATGGCATCCTCAGAAACTCGTATTGCCCCAAAGGGGTCACAAAAGATGTGTACTTGACCGAGTCGGGATGAACGAAAACGTGAAAAAACCCATTCTTCAAATCCAGCTTAGTAAAAAATCTCTTCCCAGAAAGTCTATCCAAAAGGTCATCGATCAACGGAATCGGATAGCTATCCCTAGCTGTTACCTTATTCAGAACGCGATAATCCACACACATCCGCAGTTCCCCAGTCTTCTTCCTAACTAATACGATAGGTGAGACATATTCCGACTCACTCGGCCTTATATACCCCTTTTCCAAGTATTCGTCCAACAATATCTGGAGCTCCGATCTTTCCGCATATGACAGCCTCCTAGGTCTGCAACTAAAAGGCTTATCATCACTTAAGTTCAATCTTATCTCCTCATACACCTTAGGTCTAGGGGGACGCTTGGGGCGTACATAATAATCATTATACAATCTAACTAATCTATCCCTGTCACAACTATCGATTTCATCCCCCATGGACAATGCCAGACTGTCCTCTATTCCTACATCGATAGACAAAATTGCCTCCTCAAAGTTGTCCCTATCATCGGCCTCAGCCATAACATTCCTTCCATCCAAGGGCACAATACCAAAGTTACCCTTTTCCAAAAAATTCCTACCTAATACACACTCAAATACCATTGATTCATCAGGAACTACTAATAACTCCAGATCCAAAACCTTCCCATTAGCAATCAAAAAGCACCTAAATTTCCCATAAACATTCAATTTCGATTTATTAATACCAAAAAATGAAGAATTACAATATAAAAGTTTACTCATATCCAACCTATTCGAAACACTTGACTTCCTCACGAAACTCACTGGGCTACCGGAATCAATTAAGCATTCTAAGAAAAAATTACAATTAAAACTAGAATTAATACAAAACTTAAAATACCTTACATATTCATGTTGGTCCAAAAATTGAACGGCTGCTTTACGTTCGGGGCAAACTGCTACACGGTGCTCCAAACTTCCGCATCCATAACAGGAGCCTACTTGGCGTTTCGGTTTTTTACATTCAGCTGCAAAGTGCCCAAAGGAGTTGCAGTTATAGCATCGCAATTTTCTTTCCTTCACCTCACCTATCCGGCCACCATTGTTTGGGTACTGCTTCAAAGTAATTTTCGAGAAAGCCTGCAGGAGCTGCGTCTTGCTTGCGTAACATTGCAAGTTGGCCTGAATTCTAAGCTGCTCATCCGGAATACCCTCGATGATGTTGTCGATTAGCTCATCATCGGATACATCAACCTTGTTGGCCAATATGATCTTGTCATTATAATAGTCTGTAAAGGATTCACCGAATTTCCATAGCCGCGCTTCAAATTTACGGCGCACCATTAATTTATTCTCTTTTGTACAAAAAATCTCCTTCATCTCGGCTAATATTGCCTCAGTATTTTCGTAAATGAAGTTTGGTTTGGAATGTAACCACATCTGAGCCTTTCCTCTCAATTTGCACATCAACAAAGCTTTGGCTGTATTTTCGTCCGCACAATACACTTCGATAATGCTTTTAAATTGGGTTATCCATAGTTCAGGCAATAACCCACCATCGTAATCAGGTAGCATGTCCTTTAGTATACTGAAGGATGCACACTGTTTATTTTTTCCCAGACTGGAACTCAACATTTCTTCGTCTAATGCACATACACTCTCTGTTTCTTTGCCGCTTTCATTTACCACAACATTTTCACTCGTTTTATTTTCACTCTTTTTTTCAAACAAAGCTATCTTTTTCAACAAATCATTTTCTCTTCTTAAAAGTTCCTTTTCCCGATTGACAATTTCCAATTCCTTTTTCATCAACCTTCCAAGTAATTCCATATCATTTTTTTCTTTCCTTTGTTGCGTAATTCTTTCGTTTGTTTCACACTCTTTTTTTTCACCACCTTTTTCATAACAACTTGATTCCATTCCACCTGCATTATTTTCAAAACTTCCCTCACTTAAAATTTCTTCACTTTCCTGTACGAATTCATTAGCCGGGTATTCCCCTCTTTCTTCGATCGGCACTTGATTTAAGCGTAGAAGCAGTGCATTCTTTGTACCTGTTGAGGGTAGACCGAGGTGTTGTAGCCAATGACGCAACTGCGCAGCCGTATAATTTCCACATACACTTTCCATTTTTTTTTTTTTCTTTTATATTCTTTTAACCGCACTCCTTTTTATAATAGTTTTCTATTTGTCCAATCTTTTTTTTTCCCACACACAGATTAATATCCTTGTTTGATTTTTTTTTATTTTAAAAAAAATAGTTTCACTTACATAAAAAAAAAAAATTTGACCAGTGTCCTTTTTCAGTTTGTTTGTTTTTTTTTTTTAAGTCTGCAAATTCCAATTTTTTTTTTTTAGTTCACAAAAAATTTTTTCTTATTTTTTCACTATCCCACTTCTGAGAATTGTAGCCGAGAATATTATCACTCACAAATAAAACACAACTTGTTTCTTCGACTTCTCTTTTATTAATGATGCTTGTTTCTTTTACATTGTCAAATCAAACTTATGTATAATAACATACTTATTATATACTTTACAATATGGAAGAGCAACAGAGACAAATATATATGGCATAGCAATTACATATAAGTCAAACTTATGTTATGATCAGCTTATTGTCTACGTTACAATATGAAAGGACAGAGACAGATATATACAATAAAGTAAATATTTCAAAAAGAATGCGTATACGTAAATAAATACCGCTATCCTGAAATATATGAGACTATTCGAGAAGTATAGAATGTAGAAATATATAATACAATGAGTGGTACAGTGTGAACAAAACATATGAAGACAGGGAATATATTGCTACAAAAACAAGATTAAAGATTTAATACACTATTTTTTAATATTAATCGCAGATTTTTTTGTATAAATTTAAATTGTGGAAATAATTCGAATTACGACAATTAAAAAAATACCTTATCTCTTCTGTTAGTATTCATCATTGAGAATTTCCAATTACCTTTTACTTTACTGTTATAAATGCATGACTATGATACATTTGACCTTGATTTTGATTTTATGTAAATTAGATAAAATACGTACGATATGTATTACGGATAAAAACTGGGTACTAACTTTGACGTAATAGATCCGTACAGGATAAATAAATGCAGGTATTGAATGTTTGAGTAATTTGAATATTTAAAAAAAGTCCCAATGAATTCAAAAGATCTTTTTGTGTCGACTAATGTTTGGTAGACAAAATATAAAGAACTTTTGACGCACTAAAGGGACTAATGCGTTGTCTTCTGCTGCCGAGAGAACTGCATTTCTCCCCAGAAAAGAAAATTCAAATTGTAACGTTGATAGCTCCATAACTTTTTTGTTGTAAAAAATAGAAAGCGCCAGTATCCAAACTGGAAAATGTAACCGTTTCGGATTCAGGTAGCAGCAGTGTAGAAAGTAATTTAGAGGCAAAATTATATTATATATATATATATGTAGGGTGACCCTCTGTTTCGCGCTTGCCTGCTACTTGACATGACATGAATAAAATAACGTGACTGTATGTGGCATGATCTGTTGAGAAAAATGAAAAATGTTAAAAAAACTGATTAAATTAATATATACTTTTGTATGTTATACTTTGTTACGCTCGGTTTAAAAGCCTATGATTTAATTGTATGAAACTTTAGGTAATTGGCATGTTCGTACGTTATTCTGGCTAGCTCAATGGCGTGTTTGTTCTTACCCCAAGAATCATCGCAGCGTAAGCATAGAATAGTAAAATCATGCCAATATTGGAAGCCATTTTCTTTTACTTTTTTTTTCTAGATGAAGGAACGCCGAAAAATACTCACTTTGCTACCCAGTTACCCACATCACTACCCGAGAACCTTCGCCTCAGTACAAATAAAAGGAAATTTTTTTTTTTTAAAAAGGCATAGTTTCAATTAAAATTTTTTCTTAAAGGAAAAAAATTCAATATATATATATATTCCAAATATTATAATTGGGTTACAATAAGAAATATATTAATCGAGATAAATTCAAAATAACGATAATATAGATAAATACAAAAAATTCAATATATATATACATTCCAAATATTATAATTGGGTTACAATAAGAAATATATTAATCAAGATAAGTCAAAATAACAATAATATATATAAATAAAAAAAATCAATATATATATACAAATTAAGTCTTACTTTGTACTTAAAATAAGTTGATGCTGGAGGTAAGTTGTCGCTGGAGGTAAGTTGTCGCTGGAGGTAAGTTGTCGCTGGAGGTAAGTTGTCGCTGGTGGTAAGTTGTCGCTGGAGGTAAGTTGTCGCTGGAGGTAAGTTGTCGCTGGAGGTAAGTTGTCGCTGGAGGTGAGTTGTCGCTGGAGGTAAGTTGTCGCTGGAGGTAAGTTGTCGCTGGAGGTAAGTTGTCGCTGGAGGTAAGTCGTCACTGGATTTTTTCTTCTTTTTGAGGGGGGGGTTTTTTTTTTTATATCTTGTTTAGTATTTCAATTGATGTAGTATTAGTTGTTGTTGTGGTTGTTGTTAACTTAAACGTAAACTTTTTTTTCTTGTTGTAGCTGTGATATTATTTGCTTTTGCTTTTAGTTATTTAAGTTTAATTGTTTATTTATTTAATTATTGGTTTTCTCTTATATATATAAAACACTGTGTTTTTTTATACATTTAAATCCTTGTTTTACTTTTATATTTTTTTTTATTTATTTTAATATATATATAAAAAGAGATAAATCCGTTTAAGCCAATTTCTAGCTTACACATAAGAGCTTTATTTTGTTTAATTTATAGCAAAAATATTTTTTTGTTTGTTTTTTTTTTTTTTCTCCTGTTTTATAATCTTATTATTCAATTTTCACTTATTTTGCTTTGTTTAATCCATACATTTGTTCTTTTTTTTCCCCTTTTTTTTTTTTTTACTTTATACATATATTTTTATTATTTCATTAATAAGTTTCTTATTTAAATTTATAGATATATTTTATTTTTGAATATTTTCTTAGTTATTTTGTTTGTATTCATTTGTTGGTTTTTAAATTTATATTTCGGTTTTCGTAGTTTTATTAAAATTTTTCTTTTAATTATTGTTATGTCTTACTATTATTTTAACTATATAATGTTTTTTTTTATTTTATAATTTTTTTTGCGTTGTTAATTTTTGCTTACAAATTATAAGAGTCCTATATTTAAGTTTTACAATAAAATTCTTATATTATAAATTTGTTTAGAAATGGTTTTTAATTTTTTTATTAAATTTTTATAATTTTTTTCTTTATAATTTTCATTTTTCTTTTAATTTAATTTACAAAGTTTGCAAAATTCTTACTTTTTTTTTTACTTTTTTTAAATAGCATTGTTTCTCAATTTTCTCCATCTCTAACATTTTTTTTCTTGCTTTCCAACCTTTCAAATTTTCTTCCCTTTTTTTTTTCGCACTCACAATTATTTTATCTTTTTTTTTTTTTTTTCGTACCAACACGTTCGAAAGTTCATCACCAACTAACTTTTTCCTAACAAAAGCTTTTGCCTCTTTACCTATGCCCTTTTCTAGAAAAAACCTAAGCGTCACGTATACATAAAAAATTATCGTACGACATATACCGTTATGATTGGTTAACCAATCAGAAGAGCGCACGTGTAGCGTTTTTGACATTTCGTCTCCATAAGACAGGGTTGCACTTCCACTCACGCGCAATGTTCAGACAACTCTGTCTCTATAAGGCAGAGTTGCAATTCAAATCGTGAACAGCGGTGCATTTCCACGAAAGATCACAATGTACACTGTCAAAAACAATTTTGATGTACGTTGAATGTACTAAATCCCTAACAAAACTGCTTCGCTATGAAAACGTAAGTTGAATAGGGAACAGGAGAAGGATTTAGAGTGCTGATGAAAACGTGTGGCTCGACCCACGACCCTGGGATTAAGAGTCTCATGCTCTACCGACTGAGCTAGCCGGGCAAAGAAGCTAGGTTTCCCTGAAGATCCTCTACATCAAAAAGTGTATTCCCAACAAATTCCGTAGGTGGCAAGGAAATATCTACAGAAGCAAGACCCAAATTTTCCCGACCAGTTAGATTATGGATAGCCTGAGTGTTCGTTCCAGATGGAGGTGAATGAACCACTTGGGCTCTTAAAGGGTTTGAAATTGGGAAAATCTTCTAATGACCTAGTAGTTTTAGGAGTCAATGAGGTTCTGCCTCTACCTCTACTTGCATTTAAATTATTCGTCAACCCTTTCGATGTGCTTCGCGTGTTCATATTAAAAAAAAAACAAAAATTAAGTGCTTTTCTTTTTTCTTAAGCCGAGAAAATTTAAGAAATTGAAAAGAAAAAAAAACCGAATGTGGAGTTAGGTAAAATCTATATATTGTTTCCTTCTATACAAAAGTTCCAGTTCCGGGATCAGTGATGTGAGCAAGCTGTGACTTAGACTTTAAGATTTCAGGCAGACCTATTATTATCCGCTTTAATAAATCACGGAATGTAAAGCTTCTGCCTAATATTAATTTTCCCTTCCCTCTCTACCACTTGTCATAAAACATAGACTTGTGTGAGGGGAAAAAAAAAACAATAATAAACAACCATTGTCTAAGCCTCTTCTCTTGTAAAAATAAAAAAAAAAAAAATTTACATTAGGGCTTTCCCAGAATCCGCCGCAAATAAGAAGTTCAATTTAAGAGTATGAAACATTTATGACTTGCGGATCATAGGAGAGAAAAAAAATTATATGTGCGTTAAGCCTTCCCAGGATTCGCCGCGAATAAAAATTTCAATTTTATGACTTGCGAATCACAGGAGAGAAAGCAAAAAAAATATGTACATTAAGCTTTTCCGGGATCCGACGCAAATAAAAATTTCAATTTTATGACTTTCGGATCATAGGAAAAAAAAAATGCACGTTAAGGCTCTCTTAAAATCCGACGCAATCGAGAAATTTCAATTTAAGAGTATGAAATTTCGAGTCTTTCAGATCCTAAGAGAGTCTTTGCCCAAGAGAGTTGGATAAGACAATCTAACGCATAAATGTTCAACTGACATTTGACTTTTAGACCGCCTTAAGCACTCACTTGAGCCTGGTGGTGTTGTCAGGAGGCTTAACGACACTTAAAAAAAAAATTAAATCGTTGATGTATTTTCCGCCCTTCCTTCATCTAAGATATTAAAAAAATGTTTTAAATTGATTAAAAAAAAAAAAAATTTAAATGCATTTACTTATTATTCGTTGCTACCTTACAGTAGCCTTTTCGTTGGGCGCCATCTATGTTACGCTCGGTTTAAAAGCCTATGATTTAATTGTATGAAACTTTAGGTAATTGGCATGTTCGTACGTTATTCTGGCTAGCTCAATGGCGTGTTTGTTCTTACCCCAAGAATCATCGCAGCGTAAGCATAGAATAGTAAAATCATGCCAATATTGGAAGCCATTTTCTTTTACTTTTTTTTTTCTAGATGAAGGAACGCCGAAAAATACTCACTTTGCTACCCAGTTACCCACATCACTACCCGAGAACCTTCGCCTCAGTACAAATAAAAGGAAAATTTTTTTTTTTAAAAAGGCATAGTTTCAATTAAAATTTTTTCTTAAAGGAAAAAAATTCAATATATATATATATTCCAAATATTATAATTGGGTTACAATAAGAAATATATTAATCGAGATAAATTCAAAATAACGATAATATAGATAAATACAAAAAATTCAATATATATATACATTCCAAATATTATAATTGGGTTACAATAAGAAATATATTAATCAAGATAAGTCAAAATAACAATAATATATATAAATAAAAAAAATCAATATATATATACAAATTAAGTCTTACTTTGTACTTAAAATAAGTTGATGCTGGAGGTAAGTTGTCGCTGGAGGTAAGTTGTCGCTGGAGGTAAGTTGTCGCTGGAGGTAAGTTGTCGCTGGTGGTAAGTTGTCGCTGGAGGTAAGTTGTCGCTGGAGGTAAGTTGTCGCTGGAGGTAAGTTGTCGCTGGAGGTGAGTTGTCGCTGGAGGTAAGTTGTCGCTGGAGGTAAGTTGTCGCTGGAGGTAAGTCGTCACTGGATTTTTTTTTCTTTTTGAGGGGGGGGGGGTTTTTTTTTATATCTTGTTTAGTATTTCAATTGATGTAGTATTAGTTGTTGTTGTGGTTGTTGTTAACTTAAACGTAAACTTTTTTTTTCTTGTTGTAGCTGTGATATTATTTGCTTTTGCTTTTAGTTATTTAAGTTTAATTGTTTATTTATTTAATTATTGGTTTTCTCTTATATATATAAAACACTGTGTTTTTTTTATACATTTAAATCCTTGTTTTACTTTTATATTTTTTTTTATTTATTTTAATATATATATAAAAAGAGATAAATCCGTTTAAGCCAATTTCTAGCTTACACATAAGAGCTTTATTTTGTTTAATTTATAGCAAAAATATTTTTTTGTTTGTTTTTTTTTTTTCTCCTGTTTTATAATCTTATTATTCAATTTTCACTTATTTTGCTTTGTTTAATCCATACATTTGTTCTTTTTTTTCCCCTTTTTTTTTTTTTTACTTTATACATATATTTTTATTATTTCATTAATAAGTTTCTTATTTAAATTTATAGATATATTTTATTTTTGAATATTTTCTTAGTTATTTTGTTTGTATTCATTTGTTGGTTTTTAAATTTATATTTCGGTTTTCGTAGTTTTATTAAAATTTTTCTTTTAATTATTGTTATGTCTTACTATTATTTTAACTATATAATGTTTTTTTTTATTTTATAATTTTTTTTGCGTTGTTAATTTTTGCTTACAAATTATAAGAGTCCTATATTTAAGTTTTACAATAAAATTCTTATATTATAAATTTGTTTAGAAATGGTTTTTAATTTTTTTATTAAATTTTTATAATTTTTTTCTTTATAATTTTCATTTTTCTTTTAATTTAATTTACAAAGTTTGCAAAATTCTTACTTTTTTTTTTTTACTTTTTTTAAATAGCATTGTTTCTCAATTTTCTCCATCTCTAACATTTTTTTTCTTGCTTTCCAACCTTTCAAATTTTCTTCCCTTTTTTTTTCGCACTCACAATTATTTTATCTTTTTTTTTTTTTTCGTACCAACACGTTCGAAAGTTCATCACCAACTAACTTTTTCCTAACAAAAGCTTTTGCCTCTTTACCTATGCCCTTTTCTAGAAAAAACCTAAGCGTCACGTATACATAAAAAATTATCGTACGACATATACCGTTATGATTGGTTAACCAATCAGAAGAGCGCACGTGTAGCGTTTTTGACATTTCGTCTCCATAAGACAGGGTTGCACTTCCACTCACGCGCAATGTTCAGACAACTCTGTCTCTATAAGGCAGAGTTGCAATTCAAATCGTGAACAGCGGTGCATTTCCACGAAAGATCACAATGTACACTGTCAAAAACAATTTTGATGTACGTTGAATGTACTAAATCCCTAACAACTTTCAAATTCAAATTAGTTACATAAGAAGCATTTCAATTAAACTACATAAGTATTCCTTGCATAATGATTTGAACGTTGGTATTCTGTCGATTGATTTTAAATTAGGTGGTAAATCATTATACATATTACCACCTACATAACCAATACGCTGCTTAGTTCTTTCCAACGTGCATCTAGGAACTCTAAGGTTTGACATCTTTCGAGTATTGAAATGTGACTGGTTATGCAAAAATGTAGTCGCCGTAGTCTAGTAGGTAGTGTGTTCGCTTTTTAGACGAAAAGCCCGGGTTCGAGCCCCAGGCCAGACATCAACACGAAATATGAAAAACAATATATAACATTATGTTCCTGTTATAAGCATACACACAAGCTAAATAATTTAAATGTGGGTTACTTTACTCAGCTTATTTTTAAACTTATACAATATACGTACAGCGGGAGCTATCTTATTTTTCACCTCATTGATGTGAAGATCCCGGGATAAGTTACTCTGTAACGTAATTCCTAAATATTTAACTGAGTGCATTTCACTAATAGATGTTCCATCGACATGAACAGAAAAGTTATTATTCATACCACCCGCAAGTGATCGAAAACGAAATAAGCTGGTCTTATCAGAATTTAATAATAAACCATTCAAACGAGTAAATTCAAATAATACAGACGCATCTCTCTCAATGTGTGTTTTTAGAATAAGATCGTGCTTAAAAGGGTAGAACAAACATGTATCATCGGCGAACATATACAGTTGACCGTTGAGATTCAAATTTCCTAAGTCATTCAAGTAAATTGAAAACAATAAACGCCCTAGTCCACTCTCCTGCGGTACACCATATTCAACAGTACTAAGAGAGCTTTTGCAGTGTCCAATTTTTACATACTGTTTCCTGTTAATGAAATAGTTTCGGAACAACAATAGTTCCCGTCCTCGAACACCGGTAAATTCCAGTTTTATCTTATTTTTGTTTTCTTTTAAATACTGCTTTTAATTACACGGTGCGACAGTCAAAATACACCCAGCTAATGACAAAGTGCAGGTTATGAATTATATTTCTCGAACCAAATTTGTTTTATTTGACAAAAACGGTATTTTTGACCTTTTCACACAAAATTATTGATTACCCAAATATTTTTTAACCTATTTTCAAAGTCCTAAATTTTTTGAAAAGGGGACAGATGAGCCTTTAAAATGGTATACATAAACATATGGAACAAATTTACATGTAATGATTTTTAATCGGGGAAACTAGAATATTATAATTTTTTTCTCATTTTTTCAAGTTTAGCTATTCTTAATTGCAAAATTTAATTAAAAAATATAAAATAAATGATGACATTACGAAGGTGCATTATCTTGTGAACAGATTGACACTTCGTTTGATTAAATCGGACAAAAATTACCGAAGTTATTATTTTAATAGCATAAAAGTCGTGTTATATTTTTTATATATGTCGTCTTATGAACTTTCAGTTCAAAAAATTTCAAAAGTTTTGATGGATCTTGATTGTTTATCGCAAAATGTGTCAATTTCACGTTTGCACGACTACCAAATAAAATGAAATGAGAAATGTCAAAAAAAAAACCGTTTTTGTCAAATAAAATAAGTTTAGAGGGTTCAAGAAATATAAAAAAATAGTTTTTTTTTGTAAAAATAACTGATAACTGATGTTATATTTTTGCGCTCTAAAAGCGTGGGCATACCCACTCCCCAGAAATGGGAGTAAATTTAAAAGACCTCATGACCCAATGTATTAATATATTGTAACTAATATATTGTTACGTTTTTACCTTTTTTAAACGTTTAGAATATGAGTTCTTTGATTGCAAACAAAATAAAAATAAATTTGCGTTTAGTTTTAATTAAAATTCTTTATGATTCGCACTACTTTTATATGCTACTGTTAGAATTTGATGTATCCAACAATAATTGCTTGTTCACTATTCTGCTTTACACTTCTGTCCGCGCAAACACTAACAACTCTTCGGTAGGTCTTCACAACAGCGATCGTCAAACCACGACTGTTTGCTTCGCACGCAACGCGTCTTCACACAAGACTGACTTACTACCTTTGCTTTGTCTTGCCTTTATATATGCCCACACAAACAGTCTGATGACGGTCTTGAAGTGGAACCTTCGCGGTTTCGCCTTCTCGAGAACTCTATCGCAACATCATTGTTGTGTGTGTATTTTGTTCGCATTGCTTTCTTTCTTACTTGTCTGTCTCCTTTTCTTTCACCGATGTTGTTGCTTTACTTGTAACATGTTCGTTGTATTTGTTAGTGTAGCTTTTGTGAATCATGTTAATGTTAAACGATGTTTCCATTTTCGTAACAATATAGTATGATCACTAATTAACCTATTTGCATTTCAATATGATAGCTTCTTGTTTTCTGTTGATATTTGCTGCCATTTTATTTTTCAGTTACCTTTTATTTGAGATTTAGCAACTACACTACCGTGTTTAAAATTAAATCCTTAAATTGCCATAAGGAATCAAATCAGGATATTGTGGAAGAGTATTAAGCCTGCGGAAAGTTTGGTTGGCAAATCTCATCTTCAGATCACCAACAGTATACATAGAATCATTGACCTACTAAAAGTAATAATCATATCGAATTCCTAATTCTTCCGCACTTTGGTTGAAGTTGTTCTTTAGAATATTTAAATATACTCGATTCCTCAATAAATTCCAAACAAAGACACATATCCGCACAACGTTCTCTCTGTTTTACTAAAGTTTTAAAAAAAAATTATAGACATAAATAAATTTCTACATTTTATTTACGGAAATATATGTTCGTTAGAATATACATATTTTCTCTTATTTTTAAAATACGTCCTTGTACAATACAATTAAATGTAAGAAATTGTCAGGATAACTTAAGTGTTCTGACATCCATTGTAAATGGGTTTCCTCGTGTATACTAATGCCATGGGTTTGAAGTCCAACTGAAAAAAAAAAATAATAAAACTTAAAATCAGTGCAACCATATTTAAAAATACAACTAAAATATGTGTTGCTATGTTGTTGTTTTGAATTGATTATAATACCAATCACGGCAAATTCATATAAGGTAGCCGCAACTCTACAACAAGTACAACAATGCAAAAACAACAGGCATTTTGTTTTTGTAAAACACTCCTTCGGCTGTCAAAATAGGAAGAAAAAAAATTGAAAAGAAAAAAAGTTAACAACAAAACACACACGCACAACAAACACACACAAATTTTGACACTTGGAATAGTATCAGCTGTTTAGTCAATCCCACCTATTACATGAATTCGCCTAGATACCAATGTGATTATATATGCCAAAAATACACAATTTTTCATATAATCACATATTTTCTTCGATAGAAGATGTTTTTAATGTTTTTCGACTTTTTACTTCAACGAATTTTTTTGCACAAAAACCAACTCCATAAAATTTTTATATCTCAAAATAATATCGAACAAATAATTAAAAATATATATATCAAGTATAATTACCAATTTTTTCTAGCTATATTTCATAAACTTGTACAAAAATTAAGAACCGAAAATAGGCCTAGTATTTATTATTATGAATTCTTTTATGGTTTCACTACAGAGAATGCATGCAAGAAATTTCCTTTTTTTCAACTAAATTAATGATTAATTTCGAAATAAAACGAATTAAAAAAAAATAATTTTTCATAATTAATTTATTGTATCTTCAAATACAGTCAAAGCCCGGTATAACAAATACTCACTTTAACGAATTCGGGATATAACGAATGAGTAAATTTCTTACATTGACTACCTTATATAACGAATGTTTTATAATTTTCAAGCTCATTATAACGAATGAATTAAAAAAATGGTAAAAACAAAAAGATTGTAACAAATGAGAACACCAAGAATGTTCGTTAAAGTACCGTTGGTTTTCATTGTATACAAACTCACTGTACTTTTGAACAATTTGTAACAAGTTGTGAGTTTTATTTTATAAAAAGATGGGAAATAGAAAAAGAATTTCTTTAAGTGAAAAAATAAAAATTTTAGAAGAGTGCAAAAATGGATTATCGCTTTCAGTGATTTCAAACAAATATAAAATATCAAAATCATCCATATGTACATTTAACAAAATGGAAAGTAAAATCGTTTCAAACCTTGAAACTACAAACAATGGATCAAAAAACCGTCGATGCCTCAGAAAGGGAGAATACCCCGTAATGGAGGAAAAACTCTATCAGTGAACCAATTTTCTAATAATGAAACGAAAATAAAGCATTCTGAGGTAATAAAATATTTTGATAAATGTATACAATGATGTTCCCAAAATAATATTAATATTTCAAAACAATTAGTACTTCGAGAAATACAGGAAGAAGCTCTTCAAATGAGTCTTCAAGTTACTTGTAAACAAACGTCTATAAATGATTTCTTTTCACCAACTTAAGTGAATCAAACGTTATTTTAAGGGCTTATGTATATATTTTTAATAAAATGTACTCTTCTTTTTTTTTTTAATAAAATTTTGATAAAAAAAAAAACATTGCGATATAACGAATTTTTCACTATAACGGAAGGGCCTGACAATATATCGTTCGTTATACCGAGCTTCGACTGTATGTATGTATGTATATTGATTTAACAATAAGTGTTGAAATCTAGAGAAAAATATTAATGAATATGGGGTTTGTATGCGCAGATTATTGCGGATGAAAGGTAGAATTGATTGTGTTCTGATCTGTGTAAAGAGATTTATTATATTACTCCGTAAAATTATTGTAACCAATTTAATTACAGATTATTTTCATTGTAAACATCGCCACATTAACAATGAGATATGTAATTGTAAATGAAATTAAACAATTATTTCACATTGTTACACGGATAAAAACAAACTAATAATGAAAATCCAACCAAACAACGATATAAGAACGTACGAGAAGCAGACAAAATAAACACCAGGAATGCAACAACCATACTGTGTAAGAAGATCGTGAAGTTGCTAGCCATGAAGTGGGTCAATATAGAGCGAAGAACCATGCTCCTTGTAAGTGTGGAGTCGGCAATGGTAGACTTATAGTGCCATTTAAAAGACATTAAGGCCAGTGGTTTTGTACTTTGAAAGTTTGATCTAAAGGATGGTGAATAAGTTGATAGCACAATGCTTTCCGCAAGAAGTATATTGCTATTCAAATAAACAAAGGATGTCATTACAAAAATTACACTTGTAAACAGTTATATTATTAACGAACACTCTACCGTGTTTTATCAGTTTAAAACAGGGACCGAAAATAACTGTTATTTTTGAATTTTTGATTAAAAAAAGCAACCGCAAGGAAATGTCGGAGAACAAAACAAAGTATACCATTTTGATTGTCTTGGACCAAATTTTTATAAAATGCGATGCTTTTTAAAAACATGATTTTTATTTTTTAGAAAAAAAATAACAGTTATTTTTTGATTTTTATTTTTTCGCGCAAAAATAACACTTATTATTGACTTTTATTTTTTCGAGCAAAAATAACAGTTATTTTTGACTTTTATTTTTTCGAGCAGAAATAAAAGTTATTTTTTAACTTTTATTTTTTCGAGCAGAAATAAAAGTTATATTTCGACTTTTATTTTTTCGAGCAGAAATAAAAGTTATTTTTGTTTCAATTCATGATGAATTCATAATATTTATTAAAAAATTCTTTAAAAAAATTAAAGTAATTTATGTCAGAAAATTATTAGAATTAAGTTTTGGGTATATTAAACACTAATCTTTGGTTTGAAATAACCAAAATAACTTTTATCTCTGCTCGAAAAAATAAAAGTCGAAAAATAACTTTTATTTCTGCTCGAAAAAATAAAAGTTAAAAAATAACTTTTATTTCTGCTCGAAAAAATAAAAGTCAAAAATAACTGTTATTTTTGCTCGAAAAAATAAAAATCCAAAAATAACTTTTATTTATGCTCTTAAAAATAAAAGTCAAAAAATAACTTTTATTTCTGCTCGAAAAAATAAAAGTCAAAAATAACTGCTATTTCTGCTCGAAAAAATAGAAGTCAAAATATAACTTTTATTTCTGCTCGAAAAAATAAAAGTCAAAAAATAACTTTTATTTTCTGACTTTTACGATAAAAGTTATAACAGTTACGGTCCCTGGTTTAAAATATTAAACTATATGATGCCCGCAAATTACAAACAGTTAAAGCGATAAACAATCATCAATCAATGAGAGACCACATTTATTTCTATTTATACCAACCTGTTTATTGCAGTTTGCCCAACGGTATCTAAGGCACCTGGAGCCGAGACTAACTCCGACGCAAGGAAAAAGAGCAAATTGACACAATGCCAAAGAGAGGAATAATGTTCGATACAAACTGCAGGCAGTCTTAAGAGGGGACTCGCGGGAAAACCGCTGAGAACACAGTGAGCAAAAACTAAGCAGAACTTGCTAAAGCAATGATTGGAAGGAGCAATAATTTCTGAAATTGCGAAGGTATGGATTAATGCGTTACAATTTAAGGGCATCCACTGCTCTTCAGGTTACTGTAAATGCGTACAAACAGCCGATTGGCCGAGAAAAGAGCTGATGACACACTTAGGCGATGAGGTCTCAGGGAAGATACGTAATTTATTGTGATTAAAAGTTCGGGCAATATTATAAGCTATAGATTTAGAGATTCCTGTCCAGAGGAGGAAAAACCATTCTCTGACAGTACTGGAAAAACTGAAGATGAAATTCGAAGTGTTGTTTTCAGTGGATACAGAACAAGAAGCTAGATGCTATTCTCCCAACCACTGAGTATCCAGACGAGGAGGAAGAAAGGAAGAGGTTTAGCAGCAGTGAGAGCAGAGGCCCTCTCCCTCAATAAGAACAGAAAGATCCACGAAGACGAATTTAATATCAACCTTGCTTAATGTTAACGCAGCCTGAGCAAGATATTAATCCAAGAAGCCCGACATTTTGAAGATGCAATCAGAAGACTAAACTGTAACCGCTGAAAGGTAATACGATATAAAGGGCACACATCACCTGTATTCTTAAAAAAAATATTAACTATTTTTGTCTTACAGAATTGATGATAAAGGCCCACACGAATATCGGGGCAGAAGGCCCCTGAAAACTGTAAAAACTTAAATGCACTTTTGTTACAAGGGTAAGAAGGAAGGATATATAATAATATATATATATAATACTCCCTAGGAGGTTTAGAAACCACATACCACCATTTAGAAATCGAAGGTTATAAACATTTCAACGAACAAACGTGTAGGGAATCAATATGAGCTCGAAGACAGTGTGGCTCTTTTAAATGGTGAAATTGTAGATGTCTTCAATTGTTGGTTGAGCGCCATCTTTCTGTCCTGAGAACCATACTTTGAATGTGTAATGGGCATAGGCAGGAATATAAGGTGAAGATTACTTAGTTTAACAAAGGAAGGCATAAAATTTCTATGGGAGGCAGCAAGATCTCTTGCAAAGAATAGCTGGTGATGATGTCTCTGAGAAGAGAAGATAGTAGCTACACAGATAGTGAAGTAAAAAGGGCAGAACTGTTGTTGCGTACATATTTCCCAGGAAGTAAGGTGATGACAGAGGTTACACAGATAGTAGGTTGGTTAGTGCTGGTAGCATACATAGACAAGTTACGGCACACATATTTACGGGAGAGATTATAAAATGGACCTTGAGTACATCTTTACCGTAAGGATCGAATCTTTTTAGCCCTGCTACAAAGGGACATAGAGGAACTATTGAAGAATATATGTATGCTGTAGTAGGACAGCCCTTTGTATATATCAACCGCGCAACAGTGGTGTTCATCTCAGAAGTGGGAAAAAGGATACTACACCCTCAAAATCCTTCAGATTAATTAATTTCATGTCTTTCTTATTGAAAATACTTGAGAAAATTGGGTACAAATGTCTAAGATGTGGAGCAGTTACTACATGACACAGAGGTACGACTTCACGAAGCAATTCAGGACAACGAAGCCTGGAAAAATTGTGCGACCATTTTGAAAGGGACTCTGTACAAATTTAAATCGACGGCTCAAAATTGAACGGAACTGTTGGAAGTGAATTTTTTCGGAATCGTTGGAATACCCCAGTCTATAAGGCTGCCGGACTAAGGTCGCGATTGCGGCGAGAATTATTGGAGACGGAAACATCTCCAAGCGAAATATTACCATACTTTCTGATTGGCAGACGGTAATCAAGGCTCTAAATTCCAACGTGATGACCTCCGAGATTTTATACAGCTTGATATCAGCAGGTATCTCAACGGGGTGGCAGATCAATATTATGTCCATATCATATGGTTACCGAGTCACAGTGATATTTCAAGTAACTGTAGAGCTAATATATTGGCCAGGCGAGGCACAACCATCGAACTCTTCGATGAATTCTCTACTCTGGGAATCCCTATGAGAACCTGTAGGCTCATAATGCGATCGTCTATTCTGTGAATGACGAATGGGCGGCTTCGGACACGGTGTGGAAAATCTGGTCAAGGCTGGATGAAGAGCGCACGTTAAATGATTTCTACCTGCTGCTGCTGCTGTACCTGCTGGGTACACGCCCGGCACTTTGTCAAAGAAGAAAAAAATACTTAAGTCGAGCGACTTAAAGAGCTGCGAGTGGTTCCGAGACTAAGGGATAGCGAAAAACTGTGGTAAAACAATGGGCCTTTGCATTTTGTGCAACACGCCTATAAGGCAGGTAGATCTACAGTGACAACCCTTGTAGATTTAGGAGGAAAGATTCAGGAGTCCTTGAATGTGATATAGGTAACCTTAAGGGTTTTTCTTGACACAGAAGGCGCATTTAGCAAACTTCTCCACGAGGTCATATATTGGTCAATAGGCAGAAAAGGACAGAAAGAAAAAGACAGAAGTCTCACACATATGATCTGCGGAAACAAACACAGGAATCGAGACAATAAAAGTCGACGCAATTAGGGGATGCCTGTAGGGTGATGTCCTTTCACCACTACGGATTGTCCTTTTCATACGGATTCTACCTGTAGAAAATCGTTGTCTTTTTTATTTTTGCAGGGATCCCGTAATATTTGATGATCTCCAATATCCAACAGACTTTCTATGGGATTGAGATCAAGGAATTGCGCTGACCACTTAATTGCATTAATCTTATTACTCACAAACCACTCTTTCACTAAGTTTCGTGTCACTGTCCTGCTGATATATGTATATACACCTAATTCTGTTTTTACACGGTAGATTGGTTCCAGAAAAAACCGTGTAAAAAAAGACACTGATCGTATGCAAAAATAGGTGATTGGTTCCTAATCTCTAAAACCTATTAAAATTAGTGAAAAACAAGGATTTTTTAAGAAGAAGTATTCATGTTTATTTTATTAAATCACATATATAATGTTTATCTTTACAAGCATAGTTATTAAAGATAAAAAAAATGCCTTCTAAACTTAAAAATAATATAAATTAAATGTTCAGGCAAGTTAAGGAACTAAAAACAATTTAGTTAAACAGCTATGTTGTTAACGAAAAGAATAGGTAATTCAATTTTTAAGGTAAAAAAAACAAAAAAAAAATAAGTGATAATCATAAATGCAGGAACATAAATTTAAAAAAATTTTAATTTAAATTTTATAAAAATTTAAGCCCAAACATTTTAAATCGTGCTAAATGGAAAAAAATCGTGTAAAAAAAATTAAAAATATTTTATTTTCAAACCGTGTTATATCAAAACCGTGTAAAAAAAGACCTTGTAAAAACAGAATTAGGTGTACGTATATATATGTGTATATGTTTACATATTTAAATTTATATATTTAAATCTGACAGCTAAACCATATCAAAGCGAGAAATAAACTGGCAATGTGATCTGATGATTATGCATTTAACACTTTGCGTGCGGTGCTCTACACAATCTTAGCCCGCTCATTTTCGAATTCATGATTAGCAAGCAATACGTTCGAATATTTAATTGAACTTTAATTAGATATTATATTTATATAAATCAGGTGATTATATTCATAGAGAATAAAAATTTAGGAATAAAACTGTGTTCACGTTACGATCAGGAACATGTCTGCGCGTTCGAATAAATTACCAGACTGCTGCACAATACTCGTACATAAAACATGTCATCTCAAATTTCAAACTAATTAATTACCACTAATGAACTTGAAATCCCACGAAATATGTATGTTTATTGGCTGAATGAAATTGGATTGAGAACTCCTTTATATGTATAATTAGATATATAGTGTGATAAAGCAAATAAATTCAAATGCACGTAAGGATGTCAGATGACTTCCTCAAAGAAGAATTTGAAAAATATAGTGAGAAATGCTGAAAAAATCCCATATTTGAACCAAATCCATTGTATCGATGTTATTCATGCATCAATATTAGTCATTGCTTCCAAACCGCAATATGCGGTTTTTTTAATTAGAATTGAGATTCACTAAAAGGCTATAAAAAACCGGTTTCGAAACTTATGAATCAAGAAACAACGAAGTAAAGAAATGTTCACAAATTTATATAAAGCTAATATAATATAAAAAATTATTAATTAAAACACTTACTTGCTTGTCGACTAGGTGTCGATAGTTCACACAATAAATTTTTTACAGTTTTTTTCGCTCCACTTTCAGCTAGTGGAGATATAAGTTTCTGTGTGTATGTGTTATCCTAAAAAAAACGACATTAATACGTTAGAGTTATTCAAAAACAAAAAGCAAAAAACGATTGTAATTTAATAAAAGTGACACGTTATATTGTATTAAAGAAAACTAAAAGAAAAATGTTAAGAATAAAAACTATGTGCTTCCGTATATTACGGTTGTTTTGTATTCATTGAAATATAGAATATTTTATGTAATAAAGTTGATTACAACTTTTACTAACAGCAGTGATAGTGCATCTAACACTAGAGAAAATAACCTTTTATTCTATCGGTAAAGTCAGGTACATCCAATAAAAATTGCTTACTTACTTAATTGGCCAAAACAACCCTTTATTCAAAAATACAACCTAGCTTCTCACTCCACCCCTGTTGTGTGTGTTTATTTTATCCTTGAATGGCAGATCATACAGTTTATTGTTAACTTCGTAAGACAAATTTGAGAAACTTATCATACCTATTTTATTTCCTATCGGAGTGTTTGTCGAAAGATTACTGGAAGGAATTAGCCGAAAGAACTATTTCTTTTTAATTTCGTTTTCTTCGAAATGTCTGAAATCTCAAATAAGCCAACGAACTACCTATCAGACTATGGCTACTTTATAATAATAATGCACAGCTAAATAAGTCATGTCGATGACGTCTTATATTTTTTTTAATCAATAAATGTAAGAATCAATTGTGTCTTATTTGCACATCACTGCGCAATAAATTTATGCCTAGCAATTACTCTCATTTCCTCCAACGTAGAATTAAAATCAAAATTCGCCCCAAAAACCATAAAACATTGTGGTTCTTGCATTATGGTTTTTGATTATAAATAATTACATACATATATAAATTTGAAAATCAAATAAAATAGTGAACATCAAACCAAACAAACAAGAAGGAAAGTGTTATGTTTATTCTTTATTTCAAAACATTTCTTTTTATAATATTCCCCTTGCTTGCCTGAAACCTTATCCCGAGCTTAGTTCCAGGCTTTAGCCACCACAGATACATCCACCCACAAAAAATACACTTCAATAAGCTCCGAAAGAAATACTGCTAATATCCTTCAGTAGGACAATGACCCAAAGCTTATAAGTTCATTTTTCAAAAAAGTGGCTTCTGGTATTAACGCCTGTATAAGAAAACATGATTTTCGGGAACAAATTCCTTTATCTCACTAGAGACAAATCCATTGCACAGTTAAACACAAACCACATTGCTACGATGCTCTGTAGAATTAAGGGAGTTGAATATCTTACTGTCATCAACGACAACTGACTAAAGCGCTCATCCTCCGACTGTCTTCAGACACTGAGAAACTCATATGCGTCCAAGAACTATTGTTGTACAAAGTATGCAGTATCATCACCCGGCCTTTGGGGTAATGAACCTACCTTGATATTACTTTTCTGATCATTTATACATCAAATTCGAACTTTAACTCGAATCGAATTCAGTGAACAATTTTCCCGGCCTCTATTGCCGACAAGTTCAAATTAAACTACACTACTGAGTTACTTACTGAAGTCCTAGCTGAAGCAACGGAAGAAACTATAAATAAAGGCAAGGCTAAATCCAATAGGTAGAATGCTGAAATTGCAGAAAAACCAAAGGTTTAACAACGTCAAAAGAAATTGCCAATTGGATACATATAAATCCGCATATAATGGATTCAAAAATTCAATCAAAAAGGCAATTTTGGAAGGATTTCTGCAGCAATGTAGAAAGCTCATCCAAGACAAGGAGGCCTCAGAAAATTTTATAAAAGCTTTTTTAATAGGAAATCTGATTTATCCTGAACTACCAATAATAGATTCCCTGGATGTACTCTTCGGAATCGACTTTAGCAGTTCAAACATAAAACGCATTAGACATATCGAATATGTCGGTCTCAGAACATCGATGGGGAATAGAAAGTCCATCCATTTAAATATTTGGGTCGTGAAGGTATTATTCTAGCGGATTTACAGATAAACATAAACGTCCTCATGCCGTGGCTTATGATCAATTTCATATGTTTACTGTTATCTCATGTTGCATTCAACAGGACATTATAGAAGATTGTCCTTATTCCTAAGAAAGGTAAAGAAGATTGAATTGTAAACTTTTATTGTAAAAACTCATTTTTAAAACCAATCTGGCTTTATGTTACCAACTTAAGGAGAACAGGCTCTGATTATAACATACAAAAATTAAACGATGCCAAAACAAAATTCTTCGCTTTATTACAGGTACGTCGTGCTACATTAAAAATTCGATTACAAATAATCTCAGCGAGTTAGTTGACAAAACAAAGTTTGGAGAATATAACACAACGTAATTCGTCATTACAACTCTTCAGTCAGGATTACGGCCTAGCTTCTCACACCACTTATGTATGTTGTGTCTGTTAATTTCATTCGTACGTTGCGGGACCTACTCTTTTAAGTCGACACCCAACTTTCCTCAACAATTTTATTTAGCCTTAGAATTTATAAAAAATAAATAAGATATTGTAATATATAATAAATAAATAAATAAAAATTTATAGTAAATAAATAAATAAATAAAATAAATTTATGCCAGAAATATGCTGAGAATCAATCGCCAAAGAAATACTTTTTTGATATTTTGTTTTGTTGAAAATGTTTGAACCGTGGCCTCACGTCTAACAAGCTAACGCACTACCTACTAGACTGCGGCGATTGGAGAATATTCTGACAAACATTTTAAAAATTTTATAAACATTTTATTCTACCCAAATCTGCTATAGGGCACGATTCACAAATTCTCAAAAACCATTGTGTACAAGCACCATCTATCACAATTTTCATAATTTAATATTTCGACACATTTTTAAACAGCATTTTGAAAACACTTTAGTTTTCCAAAATTCTTACTTTCTTTCTCATTCTTCATTTGTAAAAAAAATTAATCACTTTTCAGAATTTCTTCTATTACTTATTCAAATGGTTTACAAAAAAGCCTGCCTTTTTTAGAGAGAATATATTCAAAAAGCTAAAAAGGGAATGAATTAATTAAAAGCAAAATTCAGACCCCGAACACAAAGTTAATAACAACGGCGTTCACATGGTACAGATATATCAAACAAAACCAAAAGATATATCATCGTATAAAGGCAAACATTTCCTTTTATTTCAAAATTGTAATCCTGAACGAATATAAAAAAGATAGGAATGTAAGAATACTATCATATAATTTGAAAGCATTCAAAATTTAGCAAAACTAAAAATATTAAATTATATTATAAGTAATAGTCTAGTTGGTAGTATGTTGGCTTATTACATAAAAAAGATTTGTTGAGCCGATCTCCTATCAAAAACTCTGAGAGTAAATAATTGACATGAAAAGCTTATTTTCCTTTTTAAATTTATTCTTTATTATTCAGCAGAAGCATTATTTGTTAAGATTTAGTGTTGTAACAACTCTGTTTTTTTAACTGTGAAGAAATTTCGCATTTTAAGACTTTTTAAATTGTTAAATTCTAAATAAAGCTCAAAAGAGATACATATTAGAAACTTCTGTGCTTTTATAGTAGTAAATTATTTTTAATTTACTAAAATCTTTGGTCAAATATTGAGATCATTACTACGGTTCGAAAGAGAACCCTCTGGACTACCATTTGCATATAGTCGGGTATGTGTACTATTTCTTATATGTTCCAAAATACGAATTGTACTGAACTTAATGGTATGCTATCTAATGTCAACTGGGATTCTGTGCTCGCCAGAAATAACTTTCATAATATGGTATCGAATTCCTATGCCATTTTACACAATGCTATTAGTTTAACTTTTCCGAGAATTAAATTATGCTGTAATAAAGGTCCAACATGGAATAATCGGCACTTAATAAACATTAAAAATAAGAAAAATAAATATTATAGGAAATATGTATAAGAGAACATGCTTATCTGTAGACTATAGAAATTATGCTTTGGCATCTGAATACAATATTACTAACAAAGTTACACACATACATAATTGGCCATTACAACCCTTCAGTCAGGATTATAGACCTAGCTTCTCACACCACTCGTGTTGTGTGCGTTAATTTTATGCATGAGTGGCGGGACCTACAGTTTAAAGTCGACTCCGAACGACAGATATTTTTTTGAGGAGCTTTTCTAACTAACTTTCTTTCTTTACTAACAAAGTTGCCTATAAAAATTATATAAATCGGATAAAATCTAATATAAAGTCAAATCCTAAATCTAAATTACAAGTTAGTAAATTCTAAGCGTCGTTCCTCTAGTTACCTCAAACTTTTACAACATGGTTCTATGGTTGCTGAGGGTGATATTTCAATAAGTAATGCATTTGCTGCTTTCTTCTCAGCCACGTACTCTACTATGTTTTATGACACTGGAACATCTTCTATTTATGCAATAAATCAATCATGTGGGACATCCTTTCTTTTTATTAATGTTGATACCGTTTTTTCGAATTTAACATCACTAAACATCATAAGCTAGGCCGTAATCCTGACTGAAACGTTGTAATGGCCAATTATGTATGTATGTATGTAAAAAGCTCATTTAGTCCAGGTCCTGATGATATACCGAGCTGCATACCCTTACTGCAATGTTCAACATGTCTCTTAACTCATGTTATTTGCCATTAGTTTGGAAGATCTCATACATGATTCTTTTATTTAAAAGTGGTATTTTGCCAAACTTAATCCTATTCCTAAACTTCTTGAGAAAATACCAACTGATCTAATAAACCATTAAATTTCGCCTCTTCTATCGCCTTGTCAACACGGCTTTCGTAAATCTCGATCATTAACTACTAATACCTTAGAACTCACCACAATTGTTAATGACGGATTTTCGAATAAAATACAGACTGATGTGATATTCACTGATTTTAGTAAAGCATTTGATAAAGTCATTCATAAACTTTTATTGCACAAAATTATCAGTTATAGGTTTAAATTCGAATCTGTCACAAAGAAGTCAAATTTAGAAATGTCACATCTAAAATTATTAAAGTGCAATCTGGTGTACCTCTGGGAAGTCATTGGGCCCAATCTCATTCACTTTGTTTATTAATGTCCTTCCCTCAGTTGTTTTGCGTTCTAAGGTACTGATGTGTGCTGACGACGTTAAAATATTTAACACTTCAACGATGTTAATGGACTTGATTTACTTCGTGCTGACTTTTGTAGTTTTTATAAGTGGTGCAAATTGAATTTGTTGGAATTAAATAATAAAAAGTGTAAACACATGACATTTTTTGGCCACTCAAAGATTGATACCTTCTATTGCATTAAAAATGCTGTTTTGGATAAAGTGAAAACTATTTTGGACCTTGGTATACTATTGGATCACAGGCTCAATTTTCGGGATAACATATCTATGATGGTGAATAAAGCTTATGTCATGCTCGGATATATGAAGCGCTTGTCTAAGGAATTTGTTGATCCTTATTTAACAAAATTATTATTTATATCTCTCGCCCGTCCTATTCTAGAGTATGGTTCTATTATATGGGATCCTTGTTATGCAGTTCATATAAATAGCATTGAGTCAGTGCAAAAACAATTTTTAAATTTCTGTTTACGAGGTCTTGGTTGAAACTCCTATGGCTAAACTGCCAACACTTAAAAGTCGTCGTTTTATGATGAGTACTCTTTTTATTCTGGGTTTAATACGAGGCGATGTTGATTCAGAGTTCCTGCTCAGTCGATTGATATTCAATGTTCCTGTGCGACCTACACGTAATTTTGAACTGTTATCACTAAAATAATACAGATCAGACTATGCTAATGATTTCTTTAGACGAGCCTATACAAATTTTAATGAATATTATCAAGTAATTGACTTCTCGGAGAGTAAAGATGTATTAAAAAAACCCTAACCATATTTTTAAATTGTTAAGTAAAGTTTTGTTTTTGTTCATTTGCATAAAACTGTTATTGTATGTATCGTAAGGATAAATTATCTATTGACATTAAAAAAATAAAAAAATGGCCACTGATAGTTTAAACAATTTTCATTGGTTTTTGGCCAAAAATCGATTTTTCCAAAATTGAAAATCTCAACTCCCAAAATTATTCCAGCTGTCCCACTACCACGGTTCTCTCTGGACTACCATTTTCATATAGTGGGGTAGGTGTACTAAGTCTTACATGCGCCAAAATTACCACTGGGGGGTTACTCTGTAACTCGATACGAAAATTAAAATGTATGTATTCGAACAAATTGTACTCTGTAGTACGAAATTACAGAAAATTTTCGAAAGTGCTACCAATATTTTTTTTCTCGTACGCACAAAAAACTCTGTTACTCTGTATTACGAAAACGAGCATAAAAAGCGTAAATAATATTCGAAAATTCTTCGTAATTGTGTTGGTGACAACTAATAATAAATTAAAAGTTAATACAAATATAGGGCTATCCATTTCGTGGTTTCAAAAGTATGGGAATGGAATTCGACATCTGTCAAACTAAATTGTGAAACCAATTTTTTTCTTTTCAGTTGAAAGTCTGAAATTGATGAAAATGCATCGCTTAACTATAACACAACTCATAAAAATTATCAAAACCTACTACAAAAATGGTGATTGGCGATGGACGGCAATTTTTCGAACAAAATTTTCTTCAGCGATGAAGCACATTTCACACTCGGTGGGTATGTTAATAAACAAAATTGTCGTATTTGGGGTTCTGAGAATCCTCAAGTAATTGAAGAGAGGCCATTACATCCAGAAGAAGTCAGTTTGGTGCGCTCTTTGGTCCGAAGGTGTGATTGGACCTTACTAGCTGAGATACCGCCCAATATGTGTCAAAAAGTGGTCGAAAATTACCTCAAAAGAATCAATGCTTGACACTTCGCGTGGAGGTCATTTAAATGATGTAGTGTTTCACACATAATGTCAACGTTCAAACTTTATTTCTTTAAAAAAGAAATATCATGAAAAAAATATTTTATATGCGTTTACTTTTGAAACCACGAAATGGATAAGCCTATACATTGCAATATAAACATAAAATAATATTTTTTAAACAATCTCAAAGGAGTGAGTCAAAAATAATTTTATATACCAACTAAAAACAATACGAAACTATTGTGAACTTTATGGTGACGCATCCGGATTTGGCCAAGGGACATCTAAAAGTGCCGGATGCAAGAATCTAATAACCTGTGGCAAAGAACAGATTTGGATTCACTTGGTCCACCGCAGCGAGATGTTAAAGGTTAAAAAAATAAGCTTAGTTAGATTAAAATATTTGAGTGCCGTCTATCGCAGGGTTATTAAACATTTTAAATTTTGGGCAGACTATAAAAATCATGTCAAAGCCAAATGCAATATAAATAAACTAAGCGTCTCTGGTACTGGTGGATGACCAAGCAAGTATTGCTCGTTAATACCTCTAGAAAGACAAATGGCTGATTTACTGACAATGGATGAGGTAATTAATGGTAGCCAAAATAAACACTATGGTTCAAATTCACAATCTAGTTTTCACCAATAATAAATTCTGCTCTTGAAAAAGTCCTTCAGTGTTTAGTTGAAGAAAATGAGGAGGGTTGAGAGTCTGACTCAGAATTAAATGAAAATTTAACGGGCATTCAAAAATATTTGGGAAGTTACTATATTCAGGAAGAAGGACTGAAATTTGAAAAGAAAAAAATTAAACATAAAGCAGCAAAAGCTCGAGCAAATAAAAAAAAAAATAAAATAAAACTTGTAATCACCAAGTGCTGCCAAGTTTATTTTGAAAATTTTCGAACGATTTACAGAGTACGCTTTTATTTACTTATCGAAAACACCTTTCGAATACTTTTACTTTTCGAATCGATTTACGGAGTAACCCCCCTGATCTTCTAGAGAATTTTCAAAGCCAATTTTCCTTATACAATTTTACTTTATATGTGGCCTTATTGCTGATTACCTTAAGAGGCTTGGAACCTTTCTTTGAATATGGAATGGTACTGATAGACCTAGTGCATATCCTAAAATTAGCTTCAAAACAAGTGGGCTTGTTCCGATAGATGCTGTTAAACATCTAACAGTGCTATGTTAGGGACAAATTTTGTTTGGTTAAGACAAAAATTTTGCTCTCTTAGCGCCAAATTTGGCGCTGCTAAAATTTATGGATTGAGTCTTGGGTTTTCAAATTCGAATTTATCTTCACACATTATTGCTAGCCCTGTCATCAATTAATTTGAACTTAATAAATAATAATAAATAGGATTACTAAAGCAACCTTGTCAAAGATTATCTAGATTCATAAATTGTTGATAATTTGATAAAAACTATACATATACTATACAAAATTCTAAACCCCCATCGGCCGCTGATGCATTTTGTATTAAAATTTAACATCTAAAAATACATAGCCGTCTTCAAAACTAGACGTCATTCCATATAAGTTGAAAAGTCACTGATTACTAAACTATTTATATCTTTGTATATATTAAAATTATTGTAAATTTAACATAATATTTAAAACAATAAACACACTGAATTGAAAAGTTGTCTAAAAACTATAATTTAACTAGAGAACGGCCATACAAAGTATTAATTCGTATTTCAAATATGTATTTTTAAGTTTGAGGTCAGATAACGTAATTAATTAATTCAATATTATAAACACGAATATAAAGTTTTTCTATTAATAACAAAATATTATAAACACTGTGCACACAAGTGATTTTTCGTCAATTTTCTTGCTCTGAGTATATTAAGTTTGTATATACAGATTTGAATTTGTAAGTTTTGAAAGCATACCTCATTATAAATGCGTAGAGGAACATGTTTAAATGAGTCTTGTTCTCCTGTAGGTTCCATTAACCTTCTGTTGACTGCCCAAAACTGGTCAAATTTGTCGTTGACCAGGCCAATCCATAATTGATTGTGTTCTTTTTTTTGCATTGAAGATATTACTTGTCCACGGTGTTTAAGTACGTCTGCTTCTTTTAGGCAAGACATGAAGTATGACTCTAATAAGTCCCTGAAATCATAAAAAATTTAAAATGCATTACAATCACTGTTTCATACAATGGTGTCAAAAATTTAAACAGATATCTATCGTAGTTATTTGTTATGATGTCAATGCACTTAATTATTTTTTTTATCTTTATGTTATGTTATGTTGCTAGTGTTCTGAACTTATGTGTCTATTAGGTATGGCACCAAATTGTTTTGGGTTGTCAGTTGCCAAATTGGTATTACAGATGGCCACTAGAAACTGACAGCTGGCAACTTAGTGGCTAAATTTGACGACTATGAATTTATGTTTGCTGCGTAGATATTATCACTCTGGAACGCTTTCACCAATTTTCTTTGGATAAACGAATACCGATAGGACATAGGGAGGCCTACTCGCTATCAACTGACTCGCTGACACTTCAAGAGGGAAAAGCGCTTCCTCTCTAATTCGACCCGTTAAATTCACAACACTATGCCTCCAGGCTCTAACTATTCCATATATGCTCTTGCCCCACCATTTTTTAAAATTATTATTTTCTACCTTTACTACACAGCAATCATCATATTATTCATTAATCCATACTATTCCACCATGTAATACCATCAATTTCTACACAATACCAACAATTCCTTTTCGTCAGTTGCCTCGCTGTTAAAATGGCAACTGATATCAGTTGCCATACATAATAAGAATTTTTTCAAGTTCGGTTGCAACACGTAATAGACACAATCGATTCCCACCAGCGACTTTGGGTGTTAGTTACTGTTTGATACTTTGCCTGACATTATATATGATTATTTATGGAAGAAAAATGAAAGTGATAATTATTAAAAACTAATTCTCAGGAACTGTCGCACTCATCCCCCTCTTTCCTTGCTCCTATAACTATATCTCCTGTATTCCAACACAATGCACTGCATGAATAGGCGCCATATTCTGAGCATTAGTCTAACAACGAGAAACCCATAATAATACAAATAAAACGGGAGGAGATCAGTCGTGTTATCAGAAAGAATTCTAACAGAGAGCAATTCACTCTTTAGCAGTATCAAAGTGTTATCCAAGGGCCGAATTACATCGACTGGGTACTTGCTAATGTGAGAAGGCAACATCGACGATTTGGTACGACATTGGCTATGATTTTGTATAAATGGAATACGGATTTGATGATTTTGGGCTGGTTGTAGTGGGGTTCTGACGCCCTGTGGGAAATATTTTCCTCTGACGGTTTTCAGAAACTCCACTTCGCCTCCGTTCCGTTAAAACCTTGGCAGGCCTCGAAGTACGTTCTTAGTTCCGTTCCATTAAGTTGGCGTATAGGGGCAGTTAAGTTTACACTTCTGTTCAGCTCCCCGATCTGGCTCTGAACACCTGTACTCATGAGGTCATGGGTGGTCGCATGGCCTCCCTGCATGCAAAGATAACCATGGGATCATTTTAGTGGGTAACTATACTACGGACTAAGATGGCTTCGAATGGACACCCAATTATATTATGGAGAATTTTAATTTTGACTTTAACGATGTGGAACATTTCAAAGAGAATGATCCTTTTAGGAAGAGCGGACGCATTGCGCGATCACCACTGACTGCGAATACAACGGTTGTGGCTACGGAGCAAAGTATATCTTTGGGCGTGTCAACTACAACGAAGGAGGAAATGGTGGAGACGATAATAGATTCCCCGCCAGAATACGGAACTAAAGCCGCTGAAGAGCCGCAACGAAACAGTTCTCCCCGCTTGGAACTAGAGATGAGCGATATTTTCAAAACTGTGATTTAATCACGGTGATTGATAATTCACTGGTAACTGCAGTGATTGAAATTGCCAAATAACAGTGACTATTAATGTCGTTCTTTCAAAATTATTACATACTCAAATTTATTTCATACATACATTATACTATATATTACATACTCAATTATATTATATATTACATACTCAAATATATTTTGAGCGAGGCAGAATTACTATTAGATGATGCTGATTATTTACTTTTGTCTTTTATACATGAACTTTCTGCGAAACTTAATTTTCAAACTTCATATAAAAAAAAAATCACATTAAAAATAATAACATTGATGACACCACTTTGATTTTGTTTAGTAGTCTTTTCATAGTATGTATCTAGTTGTCTCTTTCTAACGACTTAATAAAATACGTTATTATCATTATTGTTTTCTTTTGGAATACTGTGATCACAATCACTGTATTAAAGAACAGTGATTAACAAATCACGTTCACTAAGAACAACGTTCTTCAGAAATCACTGGATCGCTCATCTCTACTTGGAACTTATACACAAGATGAGAACATTGGCGGAAAGCCTCGCTCAGTGCCGAGAAATCATGCGGAAAATTAAGGCAAAGAAGGGTCAGCAATGACATAAAAGATGTAGTCTCGGAAATTGAGGAGCAGTTCGACGTGATGGAAAGGTATAGGAAAAGCGGACGAGGAAGATCGAAATGCGCAAATTTCAACGGCAACAACCGAAGTCAGGACAACTGAACACAGCGCTGACATAGATACGAGAACCCCTCTGACTAGAGGAAAGAGGATAGCCACAAGCCATGCTGAGAGCACTCTGGTTACGGGTAAGAAGATAAGGGACAAAAGAGCCAAATGAGTGGCAGCTGGTTCAGAAGAAATTTGGTAAAAAGCCTGAAAAAGTAGAGAAACCGGTCGCTAGAGCCGAAAAGGAAGGGAAGCGACATCGCTCCAATAGATCAAAGCCAGAAGCATTGCTCATTAAACCAACCGGGGGAAGAAGTTACGCAGACGTACTTAAAAATCTGCGTACGAAGATGCAGCGAAAGTGAATGGCATACGCAAAACAGACACAGGCGCACTCTTACTGGAGTTCAACAGAGGGGAAAATTCAAACCACATTTGTGGAGGAAGTGAAGACCACTGTTCAACTAGCGGCTTCGGTTACTGAACTAAAGCCCATGACAACACTGGGGATTCGTGACCTGGACTCCGTTACGGAAAAAGAGGAAGTGGAGAACGCAGTAAAGAAACTACTCGAGAACACTGGTTAGGAAATGTGCATAAGAATGACGACTCCTAACAGTAGGGAGCAAGTACGAGCGTTTAGGACATTGGCTGCTGAGAGTCCGGCCAGTTTGCTGAGAATAGGCAAAATAAAAATAGGTTGGATACAGGCTAAGATCCAGCCCAGAGTCAGTGAAAAAAGTTGATTTTGATGTGACCATAGGTCACAGAAGGGCAGGCTGCATGGGGCCAGACATGTTTAAAGTGTGGCGAGGCGTGTCACACAATTAGAGAATGCGCAAATCCAGCCAAGTGATGTCTATGTGTGGATGCGGGGCACAAATCTTTGTACCATATTCCTGGTTCTAGACGATGTCCGGAGTCTAGTGCAATACTTCAGGCAAATATGCACAGGAGCAGAACGGCAGACGCACTCTTGGAACAGATTGTAGCCTAAAAAGCCATAGGCGCAGTATCATCAGTGAACAATACGGGTGCTCATGCCGCTCTACCTAGTTCGAAGACGAAACACTAACAACAGCAATATGGCTGCCGGGGTAAAGTAAATTTGTAGCGGCAGAAAACGGTTCGGGCCCTGGTTTCACCTATTTGAAATCCAGCCAATTTATTTTGGTAAGTTGCTATTTAACACTGAACGATTCGATCCAGGAATTCCAGACGAAGCATCTGATAATTGCTGGAGATTTCAACTCTAGAGCATCTGAGTAGGGTATGAGTACAACAAATACCAGGGGCAGACGATTTTTGGACATGGCAGCCAGACTAGGTCTCTTGGTGGTGAATATGGGTTCATCAACCACTTTTCGGAGACCAGGGTGTATTGGTACGACTCCCGATGTGACACTTGTTTCGGAGGGTCTTTCGACCGCTCTTGCGGAGTGGAAGGTTCTTAAGTATTTCACTGTTAGCGACCATCAGTATATTATGTTTCGTATGGTGGTTAGGAGTGGACAAAACCTAAGGGCAGAGTGTAGGAACCCGAAAGTGGAATGTGCAAGAATCAACACGCAAACACTAATAGAAACGATAGACGAAAATACTGGTCGGACCCAATTAAACGGGAATAACTCCGTGTTACGCAGCTGCATTGTCTCAATGCCGAAACTGTCGACAAGGAGAAGGAGAATACCAGTTTATTGGTGGACAGATGAAATAGCGGAACTACGCCGAAAATGCTTCCGGAAAAGGCGAATACTTACTCAAGCAAAACGAAATGGTGGTGTTTTGGATGAAACTACAGACTTTAGGATGGCAAAAAAAGAGCTGAAGGATGCCATTAGCCGGAGCAAGAAATTGAAATGGGATGAGCTACGAGGTGATTGAAATAATAACCCATGGGGCTTGGGATACAAAATAGTGATAAAGAAACTGGGGACAAATTATCCCCTTCCCAAACTGGATTGTCAAACTATGACCAATACCGTAAACACGCTTTTTCCAGACCAAGGGCAAAGAGCAGACGAGAACATAACGGCCTCAGCGGCGAGTCCACCCGTTTTCACCATCGAGGAGCTTGAAAAAGCGGCACGTAGTCTAAAGAGCAATAAGGCCCCAGGACCTGATGGAGTATCTCCAGAAGTACTAAAGCTCACAGCCAAGGAACGTCCCAAGGTGCTCTTGGATATGTCGAGGCGTCTTCCCAATCACATTGAAGAGACAATTGTTAATTAGCGAAGGGAAGGGTGATCCTACTCAAGCGTCTGCATACCGGCCCTTGTGCATGCTGGATAATGCTGGAAAATTGCTGGAGAAACTACTGAAATCTCGTCTGAATACAGCGGTGGTAAATGCAGGTAGTGTCTCAGAAAGACAGTACGGGTTTAGAGCGCGTAGATCGACGATGGGAGTCATTAACGAAGTATTGACTAGCAGATAGTTGTGTTGGCGACCTTGGATGTCCGAAATGCGTTGAATGCCTCCGATGGGTTGGATCATGGAGCATAACCTATGATAACATCTTTCGCATTGAGATGCTAGATGACACACATCTTGTTGGATATGCCGATCACGTTGCGGCCATAATTGCGGCTCGATATGTCGAAGAGGCTAGATGAAAGGTCAACCAGGTGATAATAAGAACGAAGTCATGGACTCAAGCTCGCAACGGAAAAAACTGAATTCATACTGCTTACGAGGAAGCGTATACAGCTGGAAATTGACATTACGATATGCGACACCACTTTGGCGACGCAGAAAGTAGTCAACTATCTTGGCATTCGACTGGACCCTAAACTGACGTTCTGGGCTCAGATCCAACACGCTGCAACCAAAGGTTAGGTTAGATAAGGTTATCTCCTTACTTGGTAGGCTTATGGCCAATATTAGTGGGCCTGCAGATTGATGACGGCAATAACGGACTCTATTCTGCTTTACGGCAGTGAGATCTGGGCAGCGGCATTGAAGGTCGAATGTAGAAATACAATTTTATCATCGGTACAACGAACCGCTGCACTTAGGATCGGCGTATAGGACTGTATCTAAGTCAGCAATACTAGTAATCAGTGGTGTAATACCTACGGGTCTACAGGCAAGCGAGCGGAAGAGTATGGGGGACAAAAAACTTGCACGGAGGGACAGTACATATCGACGACGCCAGAAAGCGGACCATACAACACTGGCAAGAGAAATGGAACATTGAAACAAGTGGTAGATGGACGGCAAAACTTCTCCCAGATATTACCCGCTGGATTCAGAGGAAATTTGGTGAGGTTAATTACTATTTAACACAACTGTTATCCGGACACGGTTATTTTTGCAAATATCTGGTTAGAATGGGGAAGATGACACGACCAAATTGCATTTATGGAGATGTGTTGATTGACGATACGGAACACACTTTCTTTCATTGTGAGAGATGGAGTTTAGAAAGAAGGAATCTTTAGGCCAAAGTTGGCGTATTTACTGTGGAAAACTTCTGCGACACACTTCTGAGCAGCGAAGAAAATTGGAATAGCATGGCCAGTTACACTGAGGCCTTGCTAAAATTAAGAAATTTGACTTGGATGAGAGGATTAAAATGTATGTTTGAACACCTTCTCAGATTTTGTTGCGCAATCCAAACGCGGAAATGGATATGAAAGGGCCAAATGGCCAGACGGACTCCACTTTGAAGTAATACCACGGTAGTTCCGGAGTGGCCACAAAAAGTCCAAAAGAGGAGGGGGAGATTTAGTGGGTGAGGGCCCCACACACGGGGGATAGTGACGATTTCCCCTATGGTGCGGTTAGGTACATTTACTCCTCCCCAGCGGAAAAATAAATAATGGATACGGCACCTTGACACTTACAACGTGTCAAACATACCAGTTTCTGATCAACATAAGGCAACAGACGATCCGTAGGATAAAGAAATCAGAAAAGAGAAAATCAGAAGACACTCGATATCCCTTAAAAACCTCTGACATGATTGGAACATGGATATCACAGACAAGGTGATATTATTCTCTCAGCGACTGCAAATCCAGATGCAGAGAAAGAGTCAATGCTAATTAGGGGCAGAAGTATGTGCAGTAACCTATCACCTCAATAACATATTAAAAAGCGGATATCAAACCAATCAGAGTACTGAAATATAACAGCGGATTATAATAAGGGATGTCAAGTGGGTGGCATCAGCCTATTTTCCAGGAGATGAGGCTTCACCTCCGCAGCGAAACTATAGCGCATTGTGAGAGGAAAACACCGCCATTACTACTGGGATACAATGCCAATGCTCAAAACACCATAAGGTGTAGTGAAGGCCCTAATAATAGAACAATATATATTAGCTCTCAACCTAGACATTTTGAAGGCAGGGAAGATCTACTTTTGTTACACAACACCTAGCGCGAAACCATCACAGTTTTTTAAATGAATTTTGCAGTGCAATGTACAAATTAGGTGTTGGTAATGAAATGCATTATTAATTGATTGTCATCATATTGTTGTCCAACCTTGGAAAGTGCTATGAACAATTCTTGACTACCATAGGGTCTAGAGATTCGTTGCTCCAAATTCAAATTTTAAAAGTGAAGGTTCTGGAAAAAGAAGAAAGAAAAAGACAAGGAACAGAAGGAGACAACAACACCGGGGAATCAGATACAGGAAAGTAATGTAAAAAAAATTATATAAGATAATTTTTAAAGGAACATAAATTCGAAAACTGTCGTTCTGCGTCAACTCCAATAGATGCGCAGTTTCAAATGAACTGTCAAGATGAAATATGTGTGAAAGAAGAATTACCTATTGGCGTCTTTATGTATTCAGCAATGTGTACGAGACCACATATTTTACACGGTGGCGGTGCATAATTAAATTAAAATTATATTATATTAGATATAAATTTTATTATTTAGATAGTACCAAGATCTTAAGTAGTTAGTACACAAGCATGCAGTAGTGCACTAGATTGTAAGCATTACTCCGTCCAGGTATACTTAACAAAACTCACAACCTATACTATTAGCTGGGTGTAGTTTGACTCTCGCGTCGTGTTATAATTGATTGTAATGTGTATAAAACAAACTGTTAAATTTGTCTAGGACATATACCTACATAAAATCATCTATATTAGGAAACTCTATTATTTATTCAATAGATTAGTAGCTTAAAACTTAATAGACTTAATAGAGTTACCGTAAACAAATATCTGATAAGGTAGACAATTTATCTCTGGAATGAATTCTAGAACAACAGACAGTTATTAAGAATTTTAAATTCCTGGGACCATTTTGAAATGCTCAGGGCGATGTTTCTTGCCAGTATTAGGATGAACCATATACAATCGGGATGATGCAAAGTGTATGTAGTCTTCATACCGAAGGCAAGTAGAAACTCCCATATTACACCTAAGTATTTTAGAAAGGAGTATCCAGGGTATGCTTTTCTGGATATTGAGGGAGCTTTTAACAATGTGGAACTAAGCGCTATTTCAGGCGCACTGACGAGTCTGAATATGTAGACTATTCTATGGAAGAACCCGACGCCAGCGAGCTCGCATATTGGGAAGTGGAGCCTCACAGGGTTGAGCACTTCCTTCTATATAGAATCTTTTTTTCGATTGAGTGATACTGCATGTACGGTTGAGTTATACTGTCTATGCAGATGGCGTTGACTATCAGGGATAGTGAGTGGACCTCTGATCGCAGATTGGGTGTTAATCCTGGTAGTACAAGAAGCTATAAGCCTCCTTCTTTTCGCCACGCAACGATACCTAAAGAAATTGGGACTGTCGGGAGTAGCGACTATACGACACCGCGATACAATATCGCAATGAGATTTAGGACATCCATTCGGGAGAAGGAGATCTGGATGAATAGTGCGGCGCACCCACAAATTTACACCGATGGCTCCAAAGAGGGAACCTTTGGATGGGGAATTCTTTCGGAATCGATCGGAATATCCTGGCCTATAAGGCTGCCGAATCACTGCAGTTTTTCAAGCTTAAGTGTCGGCAACACAAACTGCGGTAAAAATTATTTGGGCAAAAATGTTCCCAAGGGGAAATTACCATACTTTTTAACAGTCCGGCGGTTATCAGGGCATTGGATTGCTGTAATGTAATGAATTCCAAGACGGTGTACGACTATCGCATATATCTCAACGAGGTAGCAGGTCGATATGATGTTTATATTACATGGGTACCCGGAGACAGGGATTTTCCGGGTAACTGCAGAGCAGATCAAGTGGCCATCGAACCCCCTAATGAATTCTCGACGTTGGGAATGCCTTTGGGAACCTTCAAACTTAAAATTTACTTCGCAATTGTGGACTCAGTGTCTGCTTCGAACACGAGCAGAACGGGGTAGAAATTCTGGCCAAGAGTAAAAAGCGTTATTCAGCGCATAGCATTATGGGCACACATACGAGGCGCATTGGTCTTAGATCAACGTGAATGATATCTGTAGAAGCTATATAGATGAAGGGGAGAATGAGACTGTTATTTATTTACTACGTACATGCCCGGCACTATGTCTGGGGAGAAAGAGTCACCTGGGTGTCTCTATATGAAAGATCTGGATGAATTGTCATGCATTAATATCGGCAGTCTGAATAGCTTCATCTGTAGCTCCGAGTCATTCCTGTATTAAGGGAAAATGGAAAGCTGGGATATCACAATGCGCCTTATGGGTGGCCTAAGTGTATTCGCTGATAATCCTTGAGTGTACAGTAACCAAGCCATCTAGTACAAAAACTCACGCCTGAATACTTCTATTGCGTAATTTTCTTTTAAAAGCAATATAGTGTTATATCATCTTTTAACATAAAAAAATTCAAAGACGGCAAATCTTACGGATTATTCGTGTGATTTAAGTGCTGACGATTTTCTTCCACTTTCCATTATGACGTTTCATTGGTAAATTGATAATGTTTTCAATTTAATTAGTATCGTACATTTAAATGAGATAAATACTAAAAATACATACATATTTTTTGTACATTTCAATTATGCTTTTGATTTGATTCCCAGAAATTCATTGTTTTATAAACTGGCAAATTCGAAAATACTGAGTTTACCACAATAGTCGTATGATGGCACTACCAGTCGAATATTTTTTGGTAATATGTACTTTAGAAATTTAGAAAGTAAATTAATTACGTCAAAAAAGGAAATATCTAAGTTTTGGTCTAAATATATAAACCATCATAAAATATTTATATAAAATATCCAATAAAAATAAACTCAAAATTTTTACTTCGGTATCTCGTTCAGTTATATTTAACGGTGCACAAATATGGGCATATAAAAAGTATGATACAGTGGAAATGTTATTTAGATTTTTCATTAAGATGTTACTATAGTCTAAAAAATAGTGAAGTAGTAAACTGTTATAAATACTTGGAAATAGACTTGTGTTGTCATTTGTCATTCAGTAAGCATTTATTTATTCATTAAAATGTTCCTATTGCATAAAAGCACCCTCAACTATATGTTCTTTTTAGAAACGAATTTAAAATCATTATACCTCGATACGTTAATACTGAACTTTCATTGACGCCGTAGTCTAGTAGGTAGGGTTTTGGCTTATTAGACGTGAGGCCACGGTTCAAACCCCAGGTCATCTCAACGAAATATGAAAAAAATATTTCTTCGGCGACTTTCTCCAATAAATTTCTAGCAAAAACTCTAGTTGTAAATAAAATTGGAGAGATAGTTTCTCAAAAATTTGTCGTCCGGAGTCGACATTAAACTGTTGGTGTGTATAAAATTAAAATACACAACATAAACTGTGTGAGAAGTTAGGTCCTAATCCTGAAGCTCTCAATTCCACGATCTATATTCTCTTTGCTGCGAATCATTTCTGCAGGACTCTTGTATTGTGAGTTAAGTTTACTGATAAGAGAAAAAGATGGACTTTTGGAACATACTCGTATACGTAAGGTCAAATTATACGTAAGGTCAAATTTTTCTGCTGTCTGAATGTTTTCTTTCTTACTCACAGTTATAAGTTAAGCCAATTATAGATCATTGTTATTTTTAAAACTAAATTTTGTTAAGATATTTGTAAATGATTCTAAAATAAATAAATAAATAAATAAAAAAAAATAAAAATAAAAAAATAAATAAATAAAATAACAATAGGTCTCATCTCCTTCCATCCCATGCTTAGATAAGTTACGTTCCTATAGGATTGAGCCCTTCCCATAAAACCCCTTACAGTCCATTCTAAATTTCAATACACGATTTACGAGTGAGTCGAACCTCTCCTCAATAATCCCATAAAAGAAGCCCAATGCTGGTTTCATCGACTTCTTCTCCCCTATATCCTCCAAAGCTGAGCCCGACCTTGCGAGTTTATCTGCACCTTCATTGCCAAAAACGCAGCAATGACCTGGTAAAATGAAAGTGGATAAACATTTCACTGAGAAATAAACAGAAGGTTCAAAATGTTACTGATTTGATATTGAACAAACTTGGGTCTGGTGACCATTCACCTGCTATTGCTAATATTTCAAATTCTTACGATATTGTCCCTCTATATGGTTTAAACTTAAAAAAATATCTCAGTGCTCACTACACGGTAAATATGTGGTTAAGGTTTATATATTCTACTTTTGTGAATACATGGTCTGCTTAACTTGATTCTTCATACCATGTACAAAATCTTCTCACTAGACGTATAAAAGCTAGTTTCTGAAAAAGAAGATCTTGAAGACAGTAGCAACATAACAATAATAAAAAAAGCTTTTATTACAGCTTTTAGAATATTTTTCTAGCAACAAGTCTTGTTATTTCAGTTTTAAATTGAAGATTGAATAAATAAAAGAATTGCAAAAAAATAAAAAAAAACAAATGAATATTAACAAAAATGGCACTCACTTTGAATCAAATTTAACTAAAACATCTTCTGGGAACTTAGAAAAGTGTATCGTTAAATACCATGGTTGACTATCACCTTCGGTTAGCAAATCATACAGAATTCCTGAAAAAGAAAATCTTAATCAGTAACATGTATAGAGTATCGTACATAACTGCTGAAAAATAAAATGTTTATCAATAAGATATACTACTCAAACCATATTAATTCATACACCATGCATTTTTGTTTGATATATCAATATTCAAAGTTTCATATTTTGAAAAATAATAAGAGGTAATTTTTAAACTTTAATTCTTTAAAAAATAAGTTGGTACATATTTTGCTAATATGTTGAAAACGCAAACAGAAACAAAATTTCATTGTTTTTAGACCACAATTATCTGATCACTATTATCTCATATAGTGTACAAATTCGTGGGAAAGTAGCCCAAAAAGTAAATTTTTAAATAAACGAGACATACATAATTGGCCATTACAACTCTTCAGTCAGGATTACGTCCTAGCTTCTCACACCACTCATGTTGTGTGCCTTAATTTTATACTTGAGTGGCGCGACCTACAGTTTAACGTCGACTCCGAATGACAGATTTTTGATAAACTTTTTCATTGTAGGTTTATTTACTCTCAAAGTTTTGGCCAGAAATCTGCTGAGAGGAAGTCGCCGAAGAAATATTTTTTTTCCATAACGAGAGCATAATAAAATTAATGAAATATAAAAAAAAACAAAAAACGATAGTACTACCCCAAATATTGATATTGTTTTTGAAAAATTAACTTTCAAAATAACTTATCTCAGATAATAATGATTGCGCCTTAAGAGTTACTTTTTTTGAAAGGCAATTTTAAAATCTTTAAATTAATGAAAATAAGTTTGTACACAGTCTGAATTACAACATTCCCAGCGCTCACATTGAATCTGCACAGAATCAAGTATTATTGTTTTGTTTCCGTGGCCTTGGATGAAATTACAAGGATTTGCGTACGCGAATGCAAGGAGTCGTGAAGGACTTTTGGACCAGACCGAATCCGTCTATGCTGATTCCGGGTCATAGCGGAATACTCGGTAATGAGACGGCGGATGCTCTCGGTAGATTAGGTTCACGTTCTGAGGGCAATGTGATAGTTGGTCCTGATCCCCCGATCTGCCACCTTATGGCCTCATCAATGGATGGGTCAGTAGGGCAGAGCAGAAGCGTTGGAGGAATAGATCGGGTTGTAAGTTTCGAAATAAAATTATAAGTTAATAAAAATAATAACAATGACCTTTAAATTAACAAAAAATTAGATTATTAAAAAAAAGGAAAAACGATTGATGTTGTTATTGCCAGTCGGATTGAAGTAGTAAAATTATTTTTAATATAAAAGCAATGGTAGTACATGGAAATGAGAGCGGTACATAAAATTAATATCCGATGGGAGAATTGCAGGATCTATGATGGAACTGAAACTATATAATATTTTAAATGTAATGAGTACAATCACAAATCGGAGTATTGTAAATATCAAGAGGTATACGACAAGTCGCAGTAGAGTGGTAGGTAGTGTGGGCCACGGTTCAAACTCCAGGTAAGGCATCAAAACAAAATATGAAAAAATATTTCTTCGGCGACTTCCTCTCAGCAGATTTCTGGCAAAAACTCTGAGAGTAAAGAAAATTGCGATGCAGTGTAATAAAGCCATAGGCATAAAGACATATGGCCTTATTTCTCAATAGAATGGGAAATAAAACCATATGGCTTTATTGCCTACATCCAAGTGCAATAACACCATAATCGTTTAGTAACCAAAGTGGAAATAACGCTATAACAGTGTAATTGTTACGGTTACAAATAGCCAAAAGAATAAGTTGCCTTTGTCAAGTGCTGAAAAAATATGGTAGCGGAGGTGGAAGGAATTCGGGCGAACGCGCAGGTGCGCTCTATATTGCATTTTACCGCCGTACTTCAATATATTGAAAGCATTTTTGTCTGTTGCTATGACCAACATTTCAAGTTTTCTGTAATACTGTATTTAGTTAAGAACTTAGCGAAAGAGAAAGTAAATAAAAGAAATCAAATAAAAGAAATTTAAATGAGCAATAACACCATAATGGCTTTGTTGCCTATGGCTTTATTACAATGCACCAAAATTGTCATGAAAAGTTTCTCAAAAATCTGTCATTCGAAGTGGACTTTAGATACTAAAAAATAGTGTTTGTGTACAAAGTACACTGAAAAGATCAGTACACAACGAAAAAATTGGGTTTTAGTGAACTTTTTTTGAGTACACTACATTTTTTGAATACACTACATTTTTAGTGTACGCGAGAGTTTATGTTCTGATTTAGTATTTTTTAGATATGGCGTTGTGGTTTTGATGTCATTTATTATCCTTTACGAATAATAGACATATTTCGCTTAGAATACAAAGAAAAACTGGTAATTTTTCTCTCCCTTTCTCTTACTTAATGAGAACATAAACTCTCGCGTACTCAAATAAGTTCACTAAAACCTAATTTTATTTGTTGTGTACTGATCTTTTTAGTGTACTTTGTACACAAACAGTAAAATATAGTGCTTGTGAACTCTGTTCAGTACGTTATGTTAGAGTTTGCGTTCATTTCTTGTGTACATTTTGTATACGTAATGTGTTTGCGTACGAATTCACAAACACTTAAATGAAAGTTAAAAGTAATTTATCAGTTACGTACACAATGGTTAGTGCACAGTATTTTTTCTAACACTGCTTTAAACTGTAGCTTCCGTCACTCACATAAGTGGTGTGAGGAGCTAGGTCGTTTTTCTGACTGAAGGGTTGTAATGACGAATTATGTATGTATGTGTGTAGGCTACAAGCGCCATGGAAATCACAGTAGTGTAACCAAGATGTAATAATGAATAAATTATTCTTGGTCTGGAGGAAAAATAGCGGAGAAAATGTTCGACTATAAAAATGTATTATATGCACCTTCACCAAGTTGCCGTGATGCAGGGTGGTTCCAAGGGTATAGATCTCCGATATTTGGTGCTCTATAAAGCCGCTGTTGCTGAAAACCAGAGAAAATATCGCCCAAGATCGAGAGCCAGAAAGCCGACCGAACCGTCAGCCAATGAGCCATTTTAGAGATCCTCAGGGTTAGCAACACTGATCTTCCCACCGATAACTGAAGGGTTGCCAAAGCTACTGACCAAAATGGTGGCGTGACGGATTTGGCTCAACTGAGCTCACGATTTAAAAAGTCCGACTATCGGGCGGTTTTGCACCCCAGCTGGAGTAGCTGGCTCTCTCCCAGGGGCCGCAAATACCCCATCACCCAAGACATCTACTGTAGGAGCATCAAAATACACTTCTCAAGATGATCCTCGGCCGGCATAATCTCTAACTCCGAGCTGGTTGGAGAACTCTACAATAATATTTATTTATTTATTTATTTATTTATTTATTCAAGTCAATGGACAAATTCCTTACTGAAAATAATTGGTAACAAAAATTGGTACGAATAAAATTAAATACAATTACAAACAGTTTCTACAAAAATAACGTAACTATTACAATAAAAATTAGGAAAAGTTAAGAATTAAGAAAAACAATAATATTCCGTTTTATAACGCAAGAATTTAAAGAAAAATCAACAAAGTCTGACAAATAATTAAATTGACGGCAAATTCTAGTTAATGGATCAGCAACAGCATAATTAGTTCTGCAGAATTGAATATAAATAAGATTATAACAGCGGAAGTTACGACGAGGAACATTGAATTTAACAGATCTTAACAGAAATTCACAGCAAATATTACCATTGATCAGGGTAATCATAAAAGATATATTTAACATCGTTCGACGACTCTTAAGGGTAGGCAGTTTTATTAAAGCCAGTCTGCTAGTATATGAAGGCATGTCCGAATAATTCCATCCAAGGCCACGCAAGCAGAAGAGTAGAAATTGTTTCTGAACAGATTCGATGTGTTCGCTGTAAACATTATAGTGAGGATCCCAAACGATAGAACCATACTCCAAAATAGGTCTGACAAGCGATATGTATAGCTGTTTAGTAATATATGGATCAGTAAATTCCTTTGCCCAACGTTTTATGAAGCCAAGAGTGCTTCTTGCCTTATTTACAGTCAAAGTGATATGATCATTAAAGTTTAATTTTGTGTCTAATAGGATCCCAAGATCAATAAAAGAGTCCACTATTTCCAGTTGATGACCTCCAAGCAAGTAATTAACCGCGACAAAATTACTTCTTGAGAACCGCATACATTTGCATTTTTTAATATTCAGCTCCATCATGTTGTACTCGCACCACAAATAGAAATTATTGAGATCACTTTGAAGATAAATATGCTCAATGAAATTATTAAAGGAGAGAAAAAGTTTTACATCGTCAGCATACATTAAGATATTGGCAAAATTAATTATGTTGGGAAGATCGTTTATAAACAGCGAAAAAAGAAGTGGACCAAGATGGCTGCCTTGAGGAACACCAGATAGCACATAAATATATTTAGATAAGCTAGTGTTCACACATACAGTCTGCTTTCTACCAGTCAAATACGACTCTAGCCATCTTAAGCTCCTATGGTTTACACCCATTAAATCCAATTTAGTTAACAGTAGTTTGTGATTCACTTTATCGAACGCTTTGCTAAAATCCGTAAAAATTACATCAGTTTGCTTCTGTTGAGAAAAGGCCACATTTACCATGGATGTTAACTGAAGCACATTAGTCGTTGTTGAGCAGCCCTTTCGGAAACCATGTTGATGAGGTGATAGTAACGATGAAGTATGATGGATCAAAAAATCGGCAACCAGTTTCTCGAACATTTTTGGAATAGCACTCAGTTTTGCAATGCCCCTATAATTTGTAACATCAGACTGATTGCCAGATTTAAAAAGCGGTATAATATACGAGTCCTTCCAAAACATAGGAAAATATCCATAATTAATCGAGGTATTAAACAATATGACTAATGGTGTGATGAATGATTCTGCACATCGATTTAAAATACAACTTGGAACCCCATCAGGACCAGGACGAAAAGACATCTTTAACCTTTTCAGGTTTACTAAAATATCGCTGTCACTAAAAGTTGGAATAGATATTACTGGAGCCGATGTCAGCGGGAAAGGGTAATTATTTGTATCCTTGTAAGCGGAGTTAGAATAAGTACTGGCGAAGAAATCAGCAAACATATCACATATGACATCAACACTTCCGGATTCTTTATCAGCAAATTTCATAAAGGATGGATAACCAGTTGATTTTCTCTTGGAATTTACAAACGTAAAGAAAGATCTAGGATTCTTAATAAAATTATTTTTCATTTTGTCCATATATGTTTTATATAATAAGTGATTTAGAATGTTATATTCAGACCGGCAAATAGAATATCTTCCATAATCAATAATGGAGCCAGACCTTTTGTATTTCTTGTAATACTTGTTCTTTTGATTTTTCAGTCGTGACAGTTGTTTCGAATTCCATGGTGGACCAACCAGAGTATATGAAGGTTTTAAGGGAACACAAATTTCAATTATTGAATGCACTTTCTTATAAAAGTTAGAAATCATCAAGTCAATATCAGAATCATTGTTAACAGGAATAGATAAGGTTTCATTCCAACAAGTATTTTTCATCATGTCATTAAATAAATGGTAATTGGTTCGATTAAAACAGTAAACTTTACTTATTTTCGAAGGCTTAGCTTTGAAATTCGTTGGAAGGGAAAAATTAGCTTTTAAGGTCGGATGATATCGATCCTCAGGCAAAGTTACAGGTTCAGAACGAAAAACACTACAGTGATTAACATCATTAACAAATATAAGATCCAGTATTTTTCCAAAGTCATTACAAAGTGAGTTTATTTGATACAGTGATAGTCCAAAAATATCGTTTAGGAATACGTCATGGCAAGTCTTAGTTTTAATCGGAATTAAATAAGGCACATCAGGTACATGTTTCCATATAATTGAGGGTAGATTAAAATCACCCATAACAAAAACAGAATCGTCTTTTTTGGCACATTGGACAACAGATGTTATTGCGTCAACATGATCAGAGTAAACAGCATAGTCAGAATCAGGGGGAACATAAGAACAAGAGAAGTAGACTTTAGACGTTTTTAATTTTACAACAACAGCAACAAATTCAATATTGGAAGTATCAGTTACAAACTGTTCTGATGGATATAATGAAGAGACAGCGATTAATACACCACCTCCTCTGCGTGTATTACGATTGTATCTATAAATTTGATATTTGTTACAAAGAATTTCTGCACTAAAAACACTGTCATTAAGCCAAGTTTCAGTAAAGACAATTACATCATACATAAAATCATGACTATTAACGAAGAGTTTGGACAATTTAGTATTCAATCCACGAACATTTTTATATACTATTGATAAACTATCACAGTGAATATTTAGTTTTTTGTAATCTGCGGTGTAGGTAGACGTACAATATTATTCCTTTGTCTTTCCGAAGAAACATATTCCCGGACATATGTTTTTGCAGGCCAAAAATTAAAATCTTGTATTTTTTCAAAGTATTCGTCCGGAACTGTAATTTTAAAAGACGCTATTGTTCTCGGTTGCGAGTATGCAAATTTATGAATCGATAAATTAATCCCGTCACCTATTTTAGATCTTATATAAAATTCAATGTCCTTTATGGCAGTGTCAGAAGCTAAACGTGAGATAAAAATGCTTCTAGCAGGTGGTATGACTCTTAACGGCTTAGGTGTGGCTATCAAGGTGTTATTAATATCAGTGACTTTTGCAGCAGCTTTCGAGTAACTTGAAGTAGGTTGTGAGTTAGTAGGATTTTCAGTAACGGACGAAATATCAGCAGCACGAGGACTCAGGCGTATACTCTATGTCGTCGGACGAAGAGGACGCCGATGCGACAGTGGTTGCTTCTCAAGCTGATGCTGAGAGTCATCCATCCCTCAAAAACTAATTCTGCCTCTCTGCTTCTTCGCCTAGTAGTGGAAGAGGCCGAGGTCGTTCTAGTCCTAAATGTTGGCGGCAGGGTTTGTGGACTTAACGTAAATGGATATCCTAGGCTTGTATAATGGTTAGGACTGATATTGTTTTCCTCCTTTCCAATTATAGGGACAAGGACGCCGCCACATGGTCATCGAGTTAAACTTGAGGGCTCTCTGGTTCACTAGGGTCTGGTTAGGTTTATTGAACTCCTTTTCAAGTTAAGAAGTTCTGCGGGGAGCACGTACTGTCGAGAATCGTCTGTCGAGGTACACCGCAAGGCGGTATTCTCTGGAACCTCGTAGTCAACTCGCTCTTGAGAAAGCTCGAATTCTTTGATAATAAAGTTTTGCTTATGCTGACGACATTACCATTGCTGCGTCGGGTATACGTCCACAGACGCTATCCGACAAATTAAAGTTCGCTGTTGCATTAAATTAAATTGGTGCAGGGAATTTGACCTGTCGGTCAACCCCTCTAAGACTGATACAATTCGAACTTCACCCTTTCTAGTATTAACGACACTAGAATCACGTTGAGTCCCGAGTAGAGATGGGTTTACACCTGGCTATTTACCCAACGCTGGGTATCTACTCATTTATACCCACTTTCATACCCGGGTATTTACCTAATTTCGGGTAAATACTTATTTGAATAACGAAACTCGTTGTTACGTAGCGTAACAGAAATGTGGACAGTTTGGAATTTATTTTGAATATGTGTATTTTGTTTATATATTTCACAACCATCTAAATTCACATTTATCTAAAGAATGCAGAAAAATTTAAGCTACAGAAAGCAAATACAACAGGAATGCAAAATTCTTTATTTTATAAGGAACTTCAAGTATTCAACACCCTTACGGATGATGTTAAAACGGAATAAAATTATAATATAAATACGTTTATCTTATAGTTATTTGTAAGACTCCATTTTAGGTGGATTTTATTGCAAGATAAAAGGATTTAAATGGGGAACAGAATAATAGCTTTAGTATAACGTTACGATTAGGGCTGAAAGTTTTCAAAAGGTAAAAGCAACAATTTATGTTGATGTCAACAGAACAGGTTGTAGTAATCGCTGTAGAAAAAGCTGAAGCGCAAAATTATTAAAATTTGGGGCGAAAGAAATGATTTTCAATATATTCACCATTAGATTAGTATTCCATTGTACAAAAAAATGTTCTGGATTAGACCAATATTCTCGTGGAATATTAGAATCTGCAGGATTTATTCGATTTATGTGTGATGACTGCCTCCAATATATCCACACTGTTGATTTGGTACTTAGTGATGTGCAAGAAAATGTAAAGCGTAATAAAGAGAATTTGGCAGAATATAGAGAACGCGAAATTAAGCAACTTCTTGAAGCAGTTGAGAAGAGATATACTGAGAGACTTAAAAAACTAAATGAAGCTTAAAAATGTTGTGATTTAAATGTAAAAGAAATAAAAAAAATGTACGATGTGATGAACAAGCAAGAGAATAAAAACGAAGAAGTATGCAGCTTAATAAAAGAGTCGAAAGTAATTGTGTGCGACAAGATAAAGAAAATAATAAAGGAATCAAATGAAAAACAAAAAGAAGTGTCATACTCAGATATTGTGAAAAAATCAAAAGAGGTGCGAGACTTAAGTAAACAAATATCCTTAATCGTTAAAACTAAGGTGAAGCAAGATGGTGAAAAAACAAAAGAAGAACTGAATAAAAAAGTGGATCCGGGAAATTTGAGAATTTCGAATGTCAAAGCAAAAGAACGGAACAGTGGTGATACAAACAGAAACGAATGATGAAAGAGAAAAAATAAAGTCTGCAATTGAAAATGAAATGGATGATAATTATGAAATACAGGCGACTAAACCAATAGATTTAATAGTTGACATTAAATTTATGACTTTTAAATATTCAGAAAAAGAAATATTAGAAAAATTAAAGAAACAAAATCCTTTCCTTAATGATAGTTAACTAAAAATAGTGAGAACTTATGAATATAAGCGAGACAATAGAGTATTTTATAATGTAAAAGTAGCAACAGATGGCGTAGCGTATATGAAACTTATTAATGCGCAGAAGGTCAATATTGGATGGGAAAGATGCAAGGTTGTTGATGGAACTGATGTGATGCAATGCTTTAAGTGCAAAGGTTTTAACCATCAAGCAACTGAATGCAGTAATAGTGAAATATGTTTTAAATGTCATGGTGAACATAACACGAGTGGTTGTAATAATGAAGTTTTGGAAAAATTTATAAATTGTTTGCGGATGAATAATAGGTTAAACTTGGGACTAGATGTAAATCATTTAACTAACAATAAACAATGCCCAGTGTATCAAAACAAATTGAAAATTAAGAAACGAAGAATAGGTTTAACGGCATAACAATCAAATATAAAATTAAAAAAGATTTATGCTCTATATACAAACATACAAGGTTTAGTGAATAATTACAATCAACTTGAGATAATTGCTACCTATAAAAAATTTGAATTTATTATACTATCTGAGACTCATTTTACCGAAAATAGTGAAGAATGTGAAATTACTTTGCAAGACTATGATCATATAATATCCCTATCGAACTCTACTAGAACAGGAGGAGTTATATATTTTAAAAGGCATTGGAAAATGACAAACATTTCAGAAAAGCGTGAAAATTTGAAATATTGGTTATTGGCGTGTATGGCGGAATATAATAAGTCCCGTGTCATTTTGGCAACAGTATATAGATCACCTAATTGTAGTGAAGCTGAATTTTGTAAAGTGTTCGACGAATATTTGGAAGAAATATGTGAAAACAACTGTGATATAGTGATAAGTGGAGACTTCAATATAGATTGGGCCCAACAAAACTTTTATAGAACAAAAATTGAAAAAAACTTAAATGATAATGGACTTAAACAAGTCGTGAGCGAGTACACAAGGCTAACGAAAACATCAAAAACTCTAATTGATTATGTAATAACAAATAATTATAATGTATCAGTTAAAAACAGTGCACAACATAAAATTGCGGATCACGAATTATTAATTATTGGCATTAACATTAAAAGTGAACAGAAAAAACCTAAAAGTGAACATATTAAGGACCGAAATATATTTAGATATTATAAAAATGCATTCCACAATCATTTAAACATGGTGATAGACTGCGAACAATTGAACAATATAAATGAAAATGCTTTAATGATAAACGAAAATGCTTTAATGTTAGATAAAAGTTTTGAAGACACCATTAATATTTTTACAAGAAAGATAAAATCTAAAACAGAAAATAACATTAATAAATGGTTTAATAACGAACTACGCGAACTAAACCGAATAAAAATTAATAAATACAAAAAAGCAACAATCGAGAACACCGATGAAGCATGGTCAACTTACAGATCGATAAGAAATTTATATAAAGTGAAGATTGAGAACGAAAAAAATAAATATATTAATAACAGAATAAGTAATGCCAAAGACCAGAAAGAGATGTGGAGGGAAATTAAGAACTTAGTGCTAAAAAAGAACCAAACTGTGATAAGAAATGTGATATTTAATGGTGTAGAATATAAGAGTAATATAGAGATAGCTAGTCATTTCAATAATTATTTTGTAGATAGTATTAAGGAAATAAGAAACTCGATCGAGAATGTGCAATACATAAATAATGTAATAATAGTAAATCAAAAACTTAAATTCTGTGCAATATCTATGTTAGAGCTTAAGGAGATTGTAAAGAGTCTGAATGATAAACCAGATTATTCTAAGATATCGAAGAAAATGATTATTGATAACTGGAATATAATTGGAACAATTTTATTACGTATAATCAACAAATCTCTTGAAAATGGCGTGTTTCCGGACAATTGGAAAGAAACAGTAGTAACACCAATAAAAAAGTGGCCAACACCATTAAATGTGAAGAATTTCGACCGATTAACTCCTTAAAAACATTTGAAAAAATTTTGGAGAAAGTTGTGAAGGAACAAATAGAAGATTATCTTGAAAAATATTCACTTCTTTCGAAGTTCCAAATGGATATAGAAAAGGGTTTTCATGTGAAACGGCAGTCAACTTTGTAATTAGTCGATGGAAGAAAATAGGAAAAAGTAAGAAAATAATGGTAATATTTTTAGATTTTAAGAGAGCGTTTGAGACAATCGACTGAAAAATCATGATTGAAAAATTGTATTTATATGGCGTGCAAGGTGCTGAGCTCGAATGGTTTAAATCTACTTGAGCAATAGAAATCAAATAACGAGTATAAATTCAGTAAGATCGCAGCCTATTGAAAATGAACACGGTGTTCCACAGGGATCCATTTTCGGTGCTTTACTATTTAGCATTTATATAAATGATATGCCCCATATTTTAACTGGAAGCGAAATTACTTTGTATGCTAATGACACACTGATATACACAATAGGAGACACTAAAGAACAATGCATAAACAAATTGACGAATGATATGAATAACATTAATGTGTGGCTGAAAATGAATAAATTAAAATTAAATGAAATCAAAACAAAAATCATAGAAATTAACATGACTAGTGAAACAGAATTTAAAATAAATGAGAAAACTATAGAAAAAGTTAATGAAATTAAGTACCTGGGATTTATAATAGATAAAGAACTTAAATTTAAAGAGCACATACAGTACATCTGTAAAAAAATTGGTAAAAAGATAGGATTTTCAAAAGAATCCGAAAGAATATCTCTACACTAACTGCAATTAATATATACAATACAACAATAGAACCACATGAGTTTGGGTCAACAATTATCTACACATGCTGTAACGAATTGCAAATCGAAAGACTACAGAAGTTACAAACCAAGGCAATGAGAACAATATTGAAATGTACCAGGTACACGTCTGTTCGACTCATGTTAATATACTAAAGTGGTTGAGCATAAAACAAAGGTTAAAATTAAACACACTTATATTTATTCGAAAACTTAAACGAGGAAAGGCGCCAGAATACTTATGCGAACAAATAAGATATGTTGGAGATGTTCAACCCTATAGATTGAGGAATGCGGAAGACTTCAGATTGCAACAGGTTAATACGACTGCAATGCAACTATCACTCTTTTACAAAGGACTAAAACTGTATAACTCCGTGCCAAATAATATTAAAAATGAACTGAATGATCATGAATTTAAAAGACAATGTGTAAATTTTGTTAAAAATGATGTAAATTAGAGAAATATTTTTTTGTGCTACATTCTATATTTTTTTTTATATTATTGCGATATTTCAAAGTATTCAAGAAATACTAATAAAGATAATAATAATAATAAAAGATATGTGAAACATAAAATTTAATGTTGCTGGAGAGAAATATGCAGTTCGATACGCATTTTGTTAGAAAATTCATATAAAATTCATACATTATTCTGTTAACTTCTGTTCGCATTTACAACAGGTACTTTATTATGTTCCAGGCCTTAACGTGGATGTAATGCTATTTAATTTTTAATACAATAATGACAAATCCAACAAAGATTCAAAGAATATTAAAAATACTACCCAAGAGTTCTCAAAAAAATAAAACACCTTGTTAGAGACGATAAATCTAAAATGTTTCTTACCGATTGGGTAATGAAGTTTTAAAGGAATTCCATTGAAGTCATACCAGACTGAACTATCATGTTGATCCGCAGCTATAAATCGACTGAAGTATTTTCGAACCTGAAACAAAGAAAATGCAATATTAATAAGACTATAAAGCGTATTTTTCTCATGTATTGAAAATACTTTATCCGTAACAAGAGGTAAATAGCTCAAACGCGATGTCATTAAATAAAAATTCTCCGGCTGCTGAAGTCCAACTATTTCATCCGGATCAGCCTGAAATGACAAAGCTATTTTTCCCTCCCATATCATACGTAAAACTTCACGATCATACGCCATTAAACACCACAATATAACTTAAACACTTTTCCAACACGAATATTTTCAAATGTTACAAAGAATAATTTACAAATGAAAGCAGTGTTACCATACTTTAAAATTTGTTTTCCTTCCCAAGCGCAAAACCTAGGCGAACTTAATAAGATGATAGCAAGGCGAATTCATTCTAGGAGGTGACCTTATCTCTACAATAAATACAACAATGCAAAAACAACGGCATTTTGTTAGAGTAATCATCTTGTCAAAAAATTAACCCTCAAATCTAAATAGGAAATTAATTAAAGCAATTACACAAAACTAAATAAATGTTCTATATTGATAATTCTTATCATTTTTATGTCATGCTAAATTAACCAATAGTGTAGCAATAGTCAATAACATATCCACTTTACGTAAAGAACATGTTTCATCAAGAAAGATATCAGCTGCACGCATGCATGATGAATTACAAAAAAAAAATTCGGTCTCTCCAACTAGTTGCCTAAACTATGGCAAATAAGAAATAACGTTTGCAGCTGATATCTTTATATATATATATATATATATATATAGTAAATCTAGGTTGTAGCTTAAAAGATATATGTATTTAGTGTTAAAGGCTTAAATATTGTTAATGATCTTGCAAAAATTTTAATATAATTGGCTTTAAAATAGTAATCCTCAAGAATTTATATATGACTAATATAAATACAAAATTGAACATCGAAACAAAATACACAAAAAACAAAAATTTTTTGACAACGACGATGTATAACTTTAGGCTAAAGTTCATCCGTTTCATGCGACCTTGCGTTACATGCGAATCTTGCATTCTATGCGGTTTTTATTCCAAGTAACACACAATGCGTTTTATGCGACCGGTTATTTGTTTTGATCAGCTGTTGTTGTTAAAGAATTATCAAATAAAAATAAAATATGATATTTTGTTCTGCTAAGGCCTACGAAAGGCTTCAAAAGAAAGCAAGACAATTGTTTTCAGTGAATTTATCCTCCATTTTTTTGTTTACAAATTAATACATTCAAAAGAGATGACACTCAGTACATAAAAACAATCGATAACTAGTATACACATTTTGTTCATGAAATAAATGTGTTAAAAAACGTGTATTAATGCATTTTCCTCTTAAATGAATAGTAAAATTTATTATGAAATATGCCTCTATTAATATTTTTAAATGCAAAAAAAATGCAAATATGATAATGCATTATTTATATTTATCTAAACCATTCACAATGGAATATAAGTTGTCATTATAGTACTACAAATACAAATATGATAATGCATTATTTATATTTATCTAAACCATTCGCTATAGAATATAAATTGTCATCTCTAGTACTACAAAACAGATGATAATTTTTAGCAATGCATAAGTCGCATAGAAAAGTAGAAAGTAAACCTACTTGCTGCATTCTATGCGTCTACACATTCTATGCATTTTCTTCTGTAACTTGTCACAAACAACTACACTGTTTCTACTTTTTCGGTATATGCATGTAACGCAAGGTCGCATGAAACGGATGGTATGGACTTTCGGCTTTTCTACTTTTCTATGCGACTCATACGTTATATTCTAATATGAATGGCATTATATTCTATTGTGAATGGAATTAATTGAAAACACTCGTCTTTTGAAGCTTTTCGTAGGCCTAAGCAGCACAAAATATCATACATATAAAGTCATAAACATATAATTAATGCCATAAATTCTTTTAAAATCACAACTTGAGTGTCCCTTTTCTACAAAACTGTTTTATTGGGTAATTATTTTACCACAACCAGTCGCATAAAACGCATTGTGTGTAACTTGCAATAAAAACCGAATCGAATGTGCGAAAAGCATGTAATGCTGTTTTCTAGCGTATATGGCACCAAGTAGTTTTATCTCAGTCCCAAAAATAACTTTGGCGGGTGATCTAGATGTTGAATCAAGGGCCGCAGGTCTATACGCTAGTAGAAACCTCGGAATATGTTCGTTTTAATTGTTCTGTTGCTCGCTCACTACTTTTCGTAAGTATGCTTTCAGGGTTCGATTAAATCTTTCTAATATTTCGTTAGATTGTGGGTAAAGCGGCGTCGTTCGATTCTTCCTAATACCTGACGGTTAGCTATCCAATCCGCCACTACTTGTTGACATCCAACCCAATAAAAAAGTTGATTTAGTCCTTCCAGCGTCTTTGTGACCCCAAGGTGTCCTCCGCTAGCTCCACTCATTTAAGACTTCCTTCATTTTGTAGGACGGCACTGTTATTAGGTTGGATGAGGTCTTGCGATCAGCGCTTTCCCAATGACGATATAAGCACACGTTTTTCAATATTGGGGACTTCTTTGAGCTTCAGGCCAGTCTTCGTTGGCATTGATCAGCGTAAACCGGATATCACTGATGGATTCCTTCTCCTTCACACAACGTTTACACTCCAAATTACAAGGTCGGCGTGAGAGAGCATCAGCATTCCCATGTTTGTCTCTTTTGTGTTCATTGCTAAAGTCTGTAGGCGCTCAATCCAACGTGCTAACTGTCCTTTAGCGTTAGGAAATGCAGCAGCCATCTCAGTGCGGAATGATCAGTCAGTAGAAAATGTTGACCATACAGGTACTTATGGCAATGTTTTATGCATTCCAGCACTACAAGTACCAAAACACACAATAGCGCTTTTAGTGTCTGGAACGTATTTTCTTGTGACTCACCCCATTGGTAAACCTTTGATTTTTAGGCACAAAACGTCAAAAAAACCGCAATTCGTGAAGATTATGGATATGCCCTCTGCTGTAACAAGATGCCTCAAATCGTTCACCTTTTTTTGGAAGAATGCACATTTCTTTACGCTTAATTTTTGTCCAGCCATTGATATTCGTTGCAGAACTTCTGCCAGGTTCTTGAGGTGTTCGTTGAAAGTTCTGCCCATCACTGTTATGTCATCGAGGTACACCAGCCAAGTCTTCCAATGCAGTCCCTTTAGTATGCGTTCCATAAGCAGCTCGAATGTAGCCGGAGTATTATAGAGCCCAAATGGCGTAACTTTAAACTTCCATAAACCGCCGATCACACTGAATGCAGTTTTCTCCTTGTCTGCAATCTCTACCTGCCAATATCCGCTTTGTAGATCCAATGTAAAAAAATCACTTCGTTCCAGTTAGCGTATCGAGCGTGTCGTAAATTCTTGATAGCGGGTAACATCATTCAGCTTCCTGTAGTCTAAGCGGAATCTTGTACTGGTATCTTTCTATTTGACTAAGACTACAGGTGAGCTCCATGGACCCGATGATTGTTCAGTTACACCGTTCCTTCTCATTTCGTCGACTAGCTCTTCAAACTCATTACGCTTCGCCAGCGGTATGCTTCTGGGTGGCTGTTTTATCGATCTCGCTTCACTAGTAACAATTTCATGTGTAACCATGACTGATCTACCTTGACTTTTATTGTTCATGGCGAGAGCGCAAGCATACCTCTTTAGCAGCTTTTTGGCCTTATTTCTCTCTAGAGCTGCTAACCATTTCTCCACATTTGCACCAAATTCCTGTTGGTTCTTGGCTAACATTCCGGCAAATTGCGGCATTTGTTCGTTGTTTATTACCGCCACTACCGGAGCACATTGGCCAACCACGGAGTTTATACAGATGACTTTTTCATGGCCTGAGAGATTTAGCACTCTTACCGGGACTATTCTCTGTTCGGAGGATTTGGCGAGGGCCTTTGCTGATAACAAATCCGTCTGAATTTCTGCTGGTGCAACTACCCACAAGTGGCTTTCCCCATAATCTCCCTCCACACGCGCCCATATCACCTATTCAGTCTGAGGTGGTAATTTTTGTTGTTCGACAGCAACTAACATTCTGGCGTGCACTTGATGCCTATATCCCACGTCAAGAGGTATCTACACATTTCACCAACTCATTATCTGTTGTCACATACTCAAATTGATGCCATGGGCTATCATGCGCCAATGATAAATGACCACGTCCACAATATCGGCAACAATAAAGACGGGGCTTACACTAATGTTGGCTATAGTCATTTTCGCCTCTGTTTTTCCGTGGACGGTGGCAGACTCTCCAATAGCTGTCCGAAGTCTTACATTGCTAAGTGCCTCACACTTTCCCTTACTACATCTGGTCTGATGATAGACTGCGTCGCACCGGTGTGTTGTCTGCCATTTATGTCCCCGCAACGCTGTAAGGTTGTAGTTGTGTTGTTGCATTGCCGATATGGAGATTATGGGGCCCTCGCTTGTGGTTTAACGGGATCTCTTTTGTAGACAGCTGGTACCTCTTGCTTGCCTCGTCCGTTTATTATTCCTTGTTAGTGAGACGGATCTTAACCTTTTTCCTAGCGCTTTGTAGTTTCTTAGAAAATTACCGCCCCTTCCATAGTTAAAACATTTACGTTTTGCCGTTTTGTCCGGTTTCTTTCAAAACTTGGTTCATCATTTCTTTAATTTTATTTAAAAGGCATTCCTCTTCCTTCACGACTTCCATTTTTCACACTTTGCTTACTTGTAGTCTAGAAATCGTGCGAGCGGTCTCCTGGGCGAGTGCGAAGGCCACGGTCTCTGCAAAGGTTATCTTCTGTGTAGAACATACCGCTGGTTTGATGTCAAGGCTGCGTATAGCATTAACAAACGCCTCGGTTTTAAAATCGTCAATCAGAAAAAGGCTTTTGTTAATCAGTTAATACTTGTATTTTTTCCATCATAGCAACGAATTTATGTCAATACTGCTGCAATACTCTCGTTCTTCCTCAATCGAACTCGTAAGGATCGATATCAATGCCACTTTGCCGAAGTTCTTCCATTAACCGCCTTTGGAGTTTAGTCTTGGTGCCCGTTGTTGGCAGCTCTAATTTCCTTAATTCTCGTTTGAGCCGTTTCACTTTTAGTTCGTAGAGTTTAATTTTATTTATTTATTTTTTTAAATTAATTTTTTAATTTTTATTTATTTTTTTAATTTTTAAATTAAAATTCTTTATGATTCGCATAATTCTATGTGTCACTGTTCACAACTTTTCTTTGTTATTACTCTGCTTATACCCTTTGCGTAAACAACAACAACCACTAAACAATTATTCGACGGATCTTTGTAACGGAGATCTTCAAACCACGATTACTCTCTTCAAAAAACTTAAGTAACGTATTCTATCAGGTAGAAACAAAGATCGATAGTCAACTGTTTCATTTGAGGATCGTTAGTCAAGTGATCAACAAGGATCAAACAATTATGTAGGAGATGTTGATGTGTGTTGGGAATGTTCACTCGTGTGAACAATAACTGTAAAAAAACCAAAGTCTGTTTCTACCTGATATAATACGTTACTTAAGTTTTTACAAAACCGTTTTGTGCGGTAAAAATTTATGACTCTATTTTTTAATTCTAATGCTAGGTACACACTACGCAACTCGTTTCTGCAATACGCTGTAAATACGACTACACACTATGCACCCAACATCAATGCAACCAGAAACTATCAAAATATTTAGATATTTTTGCGTGGAACAGGTAGAAACAGAAATCGTCAACAACAAAAAAAAAATAAAAAAAGCTCAGCTGCGTTCAATTTTTTATGCCTTTTTAAAAAGCAAAATTTTCGAAATTTTGCTAAAAAAAATATTTTTTTTGGTAAAAAAATTATGTTTTTACAACGACTGCGCATATTGGAAAAAGTTTAACCTTACTTAAAGAAAATTTCATTGCGGAATTTCGGTTTTTTAGTTTATTATAATAAACTAAACCGTTTTTGAGTTACGCGAATATATGTTGTGCAACCTCCACCATTTTCGAAATAACGGTATATTTCGAAAACAAGAGCTAACCTAAAAAAGTGGTTAGCACCACTGTATTCAGCGTACCCGAATTAGGTTAACCCGCCAGGTGCCCCGCTTGTCACTTTTTCAACTAGCACAGTGTAATTGAGCAACAATTAATTAAAATACTCAAGATACGAACCTAAACCTGTAAACATTTGCTTTTGTAAAGAGTTGGAATGCGTACATGACGAACTTCATAATATAAATTAAAAAAACAAACTTAGAATTAAAAGTAATTTATGAGGTTAAAGTACAAAACTATTCACTCTAGCAGGTCCTCTACTACGATATTCCAAAGCAAGGAAGAGAGAACACCATTTATTTCCATCAAAGAGTTGTGCAGTGCGCAACAAGCAAAAACAAATTTTTCGAGGCAACCGATGAGCTCACCAGAGCAGGTACACTTCTTTCGGAACTCTCCCCAAACAAATTGGGTATGTCATTGTTATTCATAAATATCAAAATTTAATTAAATTATAACTTTTTTGTAGTAAGTTCGTTAATAAGTGAGTAATAAAATAAACTAAAATGCACAATTAATGTTAATTAAGATAAATCAAATAGCAATAAAATCAAATAGAGTAAAATAAATTAGATAAATGTAATATAAATTAATTTAAGATAAGTGAATTTAAATGGACAAGGTTTTATGTACATAATTCTATGTTAAACCACAACTGTTCCAAATCTTTCCACAATCCAAGTTTTGGTATTAGAGTTAAATGGACGAACGAACGAACTAGTTAAATTTAACTATTCATATTCATAAGAGAGCCGGTCATAACAATGAGTTCTAATCCCTGACCGCTTTGTTGAATTAGAACGAAATAGTTTATATGCAGGGAACACAATTCTAAAACCTAGATTTAAAAAATTTGGCTTTAAAAATACATCTAGTATTAATACGCTATCAAATTGTTAGTGAATAGAATCGTTCTGATTAGACTACCAAATAGCAGTGATTAAAAAGGAAATATTGCAGCAGTCCTAGAAAAGGTATATGGAAAAATTCGACATTCACTTCAGCAGAATAGTTAAGTCCGACAATAATCTTGCCGCTAAAATGAAAGAATTTGAAAAACATAGGAATCATCTGCTACAGGACTAATAAAAAATTAAAGATTAAGACTCTTCCAACCAAATAATGTATCCAATCTAGTTTTTGTACATAATAACCCACTGGCTTTTCATTTTAAATAACTTCATAACAAACATTTAAATATAATATGTATGCATATTGAATTACAGATAGTTTTTGTTTTTTGTATGTATGTATTTTTTTATATTTATATTTCCTCATAAATAAGTTAAATATTGTTACGTTTTTACCTTTTCAAAAAACGTTTAAAATATGAGTTCGTTGATTGTAAACAAGATAAAAATAAATTTGTGTTTAGTTTTAATTATATATGTTCTACCCAGAAGACAACCTTTGCAGACCGTGGCCTTCGCACTAGCCCAGGAGACCGCTCGCACGATTTCTAGACCATAAGTAAGCAAAGTGCTAAAAATGGAAGTCGAGGAGGAAGAGGAATGCCTTTTAAATAAATTTAAAGAAATGATAAAGCAAGTTTTGGAAGAAACCGGACAAAAGGCAAAACGTAAATGCTTTAACAATGGAAAGGGCGGTAATTTCCAAAGAAACTGCAAAGCGCCAGAAAAAGGTCAAGATCCGTCTCGCCAACAAGGAATAATAAACGGGAGAAGTACCAGTCATCTACAAAAGAGATCCCGTTAAACCACAAGCGAGGGCCCATCCACGGAAAAACTGAGGCGAAGGTGACTATAGCCAACATTAGTGTAAGCCACGTCTTTATTGTTGCTGATATTGTGGACGAGGTTATCATTGGTGCCGATTTTATGATAGCGCATGGCATCAAATAGAGTATGAGGCAACAGATAATGAGTTGGCGAAATGTGGAGATACCTCTTGACGTGGGATATAAGCATCAAGTGCACGCCAGAATGTTAGTTGCTGTCGAACAACAAAAATTACCACCTCAGACTGAATAGGTGATATGGGCACGTGTGGAGGCAGATTGTGGGGAAAACCACTTGTGGGTAGTTACACCAGCAGAAATTCAGACGGATTTGTTATCAGCGAAGGCCCTCGTCAAATTCTCCGAATAGAGAATAGTCCCTGGGGGAGTGCTAAATCTCTCAGGTCATGAAAAAGTCATCTGTAAAAACTCCAAGGTTGGCCAATGTGCTCCAGTAGAGGCGGTAGTAAACAGAGAACAATTGCCGGAACCTGCCGAAATGTCAGCCAAGAACCAATAGGAATTGGGTGTAAACGTGAAGAAATAGGGTGGCAGCTCTAGAGAGAAATAAAGCCGAAAAGCTGCTAAGGAGGTACGCTTGCGTTTTCGCTACGAGTAATAAAAAAGATGAAATTGATACTAGCGAAGCGAGACCGATAAAACAGGCACTCAGAAGCATACCGCTGGCGAAGTGTAATGAGGTTGAAGGGCTAATCGACGAAATGAAGAGGAGCGGTGTAAATGAACCATCATCGGGTCCGTGGAGCTCACCTGTAGTCTTAGTCAAGAAGAAAGATGGCAGTACAAGATCCTGCATAGACTACAGGAAGCTGAATTATGTCACTAAAAAGGCCAGTTACCTGCTACCGAGAATTCACTGCACACTTTACACGCTAGTCGGAACGAAGTGGTTCTCCACATTGGATCCACAAAGTGGGTATTGACAGGCAAGGAGAACACTGCATTCAATGCGAACGGCGGCTTATGGCAGTTTAAAGTTACGCCATTTGGACTCTGTAATGCTCCGGCCATATTCGAGCGGCTGATGGAACGTGTACTAAAGGGACTGCAATGGAAAACTTGCCTGGTGTACATCGATGCCAAAATAGTGATGGGCAGAACTTTCAACGAACACCTCAAAAACCTAGGAGAAGTTCTATAACGAATATCAATGGCTAGGCAAAAATTAAGTGTAAAGAAATCTGCATTCTTCCAAAAACAATCCACGGATGAAGATAAAACACGGACAGTAAAGGACTGGCCTCTTCCCCAGAACCTTCATGAATTACGCAGTTTTTTGGGACTATGCACATACTACAGACAATTTGTGCCTAACTTTGCTAGCATGACTGGAAGCTTGCATGAGCTCACCAAGAAATCAATAGTGTATAAATGGGATGAGTCACAAGAAAAGGCGTTCCAGACTCTAAAACCTCTATTGTGTGATGCACCAGTTTTGGCGTATCCAGTCCCAGGGGAACAATTCATTTTAGACAGCGACTCTAGCGGATATGGTATTGTTGGTGTACTTTCCAAAGCGGTCAATGGTACAGTGAAAGTCGTAGGTTACTATAGTCGCACCCTGTGAAAGCCTGAACGAAACTATTGCGTGACCCGACGTGAGCTACTCGCAATGCTGGAATGCATAGAACATTACCGTAAGTCCCTGTATGGCCAACATTTTCTGCTAAGGACTGATCATTCCGCACTGAGATGACTACTGCAATTCAAGAACCCTGAAGGACAGTTAGCTGGGGAGCGGGTATCCACTACAAGGCAACGCCACTGATTAGTTTCAACTTGGTGAAACCCAGTGCTATCCTTGCAAGTACATACCAAGCAGCTCACAGCCTCCGTATCTTAGATCAGGCGCTCTCCGGGTACTGGTACTCAGCATACGCTGAGTACTTGCTAATGTGAGAAGGCAAGATTGGCGATTCGGCTTGACCTGGACTATGTAATGGAGTATCGATTTTGAGAATGACGCAAGTGGGCTGAGGTTTGTTGCATTCTGTTACCTGAGTACACCGAATGAAACCCGGTCGAAATGGCTTTCAGGGTAATGTAGCAGACGCCTCCGTTCTGTTAAATCCGTGGCAGGACTTGAAGTACGTTCGATTATTGTCGCCATTTAGTTGGTGATGCAGGTTTAGTTGAGATGACTCCTAATTAGTGTCCGACCTGGCTCTGAACGCAAACTCCCATGAAGATTTGCGTCAACCCTCGCGAGGACGTCACTGATTACCATAGGCACCCTCGGGGTCTTTAAGGGACAACTGCATAGTCGATAGGAGATAGCGGCTTGAAGATGGAACCCAAATAGAAAAAATGAATAAGAAAATATTAGGAACCCAAATAGAAAAAATGAATAAGAAAATATTAGAAGCAGAAGAGATGATGCAGGGCGAGGTTGCCTTTATGAGCAGTCCAAAAATCAGGAGATCACAGGTGAAAAATTCCAGACAACGGCGGAGGACACGTTGGGGTGACAAAGACGCTGGAAAGACTAAAACTCATTTTTATTGGGTTGGATGCCAGCAAGCAGTGGCGGATTGGATAGCAAAATGTACCCAGCTAAAGGTCCAGTAAGAAGAAGTCTAGGTCAACTGCAACAATATAACTCGTCGTGATTGATTATTTCAGTAAATGGCCGGAAGTGTATGCCATACCCAATCAAGAGGCGAACACAATAGTAAATGTTTTTGTGAACAACTGGGTATGCTGCTACAGGGTTCTACAAGAACGCATTAAACGCATTTTATGGACTTTCGGCCTTAAAGCGGAAATAAGATTTGCAGTGCTGCTTTATTTAGTTCGGAATGGGTATTAACTAATATTTTCGAACTGTGCAAGCGTAAGAAGTCAGAGTTTTCAACTCATTTAAAATTTTTATATTACCAGTCGTACAAAAACGCGTTTTATTAATATCGTTTAATACCATGTTCAGGCTTGAACATTATTAGCTTATTCAATAATCAGTTGACCGCTGGAAAACAACAACATTGTTTTCATTTTGGTCGTAAAAATTTGTGTCGAAGCATAATAAAATAGAAAATAATTGCTGCTTTTAAAAAGACCTTATAGCCCATTTACACTACAGCGAAATCTAGTACTTTGAGATTTCGAGCCAAATCTAGTTGATTTTAACTAGATTTCCCATACAAAACAAAATCTACTTATTTAGTAGATTTCGGCAAAATCTACTCAAAATCTAGTAAAAATAGAAATGCAACTATGTGTTTTGCCAAATAGTACTTAAATATATAACGCTGCACAGGAATAAAATGACATTTCAATTTAAAAATACATTTTCTAAATGTTGTAAAGGGTCCGCCAAATAACTTTTTTTTTTTAAATGCTGTAAAAAAAACTACTGAATATTTTCTCAAATTTCTTTTTTTCTTTGAAAGTACAATCCTTCCGGTTAATAATGGAAAATAACTTCATTAAAATCTCCTACAGAAGATGCCGATTTTGGCATCATCAATCATCTTTTCAGATGAAGCTCATTTTGAACTTGGCGGGTATGTAGACAAGCAAAATTGTCGCATTTGGGGCACAGAAAACCCGCACGCATACATTGAAAAGACGACGCACCCAAACGAGTCACTGTTTGGTAAGGATTTTGGTCCATAGGCATAATTCGAAAATGAGCAAGGAGTGGCCGTTACAGTCAATGACGATCGTTATCGGGCCATGTTGAACGAATTTTTGTTCACAAAAATTGAAGAGGAGGATATTGGCAATATTTGGTTTCAACAGGACGGCGCTACGTGCCACATAGCCGAAGCTACACTCGATGTTTTGTGCCCTGCTTTTGAAGATCGCATTATCAGCCGAAGAGCTGATGTCGTTTGGCCACCTCGGAGCTGCGATTTGACACCGTTGGACTATTATTTGTGAGGTGCCGTCAAAGATAAGTGTTACGCCGACAAGCCAGAGACAATTTACGCTTTAAAGGACAATATTCGTGAAGCCATTGGTGAAATACAGCTGCACACAATCGATAATGTGCTTAAAAATTGGACCGATCGTGTTGGCTACTGCATGGCCAGCCGAGGCAGCCATTTGAATGAAATTATTTTATTTACTTTCAAGTAAAAAATGAATTTGAGAAAATATTCAGTCGTTTTTTTGAAAGTTTGGTGGGTCATTCTAAAACATTATTTCCGATTGGATCTTATTTGGTCTTGATGGAAACGATACTAAATGTCCTATATTTTTCATTTTTGTTTGGTATTAAAATAAATTTGAAAATATTATTTTCTTTTAAATTTCAGTCAGCTGTTTTTGTTATTAAAATGAAATCTTGCTACTGTCAAATAAATCCAGTGTAAACGATCTAGATTTTGAGCTAGATTTGAAATCTAATCTACTAGATTTCGCTGTAGTGTAAATGGGCTATTAAAGAAATTAAAAAGAACCGCTTTCTCGGCCACATATGAAGTGGCATTCATTCCATTTTGCTTTTCTTTACTTCTTTACCTATTTAAATATTTAAAATATAAATTTATTATTTTTGATAACACATTATAAATTTTATACTAAACCTACTATAACTCTTTTCATTTATTTTTGTTCAAAAAAATAAAATCCAAAAAATATCTTTTTTTCTGTCCGAAAAAATAAAGGTCAAAACATAATTATTATTTTCTGACTTCTACAATAAAAGTTATAACAGTTGCGGTCCCTGAAAATATCAAATAATGCATAATAAAAAAATAATGTAACATCATGTGGCACAATTTTCCTCGAAAGTAATTCTTGTTAATATTTCGTTTCTAGTTTTTATAAATTTTCTGCACATGCTACGAAAAAGTGTACCCATGTTTATGCAGCATTCATTGTATATCATTTTCAATGCCATTTAAAATTGTAAATATGTACTAATGAAATCAAATCAAATAGAAACTTTCTATAATTATGCATGAATTTTTTCAAGACTAATTCTTCTCTAAAATTATACCGCTAGCTTAAATAAGTAATTGCTTGTTGGAGTAATTACATTCACTTTACATTTAATAACTTGTGTAATTTTCTTATGTAGATAAATGTAAATATTATGAATTGAATCATGGCGAAATCAATAAGGTGATGGCAAGAATACAACAACTCAATTCGCAGTGTTTTTTAACAAAAACAACATGTATTTTCTGTTGTTTTTGGGTGACCACTAATGTCAAATTAAATTCGCCGTAAGCCAGAAATGACAAAGGCGAATCCATATAATGACATAAAGTTGTTATTTTGTGTCATTATTTTTCTTTTGTTTATTTTCATTTATAAAAAAATTTTTAAGAAACAAATTTTAAAAAATAAATTTTTTTAAATACGAGCTGATTTGCGCTACCACAAAGGTATGACGACCTTCAGAGGAATACCGGGAAGCATAAAAGCAGATTTTTACAAGAAAAGTTGTGCCCAAACATCCAGAATATTTAAATAAATTGTAAATTGTGTAGAATAGAATTGTAAAAAGAAATAAAAAATAAATAAACAAAAGAATGTATATACAGTGAGCAAAAAAAATGTGTACACTTATTAAAAAAACTAACAAATAAATTATTCCACAGGATTTTGTTTAACATGACTTTCTAGGAAACCCGTTAGCCATAGTCAAAAAGTCACCACTTTTTTGCCTAAAAATGTGGGAATTTTTTAGTTTCGACAATTATTTTCTTTATACTTAACCAATAGAGAAATGTTTATAATCAGAATATAGTTTTAAAGCTTTTTTAGTCTTAAGGACAATAAATTTCCTTTTATAGATAATTTTTTGTTCAAAAGTTATTTCGAGGTAGTGGGTGTAACTTTTTTTTGCTCACTGTACTCAAACAATATGTTTGACATTTGTGTGGACTCAAAAAAGCAATCAGCTGGGCTTTTAACACTACCTTATTGAATTTGCCTTGAATTGAATATTGTAATTACCCTGTTGAAAAACTCTATATTTTACTTTTGAATTTTCTACAATTTCATTGTTATTCATAAAAATGTTCATTCCAATAAAAGCTATAAAACGATAAAGTTCTCGGCTTCTATTCTAAAGTCTAATATTGCTCTGTTTTAAAAAAACTTTACATACATACATACATAATTGGCCATTACAGCCCTTCAGTCATGATTACGAGACCTAGCTTCTCAACAGCACTCATGTTGTGTGCGTTAATTTTATACATGAGTGGCGGGACCATGGCGAAATCAATAAGGTGATGTTAAAAGCCCAGCTGATTGCTTTTTTCAGTCCACATAAATGTCAAACATATTGTTTGAGTACAGTGAGCAAAAAAAACTTACACCCACTATCTCGAAATAATTTTTGAACAAAAAATTATCTATAAAAAGAAATTTATTGTCCTTAAGACTAAAAAAAGCTTTAAAATTATATTCTGATATTAAACATTTCTCTATTGGTTAAGTATAAAGAAAATAATTGTCGAAACTAAAAAAATCCCACATTTTTAGGTAAAAAAGAGGTGATTTTTTGACTATGGCTAACGGGTTTCCTAGAAAGTCATGTTAAACAAAATCCTGTGGAATAATTTATTTGTTAGTTTTTTATAATAAGTGTACACATTTTTTTTGCTCACTGTATATACATTCTTTTGTTTATTTATTTTTCATTTCCCTTTACTTTTTTATTCTACACAATTTATAATTTATTTAAATATTCTGGATGTTTGGGCACAATTTTTCTTGTAGAATCTGCTTTTATGCTTCCCAGTATTCTTCTGAAGGTCGTCATACCTTAGTGGTAGCACAAATCAGCTCGTATTTAATAAAATTAATTTTTTTAAAATTTGTTTTTAAATTTTTTTTTTATAAACGAAAAGAAACAAAAGAGAAATAATGACACAAAATAACAACTTTATGTCATTATATGGATTCGCCTTTGTCATTTCTGGCTTACGGCGAATTTAATTTGACATTAGTGGTCACCCAAAAACAACAGAAAATACATGTTGTTTTTGTTAAAAAACACTGCGAATTGATTTGTTGTATTCTTGCCATCACCTTATTGAATATGCCTTGGGCGGGACCTACAGTTTAAAGTCGACTCCGAATGACAGATTTTTTGAGAGGCTTTTTCATGGCAATTTTTACTCTCAGAGTTTTTGCCAGAAATCTGCTGAGAGAAAGTCGCCGAAGAAATATTTTTTCCATATTTCATTTTGATGTCTGACCTGGGATTCGAACTCGGGCCTTTCGTCTAATAAGCCAACACACTACCTACTAGACCACGGCGACCACAAACCTTTACCTCCATTTAATTCGTTAGAAGAACGACTTTGCGACGACTAATTATTTTGAAATGAGTTGTGCACTACATTGTATAGTTTTATAAATATGCATGAGTTGCCTCATGAAGCAATGCCTTTTGAATAAAGTATAAATAGGAATCTTCCAAATTTTTAAGCCTGCATTTATCTTCTTTATCCAACTCAAATTTTGATATTCCATCGCCTAAAAATTCTCAAATAATTTTCCGATAACTTTTTACAAAAAAAAATTTTTTTACTGTTGGCCAAGAAAATAATATTCTTCTGCCAATAGGCGGTGAGACTAAAAACTGTATTGTTGGCACATGTATACTCCATATTGCAAATCAAACCATTGTATGAATTTTGATGTTGTTACTATATTAAAATTTTTCTACGTCAGCAAATAACGGAATCTATACTACAGTTAGTAATTACATGGCAATTGCAATTCATTTTAAAATTCTTCTTATTACTTAGCTCTCGGAAAGCAAGATTATTTGCAACATAATTTATATTTGCATTGTCAGCACTATACGCTGTAATTTGTTTTAAAGTTAATTTACTTTCACATGTTATTCTAATTAAATTTGCAATTACCGTATTCCCCGGAGACAAGCACCCCGGGTATAATAATAACAGCAATCTTGATTTCTGCTTTAAAATGTACTGAAACTATTTCGATATATGCATCCCGCTTTTATAAAAGCAAACAATTTCCTTTAAAAAGAATTCCTTTACATCCAACCCCGTTGTTAGGATTTTCTTTCCAAAATGTATCCTGTTGTCTAGCTCCCTAGTTCGTGCGATAAATCGTTTCTGAATTACTGGAGCCGGAAACCAATATTCGCCATTAACGGCACACGGCAGATTTATGGGAAAAGGTAGTAAACAATTTGGACAACGCCATGCCAGTCCATAGAATATTTCTTATGGTTACATTCTCCTTGAGGCAACGCAACCTCATGCAGTTATTTCCTGATAGAAAAAGGACGAGCTCGTGCCGCCTATTAGACTACGGCGGCTTCAAAGTGTTTAACAACTTAGGGAAATGTATTGATTTTTAACACTTTTTGAAAAATACCATAATATTGGAAGTGATTTGCCTAATTTTTCTTATAGAGTTAGATTAGTAATTTTACTTCAAAATATGTAAGAACTTAATTTCATGCGGCACTCTAACTCTTTAAATACCACAGGGAGACAAATGACCCATACCGAAAATTCTAAAAATCTGTACAGCTAACAGGCAAGTGGGAGTTTTTTTTATTTTATTTATTTTTAAGTATCCTATGTACCCGGATTTATTAGTACAGTCGTTCGTTATATATGGTATACGTCACCGCTGTACCTGTTATTGAAATTAAAGATACTGTATACTAACAGCAAAAATCGCCCGAATGTTAAATTTTTGTAATTAAGCCCTTCTTTGTGCTACTTAGTAGCGATTATTGTGTGTTTAAGTTTGATCAGAGGGCATACGTTCTTACGTTTATTGCGGAAAATGAATTCGGAAAAATGCAAATATTCTGAGGACGATAAGTTTACACATTTTGACAAGAGAATTTTATAGATTGGTCTGACATAAAATAGAAAAATCAATTTCCTACGATAGTAGAAGTAGAAATGCCTGAAAAATTTCTATAGAAACTGATAAAATTAAATAATTAATTTAGTTAAGGGCTATCATATTTTGCCATCAATGAACGATTACTAGTCTGTAGTACCAAATATATCAAACGTTGTGTCAAGATCAAAGTTTGAAGTGTCCCTTAATTTTTGCAGCAGTCAAGAGGTTTAAAATCGTGCTATACCAAATTATTACAGAGCATATAAAATAAGGGTAGTAATGCAACATCTGAAGGCTTCATTTCAAAGTGCTCACAAACAATTAACAAAATCTGGTTTCGATGTCTTGTTTAATAAAAAGTTTTGTCATATAAATCTGAATAACAAAAACTTTGGGGTTGCAGATATTGATGCTGAGATGTACATTTTACGTCAGTATGATAAGGCTAAATTATAATGCAACATAATGAGAATTGTATTCATCAGTGGCATCGAAAACTAGGTCACCGCTATCCTACAGCTATTAGACAAATGTTTTCTGAAAATTTGGTTGATGATTTAAAGATTGTTGAATGCAATATTAAGGAAATTTGCGAGACCTGTGTTAAAGGAAAGTTAACAAGAATTCCATTTCCAAAGGAATCGTTAAGCAAAACTACAGAACCATTACAGTTGATCCATGATGTTTGTGGTCCAATGCAGACTGCTACACCGTCTGGAAAAAGATATATAGTCACATTTATTGACGATTACTCCGGTTATACGACGTTATATTTGTTATCAAGAAAATTTGAAGTAGAAGAAGCATTGAAAAATTTTATTATGTATTGTCGAACAAATTTTGGACGAACTCCGAAGGTAATAAGATCCGATAGAGGTGGTGAATACACCGGAAAGAATTTAATAAAGTTTTTAGAGTCTGAAGGAATTAAGACTCAATTAACTGCTCCTTACAGTCCCCAACAAAATGGGAAAGCGGAAAGAAAGAACAGAACCCTAATTGAAATGGCTAGGTGTATGCTCATTGATGCCAATTTACCGTATATGTTTTGGGGAGAAGCTGTCATAACCGGATTTCAAAACAGCATTTTTACAAAAACAATCAATTCAACACCACATGAATTATGGTTCGGCTCAAAACCAAGTCTAAAAGAAGTTCATATTTTTAGATCCAAATGTTTTGTACACATTCCTACTGAAAAAAGGCGTAAGTTAGACAAACAGCGCTAGAAATGATTTTTTTAGGTTACGATAGCAACTCTAAAGCTTTTCGTTGCTATAACAGTACATCAAACAGAGTGGTCTTTAGTCGTGATGTCCGTTTTACAGATAGTATTCAGAATCCTGAAGACACAGAAATATCACTTGATCTCTTAAGTCAAACCAATCGTAAGGTTAACCCTTTGTTGATTGAGGAGGAGAATCTAAACTCCGTTAAGGCGGATGATAAGAAAGCAATCAACAATGATATTGTGGGTGGTGAAGTAAATTCCGAAGTTAAAACAGATACACCTACTGTTAGAATTTCAAGCAGGCAGACCAAAAGTAAGGAGTCTAGAAGACTGATAGATGAAATTTGGTTAACAAGGGAGATTAAAGAATCTAAATCATATCAGGAAGCTGTTGAGAGTGAAGAAAAAGAGCAAGGGTTGGTTGCCATGCAGTAAGAAATGGAGTCGATGAAAATTAATCAAACTTGGGACTTGGTAGTTTTATCTGAAAAAGCTATTCCCATAGGAAGTAAATGGGTTTATAAAATAAAGCGTAATGCGGATGGTGATATATATCGTTTTAAGGCTCGCCTTGTAGCTCAAGGGTTTTCACAGAAATACGGAATTGACTATGATGAAGTTTTTGCCCCAGTGGTTTCTCACATAACTTTTAGACTCTTGCTTCCAATTGCAGGAAAGAATAAAATGATTGTTAATCATATTGATGCTAAAACAGCTTTTCTGAATGGTAAACTATCAGAAACAATTTACATGAGGCAACCGCAAGGTTTTTAACAAGGTGAAGGAAACGTTGTGTGCCTACTGAAGAAGAGCATTTACGGTTTAAAGCAAGCGGCAAGATCGTGGAATAATACTTTACAAGAAATCATTTTGAAAGCTAAATTCGAGCAAAGTTTAAATGATCCATGTTTGTATTATGGTAACATTTATTGAAAGGTATGTTACATAATTGTCTATGTGGATGATTTAATTTTAGCATGTTCTACAAGAGAACAAATAAATTATATTGAAAGCAAATTATCTGAAAATTTTGCTTTACAAAACCTTGGAGATTTAAAACAGTATTTGGGCATTGAAATATCAAAAGATGCTGATGGCAATTTCCAGCTTTGTCAATCTCTTTATTTTGAGAGAATTGCCAAGGAATTTGAACTCCAAGAAGTCAAGCCAGTTAAAACACCCATGGATTTAAGTTACGGAAAAGGAGGAGAAATGGGACCTCTTGAAAACAATATTTTGTATCGTAAATTGATTGGCCACTTATTATATATTTCGGTTAATGCTAGACCTGATGTTTCAGCAGCTATAAGCATTTTAGCACAGAAGGTTTCAAACCCCACACATGAAGACTGGAACTAATGTAAGCGGATTTTACAATATTTAAAAACAACCGCAAATCTAAAGTTGTTGTTGAGCAACAAAAATCAAGATCAACAATTAATCGGTTACGCAGATGCTAACTGGGCTGAAGAAAGGACTGATAGGAAGTCAAATAGCGGTCGAATATTTTTCTACAATGGTGGAACAATTTCATGGTCCTGTCAGAAACAAACCCTAGTAGCCTCATCAACATGCGAGGCAGAATACATTTCATCAGGAGCAGCAAAAGAAGCTAAATGGTTAAGGCAACTTTTAACAGACTTGCACCAATGCATAGAAGAACCGACAACAATCTTCAACGATAACCAAAGTTGTTTACGTCTTTTGAATGATGACAAATTTTCTTTTAAAACAAAGCACATAGATACGAACTACAAAATGACGAAAGATTTAGTCAAGAAAAGTATCATAACTTCATTGTACAGCCCAACGGAAGAAATGATAGCCGATATTCTAATAAAGCCGTTGACACCGAACATACATAACTATTTTTGTAATAAATTTAACAACTTGTGTAATTTTCTTATGTAGATAAATGTAAATATTATGAATTGAATATTGTAATTACCCTGTTGAAAAACTCTATATTTTACTTTTGAATTTTCTACAATTTCATTGTTATTCATAAAAATGTTCATTCCAATAAAAGCTATAAAACGATAAAGTTCTCGGCTTCTATTCTAAAGTCTAATATTGCTCTGTTTTAAAAAAACTTTACATACATACATACATAATTGGCCATTACAGCCCTTCAGTCATGATTACGAGACCTAGCTTCTCAACAGCACTCATGTTGTGTGCGTTAATTTTATACATGAGTGGCGGGACCATGGCGAAATCAATAAGGTGATGTTAAAAGCCCAGCTGATTGCTTTTTTCAGTCCACATAAATGTCAAACATATTGTTTGAGTACAGTGAGCAAAAAAAACTTACACCCACTATCTCGAAATAATTTTTGAACAAAAAATTATCTATAAAAAGAAATTTATTGTCCTTAAGACTAAAAAAAGCTTTAAAATTATATTCTGATATTAAACATTTCTCTATTGGTTAAGTATAAAGAAAATAATTGTCGAAACTAAAAAAATCCCACATTTTTAGGTAAAAAAGAGGTGATTTTTTGACTATGGCTAACGGGTTTCCTAGAAAGTCATGTTAAACAAAATCCTGTGGAATAATTTATTTGTTAGTTTTTTATAATAAGTGTACACATTTTTTTTGCTCACTGTATATACATTCTTTTGTTTATTTATTTTTCATTTCCCTTTACTTTTTTATTCTACACAATTTATAATTTATTTAAATATTCTGGATGTTTGGGCACAATTTTTCTTGTAGAATCTGCTTTTATGCTTCCCAGTATTCTTCTGAAGGTCGTCATACCTTAGTGGTAGCACAAATCAGCTCGTATTTAATAAAATTAATTTTTTTAAAATTTGTTTTTAAATTTTTTTTTTATAAACGAAAAGAAACAAAAGAGAAATAATGACACAAAATAACAACTTTATGTCATTATATGGATTCGCCTTTGTCATTTCTGGCTTACGGCGAATTTAATTTGACATTAGTGGTCACCCAAAAACAACAGAAAATACATGTTGTTTTTGTTAAAAAACACTGCGAATTGATTTGTTGTATTCTTGCCATCACCTTATTGAATATGCCTTGGGCGGGACCTACAGTTTAAAGTCGACTCCGAATGACAGATTTTTTGAGAGGCTTTTTCATGGCAATTTTTACTCTCAGAGTTTTTGCCAGAAATCTGCTGAGAGAAAGTCGCCGAAGAAATATTTTTTCCATATTTCATTTTGATGTCTGACCTGGGATTCGAACTCGGGCCTTTCGTCTAATAAGCCAACACACTACCTACTAGACCACGGCGACCACAAACCTTTACCTCCATTTAATTCGTTAGAAGAACGACTTTGCGACGACTAATTATTTTGAAATGAGTTGTGCACTACATTGTATAGTTTTATAAATATGCATGAGTTGCCTCATGAAGCAATGCCTTTTGAATAAAGTATAAATAGGAATCTTCCAAATTTTTAAGCCTGCATTTATCTTCTTTATCCAACTCAAATTTTGATATTCCATCGCCTAAAAATTCTCAAATAATTTTCCGATAACTTTTTACAAAAAAAAATTTTTTTACTGTTGGCCAAGAAAATAATATTCTTCTGCCAATAGGCGGTGAGACTAAAAACTGTATTGTTGGCACATGTATACTCCATATTGCAAATCAAACCATTGTATGAATTTTGATGTTGTTACTATATTAAAATTTTTCTACGTCAGCAAATAACGGAATCTATACTACAGTTAGTAATTACATGGCAATTGCAATTCATTTTAAAATTCTTCTTATTACTTAGCTCTCGGAAAACAAGATTATTTGCAACATAATTTATATTTGCATTGTCAGCACTATACGCTGTAATTTGTTTTAAAGTTAATTTACTTTCACATGTTATTCTAATTAAATTTGCAATTACCGTATTCCCCGGAGACAAGCACCCCGGGTATAATAATAACAGCAATCTTGATTTCTGCTTTAAAATGTACTGAAACTATTTCGATATATGCATCCCGCTTTTATAAAAGCAAACAATTTCCTTTAAAAAGAATTCCTTTACATCCAACCCCGTTGTTAGGATTTTCTTTCCAAAATGTATCCTGTTGTCTAGCTCCCTAGTTCGTGCGATAAATCGTTTCTGAATTACTGGAGCCGGAAATCAATATTCGCCATTAACGGCACACGGCAGATTTATGGGAAAAGGTAGTAAACAATTTGGACAACGCCATGCCAGTCCATAGAATATTTCTTATGGTTACATTCTCCTTGAGGCAACGCAACCTCATGCAGTTATTTCCTGACAGAAAAAGGACGAGCTCGTGCCGCCTATTAGACTACGGCGGCTTCAAAGTGTTTAACAACTTAGGGAAATGTATTGATTTTTAACACTTTTTGAAAAATACCATAATATTGGAAGTGATTTGCCTAATTTTTCTTATAGAGTTAGATTAGTAATTTTACTTCAAAATATGTAAGAACTTAATTTCATGCGGCACTCTAACTCTTTAAATACCACAGGGAGACAAATGACCCATACCGAAAATTCTAAAAATCTGTACAGCTAACAGGCAAGTGGGAGTTTTTTTATTTTATTTATTTTTAAGTCTCCTATGTACCCGGATTTATTAGTACAGTCGTTCGTTATATATGGTCACTTGAAGTTGACAGACTTTTACGAGGAATTATTGTATGCGTCACCGCTGTACCTGTTATTGAAATTAAAGATACTGTATACTAACAGCAAAAATCGCCCGAATGTTAAATTTTTGTAATTAAGCCCTTCTTTGTGCTACTTAGTAGCGATTATTGTGTGTTTAAGTTTGATCAGAGGGCATACGTTCTTACGTTTATTGCGGAAAATGAATTCGGAAAAATGCAAATATTCTGAGGACGATAAGTTCACACATTTTGACAAGAGAATTTTATAGATTGGTCTGACATAAAATAGAAAAATCAATTTCCTACGATAGTAGAAATGCCTGAAAAATTTCTATAGAAACTGATAAAATTAAATAATTAATTTAGTTAAGGGCTATCATATTTTGCCATCAATGAACGATTACTAGTCTGTAGTACCAAATATATCAAACGTTGTGTCAAGATCAAAGTTTGAAGTGTCCCTTAATTTTTGCAGCAGTCAAGAGGTTTAAAATCGTGCTATACCAAATTATTACAGAGCATATAAAATAAGGGTAGGCTTCATTTCAAAGTGCTCACAAAAATAGGAAATCTTTCGATGAACACATAAAATTTAAGACACATAATGTCATGAAGCAGTACACAAAAAATAAGCCAATCAAATTGGTGTTTATACTTTGGCACGGTTGCGATTTGCTTTCAGGTGAACATCGGACGTCACTAAAATTTACAATTTTCATTACTCTATTCTGGCAAATACTTCATTTTTATTAAAAACTTGCTGTACCATGCGCGCGTTGCTGCTCCACCAACTGAAATACATTTGAAGGAAAGACATTATCATATATCCAATTAATTTTGAATCAAGTTATTGATTTTGTTTACCGTTGCCCAGATGATTCAGACAAAAGCACAGTTTACGATTTAATTAATTTTGAGTAATTTTCAGCGGCGCCACTTTACTAAAGATCATAACATGATGAAATGCACATTTTACGATTTAATTCATTTTTAATAATTTTTAGTGGCGCCACCTGTCGTGCTGAATGTTGAATGGGCTAGTGTACATCGGAAAATTTTCCGACACGTTCTGTAAAAAAACGTAAACACGTACACAACATGACAATAAGCGCAATACCAAACTGCTTTTTTGTTTGTTGTGACTCGTTTTTTCAAAACCCCTAGTAGGTACTGGAAAGCCGGTTAATTTATCTTGTAATGGTTTTGGTACCTGTGGCAAACAAGTAAGTTAATTAAAGTATAATTTCTTTTTGTATTTATTTAATTGCAATAACTGCATACATACGGAAATTGTCTTCTGAAAACTTGATAGGTATTGGGTTGTTCCTCAATAAGCAATCGCGTAGATTTATTACTAATTTTACATAAAATTTTACATAAATTTCACATAAAACAAATAACGACACCTGTCTTCAGTTGTGTCACTTCTTCAAGTTTTTGTTCTGAGGGAATTTATGTTTAGAGGATACTTTTCTCGAAAAAAGTGTTTCTGAAATAAATTCCTTTGGAATATTCGTGATAGGGCTGATTATTAAGTCTCCATCGGATGAATCCCAATTCTATTGCTAAATCCGTAACGAAACCCTTAAGCCGAGCATGTCTAGAATGATTTCGATAACGATCGCGGATTTACGGCAAGTATACGCTGTCTTTGATCAAATACTGATGACTCATGTCGAGCAGTATTATTTCAAGATTATTTGGATGCAATTGTATATATGTATGTATCTCCGAGTAAAAGAGAATTATACCCCTACGATAACGTTCTTGATTTCAGATTATATTTGTGAGAAATGCAATTTGTTAGAAAAAATCAAGTGCCGATAGAAGACGGAAGAAATTGAATAAACGAATAGGCAGAGAATATATCATAATGTATTGAACTGATGAAAATAAAGACTGTTTCGAGATGTGTTGTTAGCACTACAACTAGTGTTTGATAAACGTTAAAGTTCCCAAATATATATAGTAATCATTGAAAGAACCAGAATTAGTGTGTGGGTCATTAATACAAGCATTTTTATGTTTGAGCAGTAAATGGAAGTAAATCTTACAGATCTGTTCCTAATTTTTATGATCGTAAAATATTTTCCAATTTAGTTGTTCGGAAATTTGGAATAATAGAAAAATCATTTAAGTAGTAAAATAAAAAGTGAAAGTGACCAAAAAAATTAAATAATACCAGTACATGAAGGTTTTCAAATTTCTTTGCCACTGAATGCTGTTACAAAGAATTAAAGTCGACTTAACCTGCCAACAGAGTATGACGAAATATTCCGTTAAGTTTATTCCCCGGTTAACAGGTTAAATAGTTTTAAAAGTTGTAATTAACTTAAATAAGCTATTAAACGATCGAACTTCGCCTGCAAGCACTACTTGATGGCGAACCATTCTACTCGAATAATAGAACAAAATTCGTGTTTGCAAATTTGAACTGGTGAATATCAAAAATTTTTGATATTTGGCTCTCAATCTCATCAGTTAGTGTTTGAACAAGAAAAAATATGATTTAATTACAATTGGAGAAAATCATGCTAAAAATTAAATATAAAAACTTTTTTAAGGATTCAAAAACAAATAAAGAAAAATTCCAAAAATAATTAGGCTCGCTTTTAATTCCAAAATAAAAAATTAAAATTAAAAAATAAGGGCCATTATTACAACTTGTCGTTAAACTTGGGGTTAGTTAAAAGTACCTTTAGCTAAAGGGAACTGGAAAGTTACCTTTAACTTATTTTCGTTATTACAACTTACGGATAAAATTTTTCAAAAATATTGCAGTGCCGGAGCAATGTCGATAAAGCTGCTCAATTATACAAGTTTTTTTTGACGCAGTGGCAACAGCGGGCTTCGTGTTTTGCCATAATGAAAATAATATATAATATGACAAATTCAAACATAAAGTGAACTTTAAATGTCAAAGGTAGGATGATCCTCCCTTTAGCTAAACGATCACTTCTATCTTATTGGATACTCATAATAATGAAAAACAATTTATCTGCCAGTTAAAATCCTCCCTTTAGTTAACGGAAAGTTGTAATAATGGCCCTAAAATTGTTAAATTTATTTAAGAAACGTCATGCCTCAAGTGTGAACAAAAGCTATAAAAACTATAATTAAAAAATACTTATATTAAATATTTATAAAATTTAATATATATATTTTAATTTTTCTAGATGTTTAAAGAGTAAAGAACAAAGGAAATATGTATGTATAATATAATAAAATCTATTTACATATATAAAAATGAATGTTTGTTTGTATGTAACTTATAGAATCGAAAACTATGCATTTGATCATGTTATGATCTTCACCAAAGTTGTTGCGCATGAGCCAGGGAAGGTTTCTAAGTTGGTGTGACCTATTTCCGACAGGTGGCTCCACTGAAAATTACTCAAAATTAATTAAATCGTTAACTGTGAATTTGATCATACTATGATCATTAGCAATGTTGTTGCGCATGGGTCGACGGAGGTTTCTTAGTTAGTGTGATTAATTCTCGGTAGATGGCGCCACTGAAAATTATTCAAAATGAATTGCTTGTCATTGGTCGATCTGCACCTCAAGCACGGAAGAAAAGAGCATTATGAGCCTCAGAATCAGACGAGCAAGAGCATTGAGACTGGAAAATCTTCGAGTACATGCCGTTCGCATAAATCACTTGAACAACGAGAAATGAGATTAGAAACTGATCGAATGCGTACTACCCAGGTCCGTTCGTCTGAATCATCTGGGAAACAAAATCAATAAAATGATTCAATATTAATTGGATATTTGTGTAATGTCTTTGCATAAAATTTATTTTAGTTGGTAGGGTAGCAACGCGCACAGGTTACTGCTAGTATATTATAAAAATTAATTTGTGCAAATTACGGTAACGAGTGTCCTGCACTTTCGGGGGTAAATGGAAGGAAATAAAATGTGATTTTGAAATGTTAATAAAACTATTCAATAACATAATTCCTAAATTCCACTGTTGAGTTTTATATTTTTTTTTTTTTTTTTTGTAAAACATATTCTCATAAAATAAAAAATACATATTATGTATTAAACTTGATTTACTATCGTTCAGTTTGAGTAAAAAATTAAGCAGTTAAAAATCGTCATGGAAATGACCAGCATATTAAATGCAACCATTAACTAGGTGAAGGCAATGAGGTCGAAAGTTACTTCAAGACTGTTAAATGATTGTAACCTTTTAACAGTAATTCCTTGAAAATTGTTCTTGAGATAGTACTATGAAATATGTTCGTGAGATAATAATTGTGAGAAGATCTTTAACAGCAATGAAATCATTAGAACTGAATACATATATTAGAACTGAATATATATATTTTACAAAGTAATAGGGAAATAATTTTGAAGTACCGCGAATTTAATATTGGTATTATATAACATTTTTTAAGAGGGTTGGAAAAAGATAGAGGATATTATTTTGACAAAAGAAAACTCCAATGAGAGAGTTTAAAAATTTATGTATTTTACACCGAAGTGGATCTTCATTAATCGCATTTGTTGTCGCGCTGTTTTTAAAATACTCACTTCTATATACTCGTATATACCCATGTACTTCATTTTTTATACATTGTTGCATTTGCTGCGTTGTGTTTATTGTGTTTAAAGCAATACTATGTCACCGTAATCAAGACCCTCTAGTGAATTATCAGAGCGCCAAATAATCCCGTTAGATTCCCGCCGGCGTTATTGTAACACAATCTGGAAAATGAAATGATTCAAGACAGATTGTCGGACGCCCATGAATAATTCTACAATATTAATCGCCGTCTTTCACAAGATTAGTTATTTTTAAGAGTCTATAAATTGCACTGATTTCACGGGAATGAGTCAACTCGAAACTGAGAAACTTTCAGTAAGAACAAAAAAAAAATTATATAAATTTAAAACAAAATAGGGATACAGCTGTATGTTTGTGATATGGGTGGATAAATATTATGACAGGATATCCTTTTCTCGCAAAAAGTAAATATTGAGAAATTTTGATTTGAATGACTTTAGAGTCTAAAGTATAGAGTATAAATCAGTATAGAGTATAAATCAGATGACAATAGATATTTACTAATTTTTTTAAGTCAAACGGCTAGTATGGCAAATTGCCCGCTAGATATAACTTCTAGTCTGAAAGGAACTATCTGCTTTGCGGATAACGAGCCCAGAGCTCTAAATTGTATATTGAGTATTTTAATATCATGCTACTGAAAGAATCTACGCTTGTATTATACGATAAAAAATTTTTTTGTTTTTGGTGATTTTCTTATATTTTTATTTTTAAGAAAGTTTCTTGATAAATAAACTAATATTTGTGATTAGAAAATTCAGTGTAAAACAAATTCTGTTTCTGTATCTTTACAAGTTACATAGAAATGTTATTAATTTACACTTCTGTGTTCGTTTGTATGGACCAAGTAAAATTAAATATTATATCCTTAAGAGTTGTCAAAGTTGTCAACGTTTCTCTAACAGTTTGCAAAATATCGTTGAAATTAAATTTACTAATATTGTACCTACAATGGCAATATATTGCTGTAGTGATGAAGGTTGCTACTTCCAATGCTTTAGTACAATTTGGCGGAAGTAGATTTAAAGGTGGAATATTAACTTGATATAGGATTTGATTTAATGTATGTAGTTGGTAGTGTAGTTTCCATAATTACTAATTATAAGATGATAGTCGTCAAAATATGTTTTCATTATTCCCTAATAGAGTTGATGAACCCATTTCATCTATCAAATCGAGCATGCCACCTTCAATGTATCTTAGTTAGAAAAACTTAAACGCATTAATAAAAAAATTAATTTCTGGCGCTAAAGACTGAGTAACTATGGTAGCAATCATAACACAAATAAAAGATTGTGCACATTTGGCAAACGTGCTATGAACGAGGGAACTGGTACCTATACCTATAGCTCCTACCCAAAGTTGTAATAATTCTAAAATATCCAAGTCAGCAGTTACCATACGAAAGCATAGAACAACAAACGAACCAACGATTGAAGTACCGATTGAAAATTTTAGTTTCAGTCACCCTGATGCAACAATCGATTTGTCGGTGCGGACAATGATTAGTTTAATAACTAAAGTGACCAGTTTGTGGAATATGCAGTGAATGCAATTTACATTGCTGTTACAGATGCACCGTTTGAGCATCTTCTTGTAGAAAGCAGATAGTAAGTAGCTGGCAACATAAAAATGAAATCAAATACGTTCCTACAGAAAACCAAATTGATATGGTTTAGAGTTTATTAGATTCTATTTTAACGAAGTCAAAACTTAACTAACATTTTCCGCTTTGGACAACAAACTTATTGATTGATCTTTATATTATTAAAAACATAGCCAGACATTTTTTCAAGAAGCCATTGAGGCTTCAATGGATCTGTCTTCGATCGCATTCGAATGAACATATTGAACTTAATGAACATAAATTTTATTGCTTTACAACATGTCGTACCGTTCTGTTCTTTTTATAGACGTTTCGCAAGCATTTATATAGAGTTAGGCAATGAAGTTAAATTGTACAATTTTATTAATTTGAAAAGCTGACGAAAGTATATAAATAATATATGTGATTTTGTGAGTGGTGCCCAGTCCGATGCAGTCGGTATACCACGGAGTACTCTAGAGTTATCCCATGATTTCGCCGAAACTTTTATTTGATTATTATGAGTAAACATTGTCATTCTGTTCGAAATATAATGTACTTAAAGGTACTTTCAAGAGGTTTTCCAAAAGAAAAGATTATTTAAACAGGCCTGATCACATCTCTAAAAATTTCTTTATAACATTGTTAGTAAGTCAACATAATGCTAAATAGTCCGTATTCGTAAATGGCAAACTTACTCCTACTGGGCTAATGGTACTTATTTTGTATTCAGTACAAATTTAAGGTACGTCATTGAGCATCTAAATTTCCACTCTGTTCATCTGGGCGAAAAATATAGACAACTGACGTTACGAAGGGAAACATGCACTTCCCTTCAAACTAATATTCTTAATATTCGTGTATTGAAATTCTCTTTCACAGACACCTTTGAAAAAAAAACCAACAACCCAGCCCAAATTAAACATATTGGTTAGTAGAGATTTTACCATGAACTCAACAAGACTACATACATACATACATAATTGGCCATTACAACCCTTCAGTCAGGATTACGGCCTAGCTTCTTACACCACTCATGTTGTGTGCCTTAATTTTATACTTTAGTGGTGGGACCTACAGTTTAACGTCGACTCCGAACGACAGATTTTGAGAAACTTTTTCATTCCAGGTTTATTTACTTAGAGTTTTTGCCAGACATCTGCTGAGAGGAAGTCGCCGAAGAAATATTTTTTCCTATTTCGGTTTGATGTCTGGCCTGGGGCTCGAACCCGGGCTTTACGTCTAATAAGCGAACACACTACCTACTAGACTACGGCGACAAGACTACATAGGAGAGATTAAAAATCATTCCAAGAAATGCTAGAGAAAGCTCAGACACCAACCAAAACTTTCTGGCCTATAACATATTGATATACAATGTACGAATATTAAAGAGATCGCATAATACAATACTTAAGAAAATTTATAACGGTAAATGAAACTGTGTAAACCAAGTTATGTAAAACAAAACTGAAATTAGTTTTGTCAGTTAATACTTGGTTTTGAAAATGTCACTAAGCGAACTGGAAAAGTGCAAATTAAGTTAAGAAAATCTAAACAAAACGAAAAATGGACTTTTTAACATTTGAGGAAATCGAACAAATAACTGATATCTACTAAAAACCTCGCTGTTCATTTAAAATTTCCCAAATAGCACGTAAATTGGTATAAAGGATATAAAAATCTGTCCTATATTCAGACGATCCAAAATATAACTTAAGAAACAATAATAGGCCTCAGGCGGACAACGAGAAAGAGAAAGACTGAAAGTACACATACTAGACAAGTTTATGGTCTGGGGGTATCTTTCTGGGTAAGGAATAGGACCAGTTGGTATTATAAGGCATATGATGATTGATGTCGCATTCATATCCATTTTAAACGGGGAAAACATAACAATGATTTAGAGATCTCAGAATGACAATAATCCAAAATACACTTATAAAACTGTTATAACCCAGCGATGTACATGTTTGTAAGTTTTCAGGTCATTTCCCATATCTCAATACCATGGAAAATCTAAATATTACACTCTGAAGGAAATTATTGACAAAAACTATTAAAGGCAGTTGATTGCAATAGACCTTCCTAATACAAACAGTTCTTTTTTATGACTATAATTAAGGTGCTGTCCTCGCGTTTGCTGGTTTTCAGCCATTCGAAAGAATCCATAGAACGAGAAACGGCTTAAAACTCGAGAAATTTTGCTATGGCAAATGGCAAACTTTTTTGCAATGCATGTTACTGATTCTCCCTCATTATAATCTCTTAATAATTTTTCTTTTACTTCTGCTGAATACTTATTGCGAGCCATTTTCCCCCAACAAGTATACATAAATTTAATGGAAAGGCATCTATCTCAAAGGAGGTTTTATCTGACTTAATTCAGTCAATATCACGCAGATTTGTTGTAGTTTTGAAGAAATATGAAATATGCAACTAAATATTGAATACGTTAAAATTTCTATTAATTGAATTGAATTGAATTTAGTTTTGTCACGAGATCACATCGAATATTGTTATTTTTTATGAATATTTTTTTTATGATAAGTATTGTTAGGATTTTTTTATTTTGGTAAGCGTAACGCATAGTCTTAATGAATCATTAACAAAAACTTATGTAAATCCACCAGAGTTTTAAAATTGATTTGAATTACATTCTAGCAAATACAACCCCTCGCTTTTGTTTTATCTAATACTTTATATCACTATAAGATCCCTTTATTAAACTATACTTGAACATTATTATCCCACCTGGACTAATTATTCCGCGCTGTTGTTAAAAATCTCTGAAAATACACGTGCTATTTTAATAAATAATGGAAAATAATATCGCTCAAAATAAAATTAAAAGTACTTCTGCACCTTGGCCTAGGCGTGTGTTGAAATAAAAATTATTTTCTTAAAAATATCCCTTTTACAATAGGAAGTTAGGTTTTTAATCTACAATCATTTAGGGAAAGTTCCGCACTTATGGATACATATTTTGATATACATATATGTATGTACATATACCTATGTATGGATGTCCTTTTACGTAATAAACATTTGTTTTAACTATACACGAAATCAGATGTATGCTACGGAATATCAAAGCTATTGAGATTATATTGATATATGTAGGTATAAACAAATATTTCTCAGATTTGTTGTTAGGTCATATAATTTAATCAATAATAATAATTTAATTTTGGGATCGCTTTCGTATCTATAGGAAAAATATGTATGTAGATTAAAATATCTTTAGTTAAAAGCACATAAGTATGTTAACATGTGCATATATGCATGTATGAATGTATGTATATACATAAGTAAATCATATTAGCTTGGTCATAGGTACAACCAAAAAATTTTTTTTAATAAATCCACCAGGATCAGGAAAGAATTAATTCAATTGTTTAAATTAGCCTTAATAATGTAAAGAAAAATCTTCTTAAACATTTGCTCTCTTTTTCCATATTGTTTTATTACTTCAATATAATTTCCAAAGAACACGCCAAGGTACATATAGTAAACGCAACAATATATATGTACATACACGTGAATGCATGCATATACATACATACATATATATATTTATATGCAATGTAATGGTTGAATAGTGCAAAACAAGGTGAGTCAATTCGACTTAAATCAACACGTCGACATTCTGTCTGGTATTATTGTATGAAGTGGCGACATTCAGTCTACTCCGGTCAGCGTTGTTGCCACATTTACTGTCTGCACGAGCTGTGAACAACGAAAATAAACAAGCAATAACAACAAGAAGAACCATAACGACACACCAATAAAACTTGGGTATAAAAGGCGTCTTTGAATGTACGAATACTGAGTATATGAATGTATGCACATAATATGATAACACAATACACAAACCATTCATCGTATCGAACTAAAACTAAACATGTGTATGCACGAGCGCATTAATGTTCGTTTGATTGTGTATGCATTCAAACAAAATACAATAAAAAAATCAAACTAAACAAAGAAAATTATAAAAAAGAGATGTATTTGTAATGGAATTTCACACTAATACCGATAAGATATACTAAATACTAGCCATGGTGTGTTCGTAAAAAAAATATTACATTCTCATTTACGAGTGCACGCTCACAAATACACAAATCGAATATAATCGTGTAAATTGCTTTTTAACGCCGTCCACTCAAAATAATGTGGGCAAAGTGTGTTGAAGAAGGGGAAGAAAGGGCATAAAACTAGTTGCTGATATTGCGTCAACAACTGATCACAAACAAGTATTTATATGAAACATGGCAACATGTACATTTTTCGTTTTTGTTGGTGGTTGGTAAGTATAAAAAACCTGTTTGTCAACAGTAGACTCCCCGGTCATATATATTGTATGTTTATGCTATTATTTATCAGAATGTTCATATATACGTACATACTTATATAAAAATGGTTTAATAAAATGTAGGCGTTGTGGCGCTCATCGATACGATTTTCAGACATTTTATAGAATTATACTTAAAGTATTTTTTTTTATTATTATTTATCTTATACATATCGTTATTTAGTATATACCTACAATGTATACAACAATTATTTTGTCTTATTACAAATAAATTCTATTTACAGAATACAATTTTAAAAGTCGAAAACATTCAATGGAGTATTAAATCTAAGTATTTATTTTTACTTCTATTTTGCAAAAAAAAAACAAAAAAATTAAAATCAAATTAAGAAAGTACTTTTGCTCTTAATAATGCATACATATGCTTATCAGTACTTATATTACACTCTGCTCAAATAAGTATGAATGAATGCATGTATATTTTCTTATATGTAATAATATTTTATTAACTTTATACGTTCTATGTAATATTAGGGAAATAATGATACATAATATAAAGTAAACATTGATTTGAACATACATAGCTATCTCGAGATTTTAACAATCTTAAAATTTTATAGAAATTCATATCTTTTTCACTCTGATCATACAAATTTTTCAACGAAACTTCAACGTGAACCGCATGCATCTTATTTCTCATGGAAGTATTTCTTAAATATTGTTATAAGAACTGTGCACCCCACTAATGTTCTTGTTTTTCATTCGCTAATCGGATGTAGACATATGGTCATAAGAGCAAAAAGTCTGAATGACTGACTGACGAAGAGACGAGCAGAGAATCGTTGTTTATTTAATATATATACACTGTACTGTGCTTAATACATATTTATATGGATATATGTACATATATATATACCTACTATTAGATGTGTAAACAGACACAAGAATTTCAATCAATGAGAAATTATACTTGTTCTACCTACATACATTCGTATGTCTATTCACATATGTATATACATATACATACACAATTATGCCCTCACACTTTTATAGCTATAACAAAGCAACAGTTGATTTTTAACATTTTGTTTAAACGTGTGTATTTGTAAATATGCATCAGATATATTAATCGTGAATTGTAGTACACACTAATACAAAGAAATAGCTAGAGCCAGAATGTCTGCCAGTGTCTGGTGAAATAAACATTCAAGTATATTTCTGTAGCATTGCTCAGTTAGTTGGAAAAGAAAAAACGAAGTGATCGAACGTGTTCTTGTTATTTTGCCGCTGTTTGTTTCGTTTCACACCTTCAGCCCCGCACCGATTGTGGGTATTCACACTTACTCAACTATTAGAATCAGTAAAAATAATACATTTTATACCCGCGCTCATTTAAGCTATGAGACACACTGTCGACAGTCAGCTACGGTAGCAAATTACTAACAAACAACTAGAACGAGTCGCCCAAACAGAACGCATAACACTTGCGATTTGGATTTTAAGGTGTTCGGTCAGAAAAGCCGTCGGATACCAAGACGTTGAATGTGTACAGTGTATAAGACCGAGAAAACGATTTCTAATTATTTTAAGAACATTATTTAATGATACTTTATATTTTTAAGTAAATAAAGCTTGTAATCGGAAGTGCCTATATATATACATATACATAGTATTCATAGAAAATGAATGTTAATACGTTAATATATTATTGAATAATATATATTTTATAAAAACACTTTGTTTAATATTCTAATAATAAAAAATAAACAAATACGGAGACTTAAAAAGTAAATAAAATGGAATCTTCAAATTCAAAAACTACGACCCATGCGTCACAGGCTTCACTGGTGAGTTCCAGAGGCGTTCCTATTAACGCCAACAATCCCAAAATGGGATCAAGACGTATATTTACACCCCAATTTAAGCTGCAGGTTCTCGAGTCGTATAGAAACGATAGTGATTGTAAAGGAAATCAAAGAGCTACAGCTCGAAAATATAATATTCACCGCAGGCAAATTCAAAAATGGCTACAATGTGAATCTAGCCTTCGTTCATCAGTAGCGAATATAAATCATAGTTCAATTAAACATCAATTTCATAACGTAAGCGTTCAACATCATCAACAGCCACAAACGCAAACACAGAGGCATACAATTGTCACAGAATCCTCAATGGGCAATTCTTTCACATCAGGCCAACGAAACTCTACACATTTGAATGTGGAATCAGTAAGATCTGAGGAGGCATCACCGGCGCCTGTTATAACTGAGCTTAATACTTCTACCCAAATCTCTCAGAGATTATTTGATGGTTCAAATATACAGCCGTTAAATGTAGTTCCAACAGGAATAAATAGTACAAACACTACCTGTTCTTCAGCAACAACGGCAGCGGTCATTACCCCTTTACGTCCTTCACCGATTATCAGCGGCGGTAGAGACACAAGTTCCTCAATGTCGCCTGCAATGCACTCCCATCATCATCATTATGGAATTCCAGCCTATAATCTTCCCAATACACAGCATCATTTGCATTCGCAAGTCCATCAACCGCACGAATCGTCATCATATCAATACAATAAATTGGTTTATCCCTTAACATTATCACATCTTCAGACTGCCCAACAACAGCCATCGTATTTTACCCCTGCAACTATTAACGTCATATCATCAACAAAGTCTACTACGAATAGTTATACTATAGCTAATGCAGAACACATTGATAAACTGAATTTAACTCAATTGCCATCTAAAAGTTATCCTTCATATTTGACGGAGAAAAGTTTAATATTGACTGATGAATCTGGTAGAACATTCAGTTCATCTAGTATGCACCTACCATATATTAAAAGTGATGTTTCATATTCCACCGCATATCCCTTTGGACCAATGGATTTGTCTATGCACCATCGTCGTGACATGATGCCTGAAGTAATTATTAATAAATATAATCAGCAAAGCTCAAAAGTTAAACCTTTTGGAGGAGTGCCTACTAAAAAAGGATGGGACGATTCAATTGATGTGGTTGATTTGACATATCGAAAGCGGAAGTTGCCAACTAGTACGACAAATACTGATGATAATTTTCCAGAAAAACTGCCAAAATTATTAAAGAAACAGGAAACAAGTGCTTCTAATGAAGATGATGATATTGAAATTGAAGTAGGTGTGGAAGAGAAATTTCCGCCTTCTAAACCTGTTAAGCTTTTTAAGCCATATTTACTTGACAATTGTGAAAATAACTGCAACAGTACAACTAGTAACGTAAACACATGCTCGGAAATTGAACACATTGAATTAACAGAAAAAAACTTGAGTAACACCTGTTGCACAAACAAAATTTCAAATTCTGTTTTTATTTCATGCAACGATAATACCTTTCCAGTTGCTGTAAAAGAAAACATGACTTTATATACAGATAATTCCAACTTTCTCGTAGACTCTAGAAGTTTAAGTCCACAAAGTGCCTTTAGCCCAGCTACCTCTGTGCCTACGCTATCGCCCAAAAATTTTCAATGTCCAAAGGGATCGCCAGCATCATCAGGTTATGAGAGCTCGACGTCCTCTTATAGTGACTCCTCTCTGTCATCAAGATGCGAAACCTTCGGTTATGGTCAAACCTATAGCATTAACCTCAGAATGCAATCTATTTATAGTGAGAATCCCTTTCAATCAAAACACGTTGAAACATGGTTGGATAAAGATGATCCTGAAATTATTTCAACTAATTCGACTATAGCTTTATTGGTTTAATTTAATGTCTTTTATATATTTTTAAATAAGTAATTATAATATAAAGGTTATACGGGAATATTTATTTTTCCACTTAATGTAACACTTTATATGAATAAAAATGTTAGAACGTATCAAATTGATTAATTATTTGGTCTTCAATGACAATGATTATACAATAATATATTAAATTAAGATATACATAAATTCAGGCAGTTTCAGTTGAAATTTTTCTTTAAAAGGAATAGTACAGACTGTCTAACACATTTACAAAAAAGCTTTAAATTAATTTTGGAATATTTTGGTAATTTAAATTATTTGTGATATAAAAAGAGAACTGTTAAAATAGAAATATAGAAAGTAAAGATACAAATCTTCGCTCTTAATGAAGACAAAAATGTATATTATGTAAACACTTATCTGAAGTCGAAATAAATAAGTTTATTGAATGTTATATGTATGTGTTCTTTTCTTCAGGATGGGTGAAGTATAATTCTAACTTGTATTAACGTTTTGCTTTTACTGCGTATTTCTATTGAAACGTAAAGGACGTCAATTATAGAACAGATCCATATACATAGTACTATAAAATAGTTAAAACAATGTGTTTATTGTTGAGTAGCATTTGAAAATTTTCAAATATTCAACGCATGCTGCCTTAGAGATGATCCAAAATACATCTCTTTGTATCGTACGGCAGTGATGTCCTTTATGAGCGTTGCATGGTCTACCCTATTAAATGCTTTTGATAAGCTTTACAATGCTTTTGATAAGCCTAAAGTCCCGATTTGCGACACGTCCACGTAACGTAACGTTCGTTCCTTTTTAGCATATAAAGAGCAATGTAAATGCTGACCGAAATGTACTGTCTCGTTGACAAAACGGAACGTATCGTAACGTACCGAATGTTCTCTTTTTAGCATATGGAGAGCAATGTAAACGATTACCGAAACGTTCTTTCTTGGTAATCGTATAAAACAGAATTCTCTGGGGGGTTACTCTGTATTGCGATGCGAAAAGGAAATTGTGCGTAATCGAACAATTGATACTCTTTATTGCGCTTTCGTATTTTCCTTACGCATCTAATTTTTTCCCTTGCACAAATGTGGCATCACCGCACTCTGTAATACGAAACCGCATGTCAAAAATGTTCGTTAAGCGCAAATATCTTGCGCTAACAAAATATCAAACGCAAAGGAAACGAATCATGCAAGTAACACAAATAAATTTTTATATTTATATCGAAATTATTATTTTTTAGGGAAAAACAAAAGGAGAAGGACTAAAACAAAAAGAATCGATGTCTGTTGACAGGCAGTAATGAAACTCAGGTCATTAATGGTCTCTATGGGTCTTTCATATAGTTATGCAGTCTATAACTTTATATAAGGTCCTTGTAGGGTAGCGTTTTTCAGAGATGGTTTTAAATTCCAAAATTTTGGGGCTAGTGATGAGACGTGGCCATCCAAGGATATCAGATAGTCGAAATCGACTGTAATTTGTTCATAGGTTTCAGCTCTAATGAACCCATATAGTACATTTATCTCTTATTAGCTGCTGAATAGCCTTAAAATAGAGTTGGTGGAAGCGCAATTGTTCGCTTTAATTCTTGTCTAGGACGTAAAGATTCCCAAAATATTTTTTATTCTTTTCTTATTATAATTTTTGTTGTTGTTTTATTTCCTTTAGACATGGATGAGTTAGATGAATTCAAAAAGGCGCCACACATAGTCGGAGAACTTGTAAGGCGTCAGAATTCGTTACACGTCAATATTATTGTTGTTACCTATTCCAACAATACGGCCTATAATAGCAAATGGTGATTACTGTACAGATCTGCTAGAAGCAGAAGATTTAGATTCAGAACTTTTAACCGATTTAAATAAAAATAGTCATTTGTGGCATAAAAAATATTGTTTATTCATAGAATTTAAAAAAATGAACTGAAATTAAAATAAATTGAAATATTTATTGTTGTTTAGTCACGATACAACAAATAATTTGTTTAAAATGTTTTTGTTTACAAGTTCTAACATTTCGTTTTGTTATTCTTCGCTATTGTGAATTTTGTGGTGCCAGTGTTGCTTCTTTTTCAACTAATTTTGCGAAAGCATTTGCGTAAGCGATACAGAGTACCAAATTGTACTCTTAACCACAGAATACACACAGAAGCGAATCGAGATTTTGACATTTAACTTAGCATTGCGAAAGGGACAGAAAATATTACCAAAAAGTATTTCTGTCCCTCTCTAAATACAACTCTTTTTTGTTTATTTACGTTTTTTTTAGTTTTCGGGGTGGGTTTTTTATATTGGCGAGAGTTAATAAAAAATTTAATTTTTGTCTAAAACTATCAATAAATAATAAAAACAACTAATAACCATAACCTTTTTAACTTTTCCTTTCAAGAAATTAAAAAATATTGACATCTTTAAGCAAGAAACATTTTTTATGAGCAGTATGTCTTATTTTGATCTTGTAATATTTAGCTTCTTAATTACCTCTTGCACAAGAAACTATATTCATTATGACCGAAAATTACCCACATTTCGATTAATATTTAAATATTTAAGAATCTTTAAAATTTTCATTGAAGAAATTAAAAAATATTCCAAATTTTCCCTTTTTTAACACAAAATAAATGTTTGTTTACATTTAGTTTTTCTACTTTAACCGCCAGTTTTCACTCTGTATATCCATTGGCTCTAACACATTTGTTTCGCAATACATTTTAATATTTTGTTTCTCCCTCTAATTGGCAGGTTAAGCTACTGCTTTGAGCGTTATTAAACGTCAAAGGTAAGGATTCTGTGTGTATTCTGTGCTCTTAACGCATTTAACTTACGCATCGAACGTGCTTTCGCATCGCAATACAGGGTAACCCCCCTGATGTTTTTGCGTGACATTTGAACATAAGTGATGGGGCTATTATGTGCAGAGTTGCATTGTGGCACAAATGCCCTCTTTGGTACTTTCATGATTATTTATATAAAACTTTAAAATTGTTATATTTCTATGATTTTTTAATTTTTGATTAAAATAATAATAAAAAATTATTTTATAAAAAATAAGTACTTATTGTTATGTTTCTATTGTGCACACAAATTTTTTTTTAACAAAATTAATAAATAATATGTATGTATTTTGAGTCACTATTTGGTACGAATGCTCCTTGTTGGTACTTATATATATTGTAATCGTATATATTAATCTTTTAAATTTGTATATAAAAATGATTTTTCTTTAATTATTGTTATGATTGTAATGTGTATAAAAAAACGTTGAAGCATGATAAATACATAATATGGATTTTGAGTGGCAATGTAACGCAAATGCCCTTTTTGGTGCTTTCCTATTTATACATAAATCTTTTTAATCTTTAAAATTTTAAATACATGGGTTTGTTCGAAAATGCATCACTGCGCTGCATAATGTGACTATTTTGCGCTTACACTGCTAATCACATGTTGCTGATGCTTCTTTTTGCTGATTTATTTGTTTGCATTTACGAACGAACGAACACTGCAGAAATGGAAAAATTATTTATAAATTTGATTTTTGAACTGAACGATAAAACAGTGTGTGATTCTCTCTGTATTTATAAATTTGATTTTTGAACTGAACGATAAAACAGTGTGTGATTCTCTCTGTAAATATTCTAAATAAATAAAGAGTAAAATAAATAAGAATAAATATACAATTTTTGTACTCACTCATTTAATGCATCATTTTTTATGTTTATTTGCGCATAACATGCTTTAATGTTGCATTTACGAACATTTGCATTTATGAACATGATGAGCATAATATGTCTGTTCTGAACAGCTGACTTCGTGCAAATGTAAGTATATCAATTTTTTGCATTGTGTTCGTTTGTGTGTTGCTTTGTGTTCTGGTTCTTTTTAATTACATTCTTCGTTGACATACAGTCACACAGATAATTATACGTACCCCCCCTAAAAATCATTTTTTTAAAAAGTAATGAACTTCTAATCTAAAATTTCTTTACATTAGCGTCTGTAACGACACATTTACTTAAATAAAGAAAAAGATTCCCAAAATCTATGAATTTGTGACTGCAGTTTGCTTAAAACCAATATGGCACCACAGAAAATTATACGTACGACATATATTTCTAATACAATTTCTCCAAGGGTAGCCCGGTATATAAAATGTATTGTGAATAAAAATCCTAGGACTACAGCCGTAGAAATACGAAATACCTCGGAAAGTGATCACAATGTTATTGTTCATTCCGAAACAGTTCAAAGTGTTTTGAGAAAGAACGGTTTCCGCAGCCGAGTGCCGAGAAAAAAGCCACGATTAGAATTTTCCCAATAATATATAGACAAGTCCTCTGATTTTTGGGCGAATGTAATATTTAGTGATGAGAACAAATATAATTTGTTCGGCTGTGACGGAAAACAAAAAATTTGGCGCAAAAATCAGTTGACTTGTCCATATATTATCATTTTTAAAATAATGATTTTTAGGGGGATACGTATAATTATCTGTGTGACTGTATGCCCAGTTTTAACGTTTCTATAACTACACAAACGTTCTTACGGCAAAGTTCGTCACGTTTTTACGTTCTTTATGCTTGAGTAACTAGCCCTTAAAACAGAATTTCACAACGTTTTTACGGGACATTTGAACAATAGTGATAGGGCTATTATACGTAGAGTTGCATTGCGGCACAAATGTCCTATTTGGCACTTTTATGCTTACCTATATAAAACTTTTAAATATTTACATGTATATAATGATTTTTCTTTCATTTTTGATTAAAATAATAAAAAAATATTTGTTAAGAAATAAATTATGATTATATTGTGCAAGTAAATAATGTATTTATATGTATTTTGAGTGACGAAGTGATACGAATGCTCTTTTTAGTACTTTCATATATCGACGCATCCGTTCTATAACATTCTAAGTCGAAAAAGTGTGTTTTGAGTTATGAGCTCTCAAAGATTTCACGCGATATTTCGTAAACTATATAAAATACGCCATTGATTCTTTCACTGTTTTCAGTAAAATTTGAGTAGAATTTTTATAGTAGTTTCTGAATTTACAAATTTTAATTGGATCCTAGCTAAAAATGACATAGAATGTTTTAGCACGGAGAAAATATTGACGATTGGTCGTCTAAGTGTAATTAGCATGTTTTTGATAGGTCTATTGTGTTTAAGTTAATCACTTAAGTATAAATATTTTGGAAAAAAATTTGAGAAAATTGTATTTTCCATCCTAGACGTTTTTTTAGTTAAAGTTTTTTACAAAAAAAATATTATTTGCTTTTTAAATGAATTTTATTCATAAAACAAAACAGAAAATGAAATATGTATAATAATTCAGTTCAAACAAGAAGTACAAGGCAAATTCAATAAGGTAGTCTACAACAAGTACAACAATGCAAAAACAACAGGCATTTTGTTTTTGTAAAATCTCCTTCCATTATCAGAAACAGCTGACTCTAGGCGAATTCATGTGCCTTGAGCTGACTGAAGAATGACAATAGGAAGAAAAATTGTAAAAAATGTCATAATTTTTATAATTTTTGTCACAGCTAACATTTTTGTTGTATGGCTTGTGGCACACAAATCCTACTCAAATGTGAGTGTGATGAGGATGTGAAGCCGCCGTTGAGTTATTAAAATGTTGAGGTGAAGACGCCGAGGAAGGAGAAGAATGATGATTATATTTAGCACAGAAGAGAATTATTACCGTGTCCATTGTGAAAGAGCATACTAATTACGTTGACAAGTTGTTCTAATAATACATATTTTTCCTCCTACAGAAGAAGTATTTTGATCCAACGCAGACGACGAGCCACCCAATGTATCGCCACCACTTGTGTCTGCAGTAGTATTATATTGTATGCATTAAAATGTTGCTGTGGTAAGGAAGGAAAAATATGTATTATTAGAACTTGTCAACGTAATTAGGATAAAAATGAAGCGGCCGTTCAACGGCATTCAACGATTTTGGAAGTCACATTTGATAGCTTTTTAGGTCCTCTTTTGCGAAGTAGGAAAAAGGTCATCTAATACCTCTCTTGAACAAGGAAACTGCGTTGGCTACGTACAAATTAATTGATCGAAAAAAATGAAAACCAACCAACCCTGCCTTTAAGAACATCATGCTCTGCGTACAGATGGCCTCTTTGGGGCACCTGCACGAAGAAACGGTTATCGTGGTCTCGTAGATCCTTATGTATTTATTGTTTGTTTTATACTTGCGGTTCTTCGTAATATGTTTTGTTTTCCAGTTGTGTAGTTGTTTAGTTGAATAATCTAATCATTCCTATTTATTTTTTAAATGTTTGCATTTTATTAAAAGTGTGATTTGTTGATTGAAAAAATTGTTGATCAAAATCAAATGTATTTCAAAACAAAATTTAAAAAAAACAACAAAATTTTGACATTTGAAAAAGTATCAGCTGTTTAGTAAATCCCACCTATTACATGAATTCGCCTAGAAGAAGTACTTATAACATAAATCCAAGGTTACATAAAAATAATTATACGAATAAAGATAACAGATATACAGAGATTCAGTATAGTATTAATTATGAAGAATACACATTGTATTATTTAGTCATCATTATCTGACTCGACTACATTTTCTTTTTTATTAAAACCATTAAGTTGTCTGTAGAAATTTTGGTAAAATTTTGGAATTAAATTTTGGTCACACAGATATAAAAGATTTTGCGTTTTTCTTCCGTTATAGGAAATCCGAATATGTATGCTTTTGGTATTTCTTCAATAACAATTTTATTTTCTTTTCTTCTCTTCCTAGTTTCATCATATATCTGTATTTCTCTGAAATTCTCGTCAAATTCATATATATAAAATAATTTATAATTTTGTTCTTTATATACTTTTATCTCTCGGATTTTTGATAGACATATGTACTTTTTTATTTTGAATATTTTTTGTCCAATTTGTTACAGATCATGGTCCATGGTTTGCATTATCAAATTTAGACGATTTTTCGTTTAGTGGACTAGTTTGCACTTTATTTCCTATCAAAATAATCCCATATAAATAAACACAACATTTAATTTAAGTCGTGAATTTCTTACCAACACTTTCCGCAAAATTGTATGACATTGAACTTATACTTTTCGATTCACTTTTTCCTAATAAAAAACTTATTAATTATATCAGATAACATGGAAATCTAATAAATAATACCTCTAATGTTATTTTGTGCCAAATTCAACATTCTTCTTGCACGCGAAATCATTTTATACCCGAAAATATAGAAAGTAGGCGTCCGATTTGGTTCACTATTTTTTATAAACTAAAGCTGAAAGTCCATACCATCCGTTTCATGCGACCTTGCATTACATGCGTATACCGAAAAAGTAGAATCAGTGTAGTTGTTTGTGACAAGAAACAGAAGAAAATGCGTAGACGCGTAGAACGCATCAAGTAGGTCTACTTTCTACTTTTCTATGCGACTCATGCACTGCTGGAAAAAGTCAGCAGTTTTTTAAACTTGGCATACCAAATTATATACTATTGTGAATGGTTTCGATGAAAATGTTTAAATAGTGCATTACTATATTCGCATTTTTCTTTTTGCATTATAAAAATATTGATAAAAACATATTTCATAATAAAGTTTACTACTAATTTAAGAGGAAAATACATTAAAATACAGTTTTAACACATTTCTTTCATGAACAAAATATGTATGTTACTAGTTGTTGATTGTCTTTATGTACCAAAGTATAACTTATGTACTGAGTGTCATCTATTTTGAATTTATTTATTTGTAAAGAAGAAAAATGGAGGATAAATTAACCGAAAACACTCGCCTTGAGGATTTTTATAGGGCTTAACAGCACAAAATATCACATATGTAAACTCATAAATTTGTAATTAATAGCATAAATTCTTTTAAAATTACAATTTCATTTTCTATTTTTCCCAAAAATGTTCTTGCTTGCTTTTTTATTGTTTACCACAACAGCTGGCCAAAACAAAAAACCAGTCGTATAAAACGCATTGTGTGTAACTTGCAATAAAAACCGCATAGAATGCAAGAATCGCATATAACGCAAGGTCGCATGAAACGGATGGTATGGACTTTCGGCTTAAGGGCCATTATTACAACTTGCCGTTAACTAAAGGCAGGATTTTAACTGGCAGATAAATTGTTTTTCATTATTATGAGTATCCAATAAGATAGAAGTGATCGTTAAGCTAAAGGGAGAATCATCCTACCTTTAACATTTAAAGGTCACTTTATGTTTGAACTTATCATATTATATATTATTTTCATTATGGCAACTTCAAATTTAAACAAAATGAGCATATACAACAAAAACAAAAAACGAAACCCGCGGTTGCCACTGCGTTAAAAAAAACTTGTATAATTGAGCAGTTTTATCGACATTGCTCCGGCACTGCCATATTTTTGAAAAATGTTGTCTGTAAGTTGTAATAACGAAAATAAGTTAAAGGTAGCTTTCCAGTTCCCTTAAGATAAAGGTACTTTAAGTTTAACGACAAGTTGTAATAATGGCCCTGAGACATACAATGTACACTTACATGCACAAAATTCTTTTTTTAATTCGAGGACGAACCTTTTAACTAAACTTACAGACACTGAAAAAAGGACACTGAATATACCAAGTACACATAGAAGACACAACGTTAAGAAATGACCCTTCCATAACATTCTAAGTCAACATAGATTTCAAGACAATTTAAAAAATTCCAAGCAAAAGCATTCTAAGTGTACTTACTACTGGAAAATTTCTATGACTATAAGTATGTGTATTCTAAGTAGATTTTTCCCTATAACTTCGAAACGGATCGGCGCATATTAACCAAATTTAAGTTACAGAACGTAGAATTTAAAAATGCAAGAACATTAAATATAATCTAAGTGTACTTAGAACGTTATAGAATGGAGGCGTCGATATATTAATCTTTTAAATTTGTATATAAGAAATGATTTTTCTTTAATTATTATTATGATTGTAATGTGTATGTGCTAGGCCGTAATCCTGACGAAGGGTTGTAATGGCCAATTATGTATGTATGTAATGTGTATAATAAAACTTTGAAGTAAAATAAATAAATAATATGTATTTTGAATGGCAATGTAACGCAAATGCCCTTTTTGCCTTTTTATACATAAATCTTTAAAATTTTTAAATACATATTGTTATGATTGCAATGTGTATAAAGAATTATAAGAGTGTTTTTTATTATTATTATTCTAGCTAGAATTATTGTTTGAAATTTAATAAAAAAAAAGCTAAATAATCACTTTGAATAGAACAATATTCGACTATCTACTTATATGTGAATTCCACAAATAATGACTCAGATTAAACCAAAAATGTAATATTCTATTATAGTTCAAGAATAAATATTTATAATAACATAAAACTTAAGAAGCAAATATAGCTTTTTCTAATTAAGGCCTAATTGGTCTAATTTTGCTTTACCTTAATAACACTCATCATCATTATCATGTTATGAACAGCTGACTTCGTATAAATGTCTGTAAATGAATTCCTTTGCCTTGTGTTGTGCTCGAATATGTGTTTTGCTTTGTGTTCTGTTGGATTTTTATTTATATTCTCCGTTGACAGATGTCACATTTTTAACGTTTCTATAACTACATGAACGTTCTTACCTTAACTTACGTAACATTTTTACTACTTCTACAATTGGCTAACCAGAGTTTTTGGGTTGCTATAATTGTTCGATAACATGTTCTCCGTCCATTCAGTCTCTTGGCAATATGATTGGTTACTTCCACGAGCTCTGGTGGTACTGCCCGATACTCTGAAACCATGTTGGCGTGTGGCCAGGACGACGCCTCGTTGTAGACATAGAAGTAAGAGAGCTTCTAGGGGCGTAGCCAATGGGGACAAGAGCGATATACTTACCTATTTCCACTGCTCTTGGCAAGTGCTCAATTCTGACATCCGAAGAGTCAGTGGCTCGGAGACTATCGCGTTTGTCGACAACGTGGACAGCTTTTATAGGAAAGTTGGGACGAAGGTTGGGTACTCTTCCTGCTGGTATGTTTTATTTGTCCCCTGTCTCAATCACAGTGTTCAGGATCTTTTTTCCTCTTCCGGCACGTAGTGGTGGTGACTCAGACATACAAAAAGGATATTTTTTATAGAGGTATAGAACTTTAAGTTGGCATTACTTTTCAAGATGGCGACCGATTTAAGAGCTGTCAAGTGATTTATTCTCAGTTTGGTTTGGCAATTCATCATGAAATGAACAACGCTTGCAAATAGTGCAATTTTATTTCGAAAATAACGGTTCTGTGTTCCCGATTTTCATAAGCGAATTTTGTTTAGCGATGAAGCGCACTTCTGGTTGAATGTCTACGTCAACAAACAATACGCCGCATTTGGAGTGAAGGTAATCCTCAAGTGTATGTGGAAACACCGTTACATCCAGAAAAACTGACTGTTTGGTGCGCTTTATGGGCTGGTGGAATCATTGGTCCGTACTTTTTCAAAAACGATGGTGGCCAGAACGTTACAGTCAATGGTGATCGGTATAGGGCCATGATTACTAACTTTTTCATTCCTGAATTGAATAACCATGATGTCCAGGAGATGTGGTTTCAACAAGACGGCGCAGCATGTCACACAGCTCGTGCCACAATAGATTTATTGAAAGACACGTTTGGTGACCGCCTAATTTCACCTTTTAAACCTGTGAATTGGCCTCCAAGATCTTGTGATTTAACACCGCTAGACTACTTTCTGTGGGGCTATGTAAAGTCATTGGTCTATGCGGTAAAGCCACAAACGCTTGACCATTTGGAAGACAACATTCGCCGTGTTATTGCCGATATACGGCCACAAATGTTGGAAAAAGTCATCGAAAATTGGACGTCCAGATTGGACGACATCCGCGCCAGCCGTGGCGGTCATATGCCGGAAATCATATTTAAAATGTAATGCCACAAGATTATCTTTCGGATAAATAAAATTCATGTCAATCGAATAATCCATCGTTGTGTGGTAATGGTTACCTATACTGTTGACTGGAGGTATATAAACGTTGATTATCTCTAGATCCATTCTCCAGCCCTTATAGATATTCCCATCACATCTATTATTAGATCAGGGAGTAACGAAGTGGGACCTGGAGCACATTTCTTTACATAAATACAAGCCCCCATGATTTCTTCCTCTGTCTCTCTTAATTATATTGAAGTTGCACTATGAGAATAGTCTGGATTCTGTTGTCAGTTTAGTTCTTGAATCGCAACTATTAGGATGTCTCTGTCGGCAACAAATGATGTAATCTCCAAGATTTGGTTTCTTATAATCAATTTACATACAGAACATGTCCAAATCGTGTTAGTGTTTCCGTTGTCAGTGTCGATGGGTTGGTTGGAGAGAGTTAGGTATTGGGGATGTAGCAGGGTTTGTATGGTAAGGATGGATTATTATGGGTGACATTATATTAAGGTGATGCTGTCTTTGATGGATAGAGCAAGGAGCTTCATTTCTGAGGATATATTACGCATTACGTAAATATTTCCCTACATATGATGCATCTGTTCGAAATCGTGTTCCCACGATTGACATTATAACATACTTAACAAACCAACCTGGTTCAATGCGGGCAATTAATAAAATGACGTAAGCAAATGTGTCGACATAACCTTTGAAAAATTAAATTAATAATGCTTGACCAAATTGGTCGTTCCGGAGCGTATACCCGATTGTTGTGAGATCGTTCAAAGGTGTTTTTATTTATTCAAATACTTTATCTGAACACTTAAAGCAAGAATATGGAGAAGTTTTGGGGTGTTTTTAAATTAATTTTTGTAAACTTAATTCTACTTACGAGTATATAGTTTGATAAAATTTAATAAAAGAAAGAATTCAAGTTTAAATTGGTAATAGTTTTTTATGTTTCGTCAGTCATTTATTAAAATAATAGTTAACTCGAATAACTTTAGTCCAGACTTTTCAACTCGATTTTAAACTGAGCAATATTATGCGAATTCGGTTATTTTTGCGGATTCCGTTTTCAGAACATACGATGTACATGCACCAACAGCACGAATCCTCATTCTAAAATATCATAACTTTAATTTAAAAACATATTTTATTATAATCTAAGTATATGAACATTATATTGATAATAAATAATGCTTAAATAACATTTTCGGTTATACAATAGCGATTCGTCAGCTTTTGTTTTAATAAGCTTTACATGATTCGCAGCGATGCAACCCCAGATAATCAAAATTTTGTAAAAAAATGTGATTTCGATTATATCACTTTTTATATTTAAATTAATTAATAATAAACACAATTAAAAGAGGACACTGAAAGAAGCCTACTGCCAAATCTTTTTAGAATACTTCCTTGCATTAAATACCAAAAATTATTTAAACTTACTACAAACGCCTCTTTACTCACATGGTAAAGTTCAGTGAATCCTAAACAAGAAAAAATAACTTGCATATCCATCTATAATACTCATGGAACTAGATATAGCCCTTAATTGCCATCCTCGTATTTTTTTTCGATTACCCCACATAGCATACGACTACACAAAACATTTTCCATCTTATCTGGTTGCTGTTGTTACCATAATTGGATTGGATTGTTGCCATATATGGATTGTATTGGCGGAGGTGAAGCCACTTAATTTGAACTTTTTAACTCCATTGGTTATATAACTGGCGCTCTTCGCACCACCCCCACGAAAGCCTTGTTCGCAATGCTAAACTGGCTTCCTACTGTGCTTCTCGCTAAGCAGGTAGCCAAGTTTGCTGCGACTAGACTTAATGCTCTCTCTCGTTGGCACATCATACCCTCTGGTCACTCCACTATTCTGGAGGCTGATCCAGTGGCCCCTGAGAACATAGACTATTTCCCTGCTGTCTATTGTCTTGACAGATGTTTCCACTCTCTGATTCCAAGTAGGGATGACTGGGATCCCAATACGGTCGTCCCCCCGGAAGTTCTGGATATATATACCGACGGCTCTAAACTCGATAATGGGGTTGGGAGCGGTGTCTACTCTGGGAAACTGGACCTGAATATTTCTCTCCGTCTGCCGGACTACTGCAGTGTGTTTCAGGCGGAGGTGATGGCGATTTACCGAGCCGCGCAATGGATCCTCGTCAACGATGCTTCTTTCACTCGCGTCTCGATCTTCTCTGATAGTCAGGCCGCGATAGGATCTCTATCGGGTTCCGTGATTAACTCCAGGATCGTTAGGGAATGTCGCCGCTGTCTCGACCTTCTCTCGGGGCGCTTCACCAGTATCTCTCTGGTGTGGGTCCCCGGCCACAGTGGAATTCCGGGAAACTGTAGGGCAGATGAGCTCGCCAGAGCTGGTGCGCTCCTTCCGGAATCCTCTTCTGTTGAATTGGGTATGCCACTTGCCTCGGTCAAGTTGACCATTGCGCGGAGGTTCTTTCGGGACGCCAACCTATCCTGGGTCAATGAGGAGTCCTGCTCCACCGCTAGACTCACCTGGCCCAAGATGGATAGAAGGCGTACCAACCGATTACTTGGTCTTGGTCGTGATGTCATCTCGACTACAGTGGCCGTGCTTACAGGCCATTGCGTCATGGGTAGACACGCGGAAAGAATGAGGCTTCCTTTCAACGACTTTTGCCGTGGATGCAGGTCCACTGAGGAAGAGGAGACTGTTGTTCACTTTCTCTGCCAGTGCCCGTCTCTTGCTAGGTGTAGATATAGGTTATTTGGCTCCCCATTCCTTGTTAGCTTAACGGAGCTATCATCTATTGACATCAAGGATATAGCTTCGTTCATCAAACTTTCTGGCTGGTTTTCCAGTGCGGGGTAGTCGTGCTTCTGTTGTGCAGACCTTGCGCTGACCAACTTCCTCCTTTTCCCTGATTTTGGTGGAACTTGGTTAGTACAGGGACTGCGTTCATCCGTGGCATCACAACGGGCCGCTATGCGTGCTCAAGTGAGCTTTGTGATATCAGAGCTACCACTCCGACCTAACCTAACCTAACTCCATTTTGGTTTATTTTAAACTTCATTGTTTAACTTCTTTGGGTTAACGGATTTTTTAAGTCCGTTGTAATTCATTCCTGTTCTTTTTTCTAAGCACCATTGTGATTCGAACCAGTGTTTTTTCTCTTTTCCAACTCCATTGCCAGCTGAACTCAGGATTCTCGACTTGTGGACAAGCTGTTTTAAACCTTCCTTCTGGGTATATTTAACACGTATATTTTACATTTTTCAATCTCATCATAACTTAATATAAATACTGCCGGCGTTTTTATTTTATTTTATTTTTATCTACTTCAAATATCTTTGTTTGCTTCTTTATTATCAATTGACTGTGAGGTTTAAATGCTTAATTCGAATCGAATAATCGAATCAAATCGAGTGATATTCAGAACACCAAATAGTAAAAGCACTCTCTTTTGAAATCTATTCGGTTTAGAGAACGAACCTTTATTTCATTCTTGTCACTGGTATTCCTGGTGGAACCCATTCAATCAATTCTGGCCAAATATTGCCAAGATTTGCAAGGGCAAAAAAGCAATAATTTTTTTGTTTCGAAGCCTTTGGATAGCATGGCGCAGGAGTGGCCATTTTACTTCTAAGCTAAAGGAGGGTAGCCCTGCCCTTGACTAAGGGACCTTGTTCGTACGCATTTAAGGTATGCGTTTTAAGTGTCACGGATTACAAACTGATTATTCCATATACTAGCAAGATTATATATAGGGGATGGATCAGGAGGAGTCTTTGGCCTGATAGAATGATAGAACAGGCTTGCTGCTAGGCTTAGATAAGGTAAGACTGAAAGTGTTTATTGGTTTCATTATAGGGCACTGCGAGATTAGATCGCTCATAAGGATATGGAACAGATCCCAGCCGGGCTATTGCAGGGTATGTTACGATGACGAGGAGTTGGAAAATATCGAACACTTCCTCTGCAGCTGTCCAGCCCTTAGTAGGTTGCGGACCCTGGGCAGGAGCTTCTTTGAAGGTTTGCACTCTGTCGAAAGCCGACATTAGTACTCTCCATAGATTCATAAATCGATTGAGCCGGTTAAAAAGTGATAGGGCATCCTTCTTGTACGTGCACTCTCTTGTGGGTTTGTGGTCCATCTTTTTTCTTCCGTCTCTTATATCCTCTCTTTTCTGCCTCTTCTGCTTTTCCAATTTCTCTATCTCCTTCACTATCCTCTCTCTCTCTTCTAGGACGATTTTACAATGGGTCATTTTGAGCTCCTCAAATCTAATCTAGTATGTTTCTTAATTGTAAGGTCACTTTCATTTTGTAGTATTTGTATTTCTTTAAATATCACTCTACGAATATGTTCATTTTGACACGATTTTTTCTTTTCGTGTACTGTTAGGAAATTACATACTTTATGATTGTTGTGTTTTATAGTTGCCAGTTCCCTTAGTGGAACGTTCGCAACCATGACCAGATCTTCGAACGTTCGGTTTACCCGCAAACCGACGTCGTCTGTTCTGAAGTGTAGGGCACTCGCATTAAAGGTGTCATACTGACTCCGTTTATGGTGAATTTAGTTACTTCCTTTTTTAGCAAACAAAAGAAAATGTTTTATTGCGATCTTTGCTAATTTGCACACGTTTATTTAAAAGTAAAGTCAGTATTATATTCTTTATACTATTGACTAAGTTGTTGATAGTATTCTTATTAGTTACTTCCCATACTTCTAAAATCGAAATTTTTAATGAATACAAATCATGGGCTAGGTAGTGATGAAAAGGTGGTATACCACTGTTCACCTGTTGTTAATTACGACCCTTTATAAGAAAGGAAATAGAATGAAGAAAAACGAAAGCAAAATAGAGAAAAAGTTCAGAGGAAATCCAACTAAAGGAAAAAGAGAGGGAGAAAGAAAGGAGCAAAAGAGGAGAGACAAAAGCAAAGTTAGTTGATTTCAGCATACTTACATGATATGAGTTTTGGGATTTATATCCTTTCGGCCTTTTTGCACACAGAGGGGATATTTAATAACATCAAAAAATATGCTGTAGGAGAGGGTATAGTGGGTTTTTATGGCAGGGGTTTCTTAGTTGAGTATAATTGAATAGTTGCTGAGAAGTAAGAAGATCTACTTAGGGAAAATTCTTCGTGCCACTAATAAGCAATGCATTCCGCTGTTAGGTGGCTTTCTTCGTGTGCATGCGGCAAAGATTTTGTCCTCTAGAAAACTATGCTAACTTTGTAAGGATGAAGAAGTATACAGCGGCGTAGACTCAGATTGCCGTGATTTCTTCAGTGTTTTTAGTGAATAAGGGATTTGGAAAATTGAGTTTTTCATTTCCATTAGCAGGTAAGTGAGATAATTCTGTTTTACTCCTATCTTCCGTTCTTTTGTCTTTCCTCTTGTCTTAATGTTGGAGATCTTCTATTTGTTTCCCCTTTTCAAATAAATTATATTTATTGATTATCAACTGTGACGAAACCAGTCAGAATGGTCCGCATTTGATTTTCGATTGGAGATGTGTCACCTTTCTCCCGAACCTAATCAAACCGGAATTCCTGAAGCAAATATTCTCCCAAAGTTTAATTACATTCATGTTTCACGTACACTACTTTCCAACGCAACTCTGAACTTTGTTTGACAAAATATTTACAATAAACACTATTACCACTTTAATGATAGTTATTGTGGAATAAAGCTAAATATTAGTTTATGTTCAATTCCGTGAACAAGTTTAGATAAATTCTTTAAAGAGGATGCAACCCAAAAATTTCTTATTACGTATATACATATGTACATATGCTATTACTCCGAAGCCGGTTAAGGTTTCGGTAATATATGAAAGCGAAGTAAAATTTTTCGAGATCGGTAGTAGTACATGTTATGATATTGTTTTATAATTATTGAAATTTTGTTAGAACTCTTTAGCAGTTTACTATTTTTGAAATTCAATTAATCAAAAGACAAAAAAACTAATTTAAAATTTTAAATGAGAGAATGTTTAAAATGCCAATCAGTGCTGAGCCGTGAGACTGAGTGTTGTATTTAAAAGTCGAGCACAGTGGTTTTGAACAACGAAAGTTTTATCTTTATAAATAAATAAAGGATCGTGATAAAGTTGCTTGCGCAGTGCTGTCAATAAAAGTGTGTTATTATTTTAAATATATTATTTTAAATATAAAAATAAAGAACTATCAAAAAGAAAACAATTTATATTATTTTACTTGCAATCTTTGAAATCAAGCTTTTGCGGCATTTAAAAATGTAACAATATGTATTTTTCTCCTAAATCGAAATACTTGCTTCTATTAAAATAGTTGTAATTTAATTTCTACAAAACGTTAATTAATTTTCGTTTTATCACAAGAATATACATAGCATTTTAGTTGCAAATAAAATCTCATAAATCGATTGTTTCATACATAAGTAGTGTCAAGAAATAAGGAGTTGTGTGTGTATAGGTAAGCTTTTGCTATCAAAGGTACCACCTCAACCTACCTACCAGAGATCAGCAATGAGTATTCAAAAAGATGAGTAGATTCGAATCATACTCATAATTTCTGATACTTATATGCATTCATACTTATTTTAGTACTATTTAAATTCAAAGTTTGAAGTACTCATCGTACTCATACATAACAATACGCATGATTCCTTTATTCAACATTTACAAGAATCACAAAATAAGTATGATCCGCGTACAAACACTACAATACTCACAGGAAGGGTGTTTGTTTCCTTTGCTTGCTGTCTTTTACTTTTTCTTTATTTGTAAATTCAACAACAACTAAGACGGTAAATTTTGAGTACTATAAGTATTTTTCTAAATTTATGAATCTGAATGAGTATACGTATGAATCAAACATATTTCGAATGTTATGATATTGATGTCAACGTTGTACTCATACTCATTGCAACCTGTACTTATAAATCAATATTGTAGTGAGTACGAATTAATTAGAGTAGTTGAGTTTCAATACTGTTGACTAACTCATACTCAAAATTTCATGAGTACTTATGAGTAGCGGAAAAACGATTAATTGCTGATCTCTGCTACCTACCTAATATATTGTTGTGAGCTTATGAAATCTTGTATAGTGGTCGTTGCAATAGAAAATGCCTCATATATATCTCGAAATAGTTTTTTTTTTATCTCGATGTGTTAGCTCCCGACTTATCCAACTATAACTGAAATTTTAGAAGAAAGCGTGGAAAATTAATGAAAATACTAATCAGTAGGTGATAAAATATTTAGTTTACTTTTCAATAAAGTTAAGCAAATTAACAAAAAAGTTAAATAATATGTTTGCTTTTCTTTCTTTAATAAGAAAGTAAACAAAGTGACCTCATAATTATGATCCATTATTCAGTATGGATTATGTAGGAAAAATTACAAAAAGGCAATAATGTATATATATATAGTATTTCCAAAAGATTTTTTATTTTTATTTATTTATTCATTTAGTAGTATTTGAAATACTTTAAAATTTACAATTATGATTTTATACACAAATCTCAATTTAAAACATTTCTTTTAATTAAATGTATAATTTTTCTTTTAAATACATTAATGTTTGTTTCATATTTAATTTCATTTGGTAGCATATTGTAAAGATGTAATCCTTTATACAGTAGGGACATTTGCATATTTGTTGTGATTGTTCTTGGTAGTCTAAAGTTGTTTTCATTTCTCAGGCGATATGGTTGTGTTTCTCCAACATATCTAAGTTGCTCGATATGGTGTTTAGGGTCTTTTCCAGTTTTCATTTTTTGTATAAATTGAATTGTATTCATTTGCAGTCTTTGTTTGACATTCATCCATTTCAGCGCGTTCAGCATTCCTTCTATCGGCGTGTATATACAGTGGTGGCCTTATAATTAGGAACGACTTGGCAACATGTATGTTTGTTAAGGAGTGGTTTTTTGTTTGGAGTCGTTTTTCTTGGCGTGGTGTGGGTCCAATTGTAAGAGTTTAAGGAATAATGGACCAATATCAATATAAAAGCATATTGGAAAATGTAATGGAACCGTATTTAATTAAATTTTTCAGCATGACAATGACCCAAAGCACACTTCAAGGTTAGTGAAGTGTTGGCTTTCGGGTCAAAATATTGACGTTCTGGACTGGCCACCCCAAAATCCTGATCCCAACACAATTGAAAACGTATGGGCAATTGTTAATACACTCCCCGAAATATTTATAAGACCAAACGTATTTCTCGAAAAACTTAAAATCTTTTAGAGCAATTCGTATCATTTTTGGGTTAAATATAACTAACTATAATATAAATCTTTTTATGTAAAAAAAATATATTTTTCTTTGTTTAATAAAAGGATAGCACAAAATGAATTTCATTTTCAAACGAAATAATTATAAGACCAAAATTAAATAATATTCACCTAAAGCTAAAATAACAATGATAAAAACAACTACTGAGTAATTTTTGTATTCATTAGTAATTAGTGTGTCCACCGTGATTAATAATGACTTCCTGAAGTCGACGGGGCATAGAATTTATTAAATTTTCAATGCAATTTTGACCAATCCTACTCCATTCTCTTATGATGCCACTTTTTAAACATTTTACATCCTTATACTGAGTGTTATTATTGAAAACTTGGTCCGATAGTATTGCCCATAAATTTTTTATTGGATTTAGATCTGGACTACATGCCGGCCAATTCAAAACTGGTATGTTTCTGGAGGACAGAAATGATTTTGTTGCTTTTGATTTATGGATTGCGGCGTTATCCTGCTGAAATATTCAATTGTTGCCTAACGAATCATCCCCAAAATTAATTAATACGTCATCTAATAATTCAATATACTTCTCGCTATTCATTTTAGTTGATACAAAACAAATAGGAGTCCTTCCCGTAGTCGAAATCCCAGCCCAAACCATTACGGTGCCTCCACCGAAATTTCGCGACATTCGTTGATTTTTTTGTTTTACGTGAATCCATCCAATATTTTTGGGAACCATCTGGACCATCTAAATCAACTTTTTTTCATCAGAAAAAATAACTGATAACGTTGAAAAACTTCAACGAATGTCGCGAAATTTCGGTGCAGGCACCGTAATGGTTTGGGCTGGGATTTCGACTACGGGAAGGACTCCTATTTGTTTTATATCAACTAAAATGAATAGCGAGAAGTATATTGAATTATTAGATGACGTTTTAATTAATTTTGGGGATGATTCGTTAGGCAACAATTGGATATTTCAGCAGGATAACGCCGCAATCCATAAATCAAAAGCAACAAAATCATTTCTGTCCTCCAGAAACATACCAGTTTTGAATTGGCCGGCATGTAGTCCAGATCTAAATCCGATAAAAAATGTATGGGTAATACTATCGGACCAAGTTTTCAATAATAACACTCAGTATAAGGATGTAAAATGTTTAAAAAGTGCCATCATAAGAGAATGGAGTAGGATTGGTCAAAATTGCATTGAAAATTTAATAAATTCTATGCCCCATCGACTTCAGGAAGTCATTATTAATCACGGTGGACACACTAATTACCAATAAATACAAAAATTACTCAGTAGTTGTTTTTTATCATTGTTATTTTAGCTTTAGGTGAATATTATTTAATTTTGGTCTTATAATTTTTTCGTTTGAAAATGAAATTCATTTTGTGCTATCCTTTTATTAAACAAAGAAAAAAATATTTTTTTTTACATAAAAAGATTTATATTATAGTTAGTTATATTTAACCCAAAAATGGTACGAATTGGTTTAAAAGATTTTAAGTTTTTCGAGAAATACGTTTGGTCTTATAAATATTTCGGGGAGTGTAGAGATCTTAAGGACAAAAACCTTCGAAATAACGACAAATGCTTTCAGCTGGTGCAACAAAGTTGGCAAAACATATCGGTACAAACATGCCAACGTTTGATACAAAGTTTGCCGAAAAGACTTGCAGATGTTGTTCAAAACAAGGTCTATCCGACAAAATATTAAAGAATATGCCCATTAAATGTGAATATATTAAGATATTTTTAAGCTGTTTGTAAAAATATTTTTTGTTTCTAATTATATGACCAACCTGAAATTGGTATTTTTTGATTTTAGCTAATTTTTTTAAAAATTATCATTTGGATTATGTATTTTTTTAAAGAAACCAATTTTTTGCATATGTATATGTATATTCGATATGTTCATTAAGTTTCAATTTTAATGAATTATAAATCCAAGATTTCTATAACTTGATTATTTATTTTAAAAACTAGTTCTTTGTTCATATTTCTTGGCATAAGTTTAGTTTTATTTTCGTTTAATTTTAACTTGTTAATTCTTAACCATTCATTAACATTATTAATATCTTGCGTCATATTATCGGCCCCGATTATCGTTTACAACAGTTGTTATTTTAATGTTGTATTTTTTAAAATGCGATCATGATTTACAACTGTTGTCAGCACTGTTGTATTCTGAGTTATCTATTGGTCAATTCACACAAGCCGTTGTATCGTTGTATTCATTGTATTGTTGGAAGAACATACACCAGTGTATGATTGTTGATCATAATTTTCATATAAAAATCCGATACACTCATACATATTTTTTCCATATGTTTTTAAAAGCTGTATTGGTTTCGTGCTATCAAATTGTGTGAATGAAAAAAATGTGTATATGTTTTCATATGTTGTGTTGGTTTCGGGCTATCAAATTGTTTGAATGCCACGAAATACGCAATACAGCATAGCATTGAGCGTTCACAAACAAACAAATGTATTCAATACAACATACACGATACAAAGTTGTGTGAATTGCCCATATGTTTATTGACATCGATTATCGTTTACAACATGTGTATTTATGTGTTGTCAGAACTGTCAAAATCTTACAACAGCTCAGTAGCTGTTGTTTTAGTTACGTTACAAGTTGAATAAAAGAAAATGGAGAAAAATTTGTAAGTATGAATATAAAATTGTTTTGCAAAATATAACTATAAAAAATAATTAATTACAAATATTTCTTTGCCAAACTACAAATAAAAAACAAATGGAAAAGCTGGTTGATCTGACGAAAATTAATGCAAATATTGACCGATGCAACTACCATTTGGGTTTAACAAAATGCGGCTTAAAGAAAAATGGGATCAATTTACGGATCAATTAAATGGCTTGGGACCTCCGATTAAAACTCCTAAAGAATGGCAAAGAGTAAGCAGCAATTTTACTATAAAATTTATGTTATATTGCTTTATTTTACCGTAGGTATGGACTCACTATAAAGCCAATTTGAGGAGAAAATTGGCTGCAAACAAAAGAAACTTTCAAGCTACTGGTGGTGGTCCGTCGTCAGAAATCAGCTTGTGCCCATTAGAACAGAGCACTCTGGAAATTGTCTCAATACAAACGCAAGTAAACCCAAATAGGTCTACAATAGGTTTGGAAAATCAAGAAGATTCCGATGGGGCGGAATCAACATTTGCTAAGGAGCCTTCACCAACTGTCGATTCTACAGTAAAACAATTGCCTAAAATTGCGTTTTTAACTATTCTTTTAAAACTTGTCGGTTTTTGGCACGCAGATATTTATTTTTACCGAAAAGTTTACTGCATATGAAATGCAACTTTGTGCCGTACACAACATCTAGATGTTGTAAACCGAATCAAAAAAAGATATATGTTGTATAGTTGCCGATACAACACAACTTCAATGTATTGTAAACAATAATAGGGGCCATCATAGCACTGATGACCTATATCTCCTTCCGTAAATATTAGTGTATCATCTGCGTACAAAGTTATTTGACATTTTTCCAACACGTTATATATAACAAATGGCAATGCTCCTAATATCGATCCTTGGGGTATACCATAGTCATTATCTATATATTCCTATTTTATGTCGTTCACGTTTACCATTTGCTTCTTATCGGTTAGGTATGATTTAAACCATTTTAGTTCATTTTCTTGTATGCCATAATTATGAAGTTTTAGTAATAAAATGTTCACATCAATTGTCTTGAAAGCTCTTTTGAAATCTATTAAAATAACCAGTATTTTTTTATTTTTTGTTATATATTTCCATCCAGATAAATAAATCTTCAAAGAAACCTAACCGATAAGTAATATTTTAAGGGAAAATAGAAATGATCTTTTAAATCTGCAGTTTTTGTAAGTTTATTGGTATTCTGAGCAATATCATCTTTGATTGTAGGATTGAGTTGTCATCGTACCAACTATTCCAACTCCTTAACCATCTTGTAATTCCACACCACCATGAATACACCGCTAAACTTTAAGGATGATCTGACTTCTTTTACTTACAAAGTTTTACCTGGTTTTCACGAATACTGTTCCTTGCCATAAGATCGTAGACAATTAATTTTGGTATCACCTAACTAAATAACCTTGTCCCAGTCAACGATCATGTGCATTGGCAACAGTGTTAACGAATACTGTTCCTTGCCATAAGATCGTAGACAATTAATTTTGGTATCACCTAACTAAATAACCTTGTCCCAGTCAACGATCATGTGCATTGACAACAGTGTTAAACTATTAATTTAATCACAAGAATAATGGCACTTTCTATAAAAGTAATGGTAAGCAAAACAATAGATACTTTAATTGTGATGGAATAGGTCACTACGCTTCAAAGTGTTCGTCAAAAAGAGAGCAAATAACACTAAGCATAATGGTGGTTGAGACATATCATGCAGTGCTTCGAGAGAATGGCATTTAGAGAGTGGTACAACAGAACACATGGCATCATACAGCAAACGTTTAATTAAAAAAGTGATTTCAATGGGAGATGTAAAACAGAAGTTTAAAGCTATGTTGATATACAAAACGTAAGTTTACCGTCGATTTCAAAAATTGTGAGCAACAATAACAAAGTTATATTTGAGAAGAAGAAGTGTCTGGTCAAAGAATCAAAGGAAAATGTTATAGCTCTAGCATCTCCAGTTAATGGTTTGCAAAAGTTTGAGATAAATTCCAAGCGTGTGTATGTTACACAACGTTATACAAATGAACTGTGCCATGGACCATTTAGTCATTTGTGTCTGGAAAATCTGAAAAGCCTAGTTGAAAGTGTAAAATTTGACAAGAATTTAAAAAGCTCTGCAAAAGTACGCAGCAGTTTTCGAAAGTATGGTAGACGAGCAAATCAAGTACTAGAAATTATTCTTTCGGAAGTGTGGGATTCAATAGAGGTAATATCTATACGAGATATTTCTAACGTTTACAAACAGTTTTGCTCGTTAAACGTTTATTTACTTTATTCAAAATAAAAACTTGGACTTGTTTACATGACCAACGAATAAGCAAAAATATAGCAACAACATAAGTATAAAAAAAGGGGATAAACAAAGTAAACAAACAGGCAACAACAACACTGCAAGGACAAACTTAAATAAAATACACAAACAACAATAACGAAAACAACATGTTTACATTTATAGATACTTCGCGAAGGCAAGGTCACTCTCCTTCGAGAGTATTCATCTGACTGTTTATCAAGCAATATAAAAGGCAAAACAAATCAAGCAACGGAATCAGAAAGAATTCAGTCATTTTTGTATGGAGATGCGTTGAGTGTGAAGAGAATAATCGTGGTTTTTAAGATCACCGTTGTGAAGATCTAACGAACGAGTGTAAATTAAATTAACAAATAAAGCAAATTGATGTTGTTTAAATCAAGTTGCCAAAGGTGGCACACGGAATTGTGCGAACAATAAAGAATTGATTTAAAACTAAACACAAATTTATTTTTGTTTGCAATCTACGAACTCATATTTTAAACGCTTTTAAGGGTAAAAACGTAACAATATTTAGAAAAAAGTTATGTAGTAGAGCTGGAGGAATAGTGGAGACACGTGAATGTCTCCTCAACTTACGACACGCAATCCGGACGCGGATATGAACACGAAGGGGCCAAATGGCCAAAAGGACTCCACTCCGAAGTAATACCACCGTAGTTCCGGAGTGGGCACAAGTCCACGAGACGAGGGGGGGAGTTTAGTGGGTGAGGGCCCCACACACGGAGGATGTGACGACTTCCTCTATGGTGCGGTTAGGAACATTCACCCCTCCTCGGCGTGAAAAAAAAAAAAAAAAAAAAAAAAAAAAAAAAAAAAGTAGAGCTGTCAAATATTTCAAAATAATCAAATTCAATTTATATTGTTTAATTTATTAAGTTGGAGCTCTGCATTCCTATTTCCTCCGACGTACTTTAAGCATGGTCGCGGGCCCATTAATTTTAAATTAACTCTGAAAAACGGAATTATCAGCCGCATTTTTAGTATTATAGGAATAGATTTGTTGAATTTTTAAATAAGATAGTAATTTGTATTATATTTTGCGAGGCACTCATAACATATCCTTTGACATATTCAATTATCAACATAAAAATACTGAGCAGCGTATTGATATCCTTTTGCATTTTCAATATTTAAATCTGTTTAAAATTTGAATTTTAAAATTTTTTGATGTTGATAGTGCCCTTGTGTTTATCCAGAAAACGGGTCCCTTGCTATTTGATTACAATTTCCGTTTGACATAACTGGCAAATTGCAATTAATTCATCATTCTTTTTATCCGTGTGGAATATTAGGTGTTCTATTCCGGCTCTCAGACGGTCCAGCTTCGCCGTTGTTTTCTATGTTCAATTCTTTTTTCTTATAATTTTGTAACAAATGTATTTACAAAATGACAATCTTAACTTGCATTTCGCTATTATTTTCTTTTTTATATGTCAGCTGTTATAAGTGTTGGTAGAAACTAAAGGCCGTGTCAGATAAAGCTTTTGCTTCGCGTTGCGTTACATATACGCTTTGACATTTAAGATAAATGCACATGTTTATATGGCACTTGTCACATAAACTGCTTTTAACGCAACGCAAAGCGAAAAGTTGGGCATGTCTCATCTTTTTGCTCGCTTTGACAATCAGCTGTTGATTATTCAGTAAATATTTTATTTAAAGCTATTTTGTTATTGTTTTGTTTTTATTATATTAAAAAAAAAGAGGTAAGTGAATTTTATTTTTTGGAAGAAGTATTTAATATAATTTTCATAATTTTACTTAGTAAAAAAAACTTACGCGCCAACCACTTTTAAAAGAGAAACAAACAACGCGAGTGTTGTCAAAGTTTTGGTTGTGTCATACACCTTTTGCTTTATGCTTTTCTCTCAAAGTTATAAACGTCACGCAAAGCAACAAAGTTTTATCTGACACGGCCTTAATAAGCAGACGTGTTGTCAGTGTTCTGCTAAAACATATAATAGTGATGAGTTGAGGAGGGAAAAAATTATTCATGGTACATATATATAGAAACAATAAACTTAATTTTTCTAATAAGCCTACAAATTTCCTTTAGTTTTAGCATTACAATGGAAATGTAACGTCGCAATCGTCATCGTATTAATCAGGTGATATGTATACAATATTAGTTGTAAATATTTTTATTAAATTTATTTTTCCTATCTTTTGCTAATACAAAATTTGTGCAAATAAAATCAGAATGCCACATAGAGTAGAAATATCCAATTTATTTCTTAATTTAATATTATTTATATTAGTATGGGAAAATATTCTCTCAACGTTAGCGATTGCCACTGGTATTGAGAAAATTGCATGTACTATTATTTTCAAATTCTAAAAAATCGCAACTTTCTGTCTTAAGTATAACCCGCCAGCAATTGTTGAATACTTTTTTATTGCAACAAATTGTTGTCTTTAATATTATAATGCAATGATTTGCACAATTCATCATCGAAATTTTGGATTTGGTCCAAGTTCCGGATAATAAAGGTAATTACGGTTAATCGAAGCAAACAATTTGAAAACATTGCAAACAAAAAGCAATAGACTGATCTTTACCCATCACCGTTAATCGGGATTACCGGTTAACCGCATCACGGATAATCGAGGTCCGACTGTAATTATATTCAAACAATAAGGTAAGTACTCTGTTCATATTTGCGAAAAATTATGGTTTTTTCATACGAAAATTTTGATGTGCAACAATAATATTGTTATTTCTCGTCCTTTCATTAAATTGCATATCCAGAAAATATGACAAATCGCCACCATCAATTACTAGTAACTTTGTTCCAATTAATTTCTTATTGCTCTCTAATTCAGGTAAAGAAGCGGTTCCAACAATCAAATCGTCTACGTACAACACAGTTATGTTGTAAATCTTATTCAGCTGTTTAAATATCGAGTGGGCCATCCATCGGTTTAAATTTGAACCATCGGTTATTTCGAATCTGGCAATACTTATGTAATTCTATTCGGTCTGCACTGAACGTAAAGAATCGATTTACGATTTGAGCAACGTTGGGATTCATTTGGGGTGCAAAAAGCTCCAGGTCTTAACAGGATCCAATGCACCCATTATGAGTGATAGTTTGGTGTGCCTTATGGAGCGGGACATAATTGGCATATATTTCTTTGAAAAGGTGGATGGAGCAATCATTACAGCCTGTAACCGATTTTTTTGTGCCCGCTCTTCATGGTATTGATGTGAACGATGTTTAGTTTCAACAGAATGGTGCAACTTGCCACGCATCTCATGCCACAATTGATTTATTGGATCAAACGTTTGATTGCCGTTTAATTAGCCGAAATAGTGACGTTAATTGGGCGCCAAAGAGCGGCGTTTTGACAGCGTTGGAATATTTTCTGTGGGTCGACGGTTAAAAAGCGTTATGCCGACAAACCAGAGAAAATTGAGCATTTGAAGGCCAACATTCGTAATGCCATTGCAGAGATACAACCCCATACACTCGAAAAAGTGCACGAAAATTTGTCCGATCAAATGAGGTATGGGGCAGCCATTTCTAACCGGAACAATTGTACTTCACACCAAAAAAATTAATTTGGCAAAATTTCAATCTATTTTTGTTTTATTTTGTTTTATTGTATTTTTTAATTTTAACTTTTAAATGATCACTCTGTACAGGAATCACTTAAGCATGAGTTAAACTGAGCATCTTCAACACTGCTCATTTTTGCGTCGCACTGACGCCCGCTATGTTTTAAGCCATATTCAGATTTCCTCAGTTTCAAAACTTTTTTGGAAACTTTCGTTCTCAAAATATCGGGTAGTCGTGCAGATCGCCGTTGAGATACACAGATGATACGGTGAAGATAAATGTTGTGTTCTATTGCTAATGTAATCACTAACGGACAACCAGGAAAAAGGTTCGATGGTTATTGATGCTATTGTCCTGGTTTTCGCAAAACTGATTTAAAGGTACAAAAATTCAACATTTCGTTTTTGTGTGTTCATTAAGCATATTATGTAGAATGCAAAACAAAAAGGAACGATTGGGTAATTTCACTTCTTATAAAAGTTATGCTCAATTAAATATTGTCTATTTTCTGTACTCAAGCAGGTACAGTGAACAGGAGTGGGTTAATCCTTTGCAGATTGAACAGCGCTCGGTTTTTCATCAGCTTCAATATCATTCGCAATTATTGCTTCTTCTTCCACAGATTGCTTTTTTTTTCCAAAAGCTCTTTTTTATCTTCGTTCTCATAAGTATTGCAGATAACATTGCCATCACAATTTTGACTTGAATCTAAATCATCAAACTTGTCCTCAAAAAGTTACCTTACACTCAATACCATTAGGGGAAAACATTTTTGATAACCGTTTCTTGAGAGCAATTGCCTTAGCTCCGACTCTTTAAAAATGGCCAACCTGCAGCACATTTCAAATGATGTCTTATCACTTAGGATTTTCGTCGTTACAGCTCAAAAATGTTCCGATAGATCTGAATGTCCCACATCTGAATGTCCCTGGCTACTTGAACAATCTTACCATTTGCCTTCTCACTTTTATATTCGCAAAAAATTTTATATTTTTTCGCTTGAACGATTTCTCAGATATTTTGATGTTCGCTCGCGTATCACAATCGAACGCGTTGGAAAAATTGTGTTTTTATCTATCATATTTCGTATGCTATTGTAATTAATAATGACTTTTCATCTGCGCTTGATACATTGTAATACTTAGTTGTCTCTATAAACGAACAACCCATTGTTAGACAGATGAACGGAGTACTTGAACAGAACGACGAATTGAACACCAGATTATGGTTGGTTATCAACTGCCTGGCTGAAATCGGAGAGCTGTGATCTTCAAGTTGTAAGCTACTTGTTCCTAACACAAGTGACAAGTAAGAACCTACATTTTAGCAAGTAGTAAGTTTCTGTAGACTTAACAAATTTGGCTAACAGAGCTGATGAGAAGTGTAAATGGCGTATGAGATGCTTATCTCCTTACTTGCCTGGGAAAAAGACATCAGCAACCCTGTTGGAATGCGGAACTTTAATAAACTCCTCTGCTATACCAAGAGATTCTTTAATAAGACGAAAAGGTCGTGTTTTTTAAAAAGAAAAGAAAACGAATTTTCACCAGTTTTTATTTACAATTAAAATTCCATAAACCCATCGGTTAAATTTTTAAATTAATATATATAATATTGTTACGAAAATGGAAATGGTGTAATATTAAAATGATAAGCAAAAGCTACACAAACAAATACAACGAACTTGTTTACAAGTAAGCCAACAACATCATTAGGAAAGAAAAAGGGAATAGACACGTAAGCGAGAACGCAACAATAAGCAACGTTGTAAAATAAAGGCCTCAAATTTAAAAAAAAATTTTTTACTGATCGCCGTTTATATGTGAATGGAGAATAGTTCGACTTTTGCGGTCGATTTTAGAGGATGAGGTTTTGTCAACTTCCTCTTGTAACACACGAGTAGACCCCCTGAAGTTAGTGGCGTTGTCTGACAAATGAATTGTTTAAGAAGCAATAGGAAAAAGTCTGTTAAAAACGTTGGTGAAACAACAAAGATGACAACAAGTCCAAAATAGTCGACACCTATATAATAAAATCGACTTGTAAAAGCGTAGAGTCCCTCTGCTGGCAAGTCACTGGGGTCGCTTGATATGCCCGTCGTACTTTACAGTATTGTATTAATTAAGTAGCTCATGCATGACAGCTCGTAGACCAAATACATGTATAAAATAATTACCTTATTTCATTTATAACTATTTCATTATGCTTGTGGTTACGATGAAAATAATCGATAACTATTGAGTTGTAGAAATTTTACAAGGCAATATAATAGGTCTCTTTATACTTATGGAAACACCATCAACTACATTAATTCAACCTTTGATTCACGAAAATCCGTAGTTGTTGTTTGTCTATTGCTTGCACTTTTGCAGTATTTCTATATTTAATATTATTAATAAATAATAATCTAACAAATACTAAAACTAAATGAATTTGTAATACTAATATTACTATATGTATATGAAGAATAAATAGATTTAAGGTCAACGAATAAATGAAAAACAAGGACAGATAAAAGCAATTGTGTTTTTGAATGTAATTTAACAGTTAGTAAAAAATATTTGCAATTTTTTTTTGGAAATTGTTTTGTATTTATTCGCTGAATGTATAAATTTCGTATGATCAGTTCAATTCCTTTCTTTACTACTTACAGTATATACAATACACAGCTGTGACCGTTCACACTGGCAATAAAGTTAAATTTTATGCCACAATTCAGCATAAAAATAATTGAGTGTTAACACTAGTGTGCACCTATTTAATGTTAATTTAGCAAATTGGTTATTAAATAATTTACTTGATAAATTATAACATTTATCAAGCATGTGAGGTGGATAGACGTACACATAATGTCAAAAAATTATTTTCGTTTTTGAACTAACATCTACAAAATTGCGGATAACAAGGTGGAAATAAAAAATGAATCCGAATATTGTGTAAAGGGGTAGAGTCTGATATTTCCGTTAAATTCTACTAGCCCAAAGCAAATTTCTTTTTCTTTCGAAAATTTCTTTCAACCAGTTAATTAGTTTGGTTATAAGGGGTGATTTTTTAAGAGCTATAGGAAAAAAAAATACATAAAATTCAGAAAAATGCATGAAATCTTTATTTGAATCGATAGTACTGTCCATATAATTTAATGTTTGAAGACTATTTCATGCAAATGTTGACCGCGACTGCGCCTCAAATGGTCCATCCGCTTAGTCCAATTTTGGCATACTTTTTCCAACATTTCGGCCGGTATCTCACGAATAAATGCTTCAATGTTGTCTTCCAATGCGTCAATTGAAGCGGGCTTGTCTGTATAGCCATGAGCTTTAACATAGCCCCACAAAAAATAGTCTAAAGGCGTTAAATCGCACGATCTAGGCGGCCAATTGACCGATCCCGAACGTGAAATAAAATGTGCACCGAACTCGCCTCTCAATAAGTCCATTGTTACGCGTGCTGTATGGCATGTGGCACCGTCTTGTTGAAACCACATGTTATGGAAGTCAAGCTCTTGCATTTTGGGCAAAAAAAGTTGGATACCATCTCACGGTAGCGCTCACCATTCACAGCTACGTTACGAAGATGTTTGACAGTGAAACAAAACACGAAATGTGCGTGAGCTGTTTAAACCAGTGTTGCCAAAAAGATAATAGCTAAAAAATCACCCTTTATATTGTTACGCAAATGGAAACGACCTAATATCGTTTCACAAGAAAACATCGTTTAACATCAACGATAAACAAAAGTCACACAAAAGATACAACGAACATGTTACAAGCAAAGCATCAACATAGGTATGAAAGAGAAGCGGATAGACAAGTAAGCGAAGCAATGTTAACCAGATACAGCAATGCAGTCTTCCCCTTCAAGAACATTAATCATACTGATTTTGTGGACATATAAAAAGGCGAGACATAACTGGCAGCAGTCAATAATAACTCAGTCAGTCTTGTGTGAAGACACGTTGCGTGCAAAGTAAGGAGTCAGTTGGAAAATCGCTGTTGTGTGAAGATCTCCGCTATAAAAATATAACGTACGAGTGTTATTGCTTACAAAAAGGTTGTAAGCAGAGAAGAATAACGAACAAGCAAGTTGTTGTATACGGCATCGTGAAGTTGTATATGGTGGCACACAAAAGTAGTGTGAATAATACAGAGTTTAATTGGAACCAAAGACATATTATGTTTCATTTTGGTTTGCAATCAACGGACTCATAATCTAAACGATTTTAAAACGGTAAAAACGTAACAATATTGTTTGCTTTGTGAATTTCATAAATTAATAAAAAATGATTAGTACGAAGAGACAAGATTCTGCATCCCAATCGGAAAGTTTGAAGTAATTAATTAATAAAAAATCAAAGGTTGTGAATAATATAACTAGAATTCGTCAATCCATTTTGGAAAAGATATGCAATTTAGTTTAACCCAATCGATTGGACATATTTAAAAATTATGTTGATTAAGCTATGAAGCTCCAGTCTGATGTGGATAATTTTTATACCGGAAAACGATGATAGAGCTGAGCTTAAGTCTTCTGCCTAAGAATAGGCAGAAGAGAATTAGCTAATCTGAAAAAGGTTTCAGACAATGACTGACTTATATTTTTTGACAATGTAAGAAAACGTTTTGATTTGCCACAAGTCAAAAACCTTTAGCTATTGTTTTGCACAACATTATTGACACAGTATCCGCAATATTGTCAATTGATGACGGTAAGAATTATGTTAACGTAATTCGCTAAAGATGGGAACACGAAGCACCAAACGTAATAACTGTCATCACATAAACTTCCATCGGTTTACATATTTCGACCTAGCGCCATAAAAATTGTTGAAAACGTTGGTCTTCTTACACGAATAGCACCCTCAAATGGCAACTGGACTTTCCCTGATCTATTAATGACTTATTTGAATGAGGCTCTTTTAATAGAACCAAATTTAGGAATACAATATCCACACCATCGGAAGAGTCCTAAACTATGCGAATTTTGTTCTTGTGCTTATCCCACATCGTAAACACTGGTATTTACCACGATTGGCTATCGTTGTACATTTCTTCGGCTTTTAATTTTCTCATATAGCCATTTTTCTCATTTAACCGAGTTTTCTGACCTAAAAATTTTGTGTTTTCGCATAGTGTTATATTTTGTTTTCCAAGCAAATCAATCGTCGTTTTGTCCTCGGCAAGCAATTAATCAAACAATCAAAATGATAAACAAAAGCTACACAAACAAAAACCATATACCCATAACAGCAGTATGAAAGAAAAAGGGATAGATAAGTAAGCAAGAAGGCAACAACAAACAACATTAACAAAATCCATAAACAACAATGAAACCACGATGGAGTTTACGTGGGCATATAAAAAGGCAAGACAAAGCAAGCAACCGGTAGTAAGAATTCAGTCTTGTGTAAAGACGCTTTGAACGATCGAACAAGTGTTGTTGTTTGCGCAATGGGTGTAAGCAAAAAAGAATAAAGAAAAAACAATTATTGTTGTATCCATCAAGTTGTGAACAGTGGCACACAAAATTGTGCGAACAGTTAGAATTTAATTGAAAATAAACACTAATTTATTTTTGTTATACTTGCAATCTACGAACTCATATTTTAAACGTTTTTAGAAAGGTAACAACGTAACAACATTTTATGCTATTTCCACAATACTCCAATAATCTCTTCATTGAGATATTTTATTGCGGTTTCCATAATCATCATGGCCGTTCGTCATTCTTCGAATTCAAAAGAAAAATACGTCTTTGCCATTTTATCTAAATTGTTGTAATCAGCGTTAGTCGACATAACATGGAGTACTTGTAAATCTCCGCATCGTGGCGGCCATGTACTCTCATCCAATTCGGCGTCTTGTGGCAATTAATCCATTATTACGTTTTCTCTTATTTGGAATGGAACACAAAATTTCAAATTTATAGCCCAATAAGAATACTCGTCTTAGCTGTTTGCACTGTGAATTCAATAATATTCAATAATTCAATTTTACTACGTACCAAAATATATAAAGAAATGTGTGCCCTGGTAGTCTAGTGGGTAGTGTGCTAGACTATTAGCGTGTGGGTCGTGGGTTCGATTCCCACCAGAGACTCTGGTCTGTGACACTACACCGAGCAAATGGTTCGTATATAATTAGAATATAATTTGTAATTGTATTGTAATTAATAAAATAAATAAATATAAAGAAATTGTTTTCGATTATGCATCTCTTTGCGTTATTTTTCCCATCCATTGCAAATACAAGTCCCCAGCATGACCATCCAATCCTAATTGGTTCTCTAGTTCACTTCCAATTAAAGAGCAAGATATTCTCTCATCTACTAATGTTTAAAAATTAAGAGAACGACCATTATGGTATATGGTGTTACCGAAATATACTTAAAAATAATTTTGCCATGAAATAAAAAATCTGTTTACTGGCCTTCTTTAAAACTCAAAAAAAATATGTTTCACACAATGTAGAAAACATACCAACAACATTACACGAGCAATTACCAAAAACGCTGACAACATGTCTACAACACCGATACATTAATTGCACGCGCTATTACCAATATGCTGGTACCCAAAATATAAGTTATGGACCTGCAAGTGTTATGACTAATATGCTGACACCCAAAATACTAGGTATTCACCTGCTCTGCGATGTGACTAGATCGATTGACCGAGGTTTAGTTGTAAGAAAATTCAATTTGTAAAGTTAGTTCCTAATAATAAAGTGTGGCATTTAGCAAAAAAAAAAAATATTTTTTTTAAAACTTATATAAATAAACAATTTATTAACATATCAAAGCAAATGAGGTCGACTCTGCTTAGCATTACTCTATGTCTACCCCAGTCTAATTTCAAATTAACTAGCAATTTTTCTACTAATTCACCTCGATGCATTAGATCATCTAAAAAGTCAGAAAGATCCATTGCCTGCATAGCATAGTCCTGTAGTTTTTTACGGCAAGAGCAAAGTTAAACAAAGAGTCAAGCTTTTCCTTGGTGTATAACTTCTGGTCTTCCAAAAAGCATTCTTAAGCATCGTTAATTTTCCTCTTATATTTTCCAAGGCTGCGCCGTTTAGACACTTTTTAGTACATGAGGTTTGAAAAGACGCTGCTGAGATTGGAATTTCGTGTTAGTACTTGAACTCAAGCCACACCATTTCCATACATTATTATGCATGTAAATCTTTCCATAATGATATTTTCTGCCTAGTGAAATATTGCCATCCTTTGCAATGGGTAAAATTCACAGATTTTTCTTTGAATTTTTAAGTGAAATATTTCTATTATTCCGAAGAGTAATAAATGGGATCAAAAAGCACAATATTTTGTAAACAATATTTGTTCGAACACTGCTTGAAACAATAATTACTAACAATTTTCCTCTGGGTTATGCACATTCTTCTCACAAATACACCCACATTTTTATCATATAAAACCTTTAAGCAGTTCTTTACAAAGTAAAACAGCGCAGCAAATAAGTACAGCAAAAGTACAAGAGAAACCACAAGAGCTGAAACGCTGTAAGCAATAGTGATCGTTTTGAAATTAACAACTGTGCTTCACTGCGTTAGTAGAAAACATTTCACTGTACCACTACAGCTGATGAGTTTATTTTTGTTTTTCGACAGTGCTGTTTGCATTTGCTTTGGGTACAATTGCTGAAAAACTGTAAGCACAGCAGAAATTTAGGTGCTTTTGCTAATTTCAAGCAAGCAATACAAACCCTGGTGTGAACAATGCGAAGTGGTCGGTCACAAAGAGGAGTATTGTTCAAGTTTCTCTTCACAACGCACACAACAAAACGACAAGAAATATAAAAAAATAATACAAAATTTAAAGCAAATTTACATGCCGTAAACAGCGTCGCTGCAAACAGAAAACACATCAATGTTAAAATTAACGGCGTAAAACAACGTTTGCAGTTCGACACAATGATATCAAAAATTATGTGGTCGAAAATAAACAAACCTAACCTCACTCAACCATCACAAACACCAAGAGACGCATCAAGTAATGTTCTCAATCTAATTGGTCAGTGTAAAGCAGAGGTAACAGTTAAAGGAAAGCTAATAACAACAACACTTTTCGTGGCAAGCCACAACCATTTGAATATTATGGGTGCTGATATAATGGACCAACTTGGTATTTGGAGTTATCCAATCGAATCAATTTGCAACAATATCAGTGTTTCGGAAGGTCTTTTTACTTTCAATCAATTGCACCTGGGGTCAAATCCGCTTCGGGCGCTTTTCAACAGGCAATTGATACAATTCTGTCCGGTGTTGAATATGCCTATCCGTATCTCGATGACATCAGCATAGCAACGCCGTCAATGGAACAAAATAAAAAGGCAACCAATGAAGTAATGTGTTCACGTTTTGATATAATATATATAATATTACTGTCAATTTTGACAAATGTAGTTTTTTTTCTCGTAGCTGCACCTATCTAGGATATAAAGTCGATGGTACCGGCATCAAACCTGATCCAGGTAAAATTTCAACAATTTTAAAAATGCCATCTACAGCAAATATCACAGAACTGCGGTCATTTCTGGACGCAGTGAACTACTATTGCAAATTTATACGCAAAATGCGACAGTTAAGAGCAACATTAGACGCTCTTTTAAAACGCGATTCTGAATGGAGTTGGACTAAGCCTTGTGAAGAAGCAACAGTTTAAGGAGATTTTGTCTTCTGAACTTATGTTTACACACTTCAATCCAAGTCTTCCAATCAAGGTGGCTGCAGATCACTACAATGTGAGCATTGGTGCTTACATTTGCCAAGAATTCTCTGATGGTTGGGAGAAAGCTGTATACCACGTTGCACGTTCATTGACGCCGGCAGAACGCAACTATTCACAAATTGAAAAAGAAGGATTGGCACTCGTATTTGCAGTAAAAAATTTTCACAAATTGCTGTATGGCAGTCGTTTCAAGCTTGAAACCGGTCACAAACCTCTTTTGGCTATATTTGGCAGTAAGAAAGGTATAGCAGCACATACAGCCAGTCGATTGCAGCGCTGGGCCTTAACTTTAATATCATACGATTTTAAGCTATGTCCCCACACAACAATTTGGTTGCGCAGATGTTTTGTCGCTACTAATCAACAAAAATCAAAATTTTGGATGGACGGAGCGAGTGAGTGAGTGACAACGGAACACAATTTACCTCACAAGAATTTTTTGATTTCTACAGGGAACGTGGAATTGAACACTTACGTACTGCACCATTCCACCCATAATCCAATGGGCAACTGGAACGTTTTATGAACACTTTTAAGAGGGCGCTTAAGAAAATAATTTAAATAATGGTATTCGTGATTTTTTGCATGTCTATCGTGCTATAAACAACGACAATGCATTTGGAATGAAGTAAGAATCAACATGGATTTGCTTCTAAAACCAGAACAAGTCTCTAGTCATTACAACATAATCATTACTACAATGCTAAAGATCGGCAATTTAACGTTGGAAGTGAAGTCTATGCTAAAGTGTACAAACTCAATAAGTACTTTTGGGCACCTGCAATTATTAAAATTCGTATTGGAAATGTTAATTATGAAGTGGAGATTATTATCTTTCCATGTTTTAAATCCATGACGTCGCACGCAATTAATTGTGATTACGTCATAGCAATTCAACAAGTACTAATTCCTGGTTAGATCACCGCAGAGGAGCTAAAAGTAGCCGCAGCAGGACTAAAACCCGGTAAGGCACCAGGGCCCGACGGCATCCCGCCTGAGGTAATGCGGGAAATTGCCAATCAAAGACCGGAACTCCTACTAGGAATGTACAACGCGTGCCTAAAAGAGTGTATTTTCCCCGAAATATGGAAGAAACAACGGCTAGTCTTAATAAGCAAGGGAAAGGGCGACCCAGAGGACCCATCCGCCTACAGGCCACGGGGCGTGCTGGATACTTCAGGGAAGCTGCTCGAGAGGCTTTTGAAGCCAAGGCTTACAGCTGCTATAGAGAATAGTGGCGGACTGTCGGATAGACAATATGGTTTTCGACCTGGTCGGTCTACAATTGGCGCCCTGAGAGAGGTGACTGAAGCGGCCATGGTCACACAGCGAGGAAATAACTTTTCGAGGCCTGTGCTACTGCTTGCGACTTTGGACGTTAAAAACGCGTTCAATAGTCTTAGATGGAGCGATGTATTAAATACTCTGGAGTACAAATTCTCGGTGCCACACTACATCTTGGCCATGATAAGTAGTTATCTGAGTAACAGACGGCTGGTGTATAACACAAGCTCGGGACCAAAGGTGAAGCTCATAACATCAGGTGCGGCACAAGGATCTATCCTAGGCCCCGACCTATGGAACGTTAACTACGATGGAATCCTGAGAGAGGATATGCCAGAGGGAACCTTTTTGGTTGGATACGCGGATGATATTGCAGCTGTTATTACGGCCAGGAATACGGAAGAGGCACAGCGAAAACTTAGACGTGTCATATTAAGAACAAAAACATGGTTGGATTCCCACGGCCTAGACCTGGCCATGCATAAAACGGAATTACTACTGATCACTGGTCGTCGTATCCCTTTGCACGTGGACATGAGTATTGGAAACGAGGTAATTAGGACCAAGAGCTCGGTAAAATACCTGGGAATAAGGTTGGATCCCAGACTGACATTTTCGTACCAGATTCAGTACTCTGCTAACAAAGCCCAGAAGATCGTTGGACAGCTCAGCAGATTAATGGCGAATATTGGAGGACCGCTACCGACTAGAAGGAGACTCCTGATGGAGGTCGGAAACAGTATTATGCTCTATGGGAGCGAGATTTGGGCCGAAACGCTAGATGTCAAAAAGCGGGCAAGGTCACTTGTATCGGTACAGAGAACGGCTGCATTGCGTATCACGTCGGCATATCGCACAGTGTCCGCCCCAGCCGTACTCGTGATAGCAGGCACAATCCCTGTGGATCTGCTGGCGGCAGAGCGGAAGGAGATATATAGAGCCAAATCGGCTGGAGATCACATAACCGGTCACTTCAGGGAAAACACCGTCTCAAGATGGCAACGACGATGGAACGATGAAGACAGAGGAAGGTGGACGGCGAGACTTATCCCGGACATAAGGCCAAGGATTGGTCGGAAATTTGGAGAGGTGAATTATTACGTTACGCAGATGCTATCGGGTCACGGATATTTTAGGAAATATCTGCACAGGATAGGCAAGACCGCTTCCCCTTACTGTCTTTACGAAGAAGGGGAAGTTATTGATGATGCAGAGCACACGGTTTTCGAATGTGCACGCTGGCAGAGCTATCGCTCTGTACTGACGTCGGAAATTGGAATGATCACGGCCGCTAACATTGTCGGTGTTATGACTTCGAGCAGAGAAAATTGGGCCTCAGTGGCGAATTACGTGGAGCGCATTCTAAGGCTGAAGAAGAGAGACCTTGAGGCTGCAGAACAGGCAGGCACGCCGGCATAATTTATACGGACATATGTGTCAAAGGAAACCGACACGGAATCCTGATCTAAAGGAATAGTGGAGACACGTGAATGTCTCCTCAACTTACGACACGCAATCCGGACGCGGATATGAACACGCAGGGGCCAAATGGCCAAAAGGACTCCACTCCGAAGTAATACCACCGTAGTTCCGGAGTGGGCACAAGTCCACGAGACGAGGGTGGGAGTTTAGTGGGTGAGGGCCCCACACACGGAGGATGTGACGACTTCCTCTATGGTGCGGTTAGGAACATTCACCCCTCCTCGGCGTGAAAAAAAAAAAAAAAAAAAAATTCCTGGTTAGACATTTTTGATCTCAGTCCTCCAAATAAAAATACACCAAGCACGAATAGTGAATCTACTCCTAATCTAGAAGATATAACCGTCCCTGTTCGTGTATCTGCTTCACCAGCTACAACTTCTGACCAACGTTCTTCATCAGCAATTACACAAGATATGCAGGCATGTGTGCCACAAACAACTGAACAAGTCAACAATCAGGAAATAGTTCTTCCTGAACATTCTGACCAAGCACTACGTCGATCGCATCGCAATAGACGGGAGCCGAATTGGTTTAGAGATTTTACAACTTAAAGAAGGAGATGTTGTGGTTGGGAACTCTACCACCAGATGACAGTTTTACTGTATTTGTCATCTTCTCTTTAACTAACCGTTCACCGTAATTTATTTTATCATATGTATGATTCGATTGGTAGCTTTTAAATAATAAACATCGTTTTATAATTATTTATATTAAAACAAGTCTTTTTACGTTTGACAAAACAGAACATAACATCATACGAATTCGCTTAGAAAATATGATTAATAAACATTTTATAATTCAGTTTTTTATGAATACATGGATTGTTTTTTATTTTTTAATTTTAGAGATGTTGTTCGTTCCTTTTCAATAACAAAAGCATTTTAAGCTGTTATTTAATTAGTAATCTGTTTTTGGCTGTTCACAAAAAATAGAAATTAGCCTAAGTTGGTCAGAAACAGCTTAGATTGTTGGCTTAGATTTTTCCGTTTTGCCGTCAATATAATCGCCTTCATATATTTTAATTTCGGCAGTTTTCTGTCGTCAGTCGTTTATGTATTTATACCTTAAAGAAACAGCTGTTCATAATTTAAATATTTTTTTGCGTTTTGATCAGCTGTTTTTTCTGTTCTGCTTATAAAGAATTGGAGCAGCAGTCATTCTGGCAGAAAAATCATTCGGCAGTATTTTCTGAAGAACTTCCGAGCTGTTGTCTGTCGTCTATATGTTAACACCTTTACACGTAATTTGTATTGTTGTCAGTTAGTCTTGCCTGTCTGTGTTCTCTCTAACTTTTTTACATTTGTTTAGTTTATTTTTATACGCGCAGCAACATATATAGTAGTATATACAAATATTAATGAACGATTAAAATTTGTTATTTTAGTACATAGCTGTCCAGATTACGAATGTCCTTTACCATTTGCAGGTTAAAGCCATATGTCTACAACACGCGATGTAGTACTGAATTTATTTAAGTGAACCCATCACACAACAATATCATATATAATATATTCAAGAAGATTCCATTTTATAGGAATTAAAGACGGGAAGTAATTCGAGATTTTAATATTCCAATTAAAACAAAATATTTCAACTTGATAATAATGGACGCATGCGATTTGAGAGTTTTGTCTTACAATTACCAAAAATGTTTCAACTTGGTAATATTGGACAGATGCAACGTAAAATATCTACATTTTTGCATCGGCTTGTATGGGAAGCTATGTTAGCTAAAATGAGGATTAAATATTTTTAATTACACACCTTCATATTTATGTCTTAATTCAATTTGAAAAGGAAAAGTACATCTCTCGTCAAGTAAACTATCTACTTTATTACGTAGGAATAAGTTTCTGTTTTGCTTCCTTTCCAGAGAAATCTTATGCAGCTCTATTCAGCATAAAAAAACTATTTACAGTTATAAATTTTCCTGGACACAAAGAGTAATTAAAAAAGGTCTGATAGACCCAAGAGAATATATGTATTACCGTATCAGAACCGAGACATTAAGGTTTATTAAGTTATTTCTTTTTTATTTTAATTCAATTTTTCCTTTAACTTCTTTCTTCATAAGTTTAAATTAATTTAAAAATAATAAAATTACTTTCTTCTCTCATAAGTATTTTATTTATTTATCCAAAATTATTAGATTTCACTAATTATTTAATTATTAACAAACAAAATTGAATTTTAATGCACTCAATTTGAAATAAACTTATTATGACTTTTCGTTGTTGAAATATATTCGTCGAGTTATTCGAATAACGGTTTACATACATCAACTGTTTTATTGTTTGAAAATTGAAACACCGATTGAAAACAAAATTTATTACCAATTTTATTTTATCTTCTGAATTTATGAGTGTGTTATTAGAACAACACTGTGCGTATGAAAAAGATTGAAAGGCAAAACTTTATCGTGAAATTCCTGGTTATGAAATTATATTTTATGTTCCTTCAACTTGATACTTAATTTCGATAAGCATTTGCATTGTTTTCTCATACTAGCAATAACCATCCCAGAACATGACTAGTCATTTGACCGTCAAGTGTAATATATAAACCCGTCACAAGTTCTCATCAAGTTATTAAGGGCAATGTGAAAAACTTGACGTAAACATTCGTGTACATATGATTTTGCTTCTCTTTCTAACATATGAATTCTTTCCACTGTAAAACGTATTATACAGTATAATTTTAGAACGAAGTATTGTAATGAAATTTGTTTTATATGAATATGTGGACATTGAAGAACACATATTTACAAAGAATTACAAAAAAGTTGTTATAATTACTTAGCATTGTGACAGTTCTTTTATTAGAGCTGCAAAACTATCGATAGTCGGCCCATTCGATAGTCCGGTATAAAACTATCGATACTATCGATAGTATCGAATTTTTAGAAGAGTGCTAAATTTCCCACTGTTAATTAAAAATTATGCAGGCGTACATATATATATGTATATAAATAGATATATGTATGTGTATATATACATATAGTAGTGGAAAAAATAATAGAAAGACACACAAAAAATGTATAGATATCCAACTTTTTCCATACCGAAATTTTCTATTTCGATTGCATATAACGGTTCATTTTACAGCTATTCTATAAGTTTAAATTATTTTTTAATAGTTGAAGTCCTTAATGAACTTGTTTCTATTTCTTTTCAACCTTAAGGGGTCCATACACTACACAAGTTTGCGGGCACAATCAAGTCATTTTACAAGCCGATTGAACGTATATGGGCTTGTGGTGCGATTGTACAAGCTGATTGTGTGATGAGTTTGATATTTTTATGTTTGTGCAAGCAAGCTTGTGTAGTGTATTGTCAAAAAAAAAAAAAAACTTTTTACAACATAATTTTTCAAGTTGTAAATATTGTGCCAAAAATAATTATTGTGTGGTAATGAATCTGAAAGATAAAAAATTTTGGGAAGAATTTCTCGACTTGTACGAATCTAGTGCTAGACTATAATTGGAGATACTAGAGTATAATTGGAGATACTTTGGTTAACAATTCATAGAAACATTCTTTATCCATTCTTAAAAAATTACAAAGATCATCTTCAGCGCTGGTTTCCAATTCTTTAAGGAGTTTAACATCACCTAAATTTGCCTTATCTTTTAGCCATTGTTTTATCCAAATACGCTTTTTTCTTCCATTATGTTTTTGTTTCTTTTTAATAATAGCAATAATTATTGCGGCACAAACTGACTCATTATTCATAACGACTAGTTTCGGGATTTTTTTGGAACTAAATGAATATTGTATAATCATGCTTGTGTAGTATATGTTGGAGCTTCATGGCACAATTAAATGATTGCGCCAGCATGCTGGTGTAGTGTATGGGCCCCTTTAACTTTAAAAATGAATACAATTTCCGATGTCACGTTTTATACGCCGCTTAAATTTCGATACTATCGCTATCGAAAAAAAAACCATCGATAGTCCATTAAAAATAAAACTATCGATACTATCGATGGTTTTGCAGCTCTATATTTTATCCTTCCACGCAAGAAGTGTAATATTATGTTTTCTATATGCCATTGTCTTTTTTGATGAAAATTTTAGTTTACATAAAATTTAGTTTTTTTTCACGTTACGTGTAAAAAAATAATTTGGGAATAACTAACGGTAAATTACGAAAACACAACACTGTCTTATTACTGCAGAGATCTTTTCTATTTGACGCTTCAGTACGAACTGAGATCTTGTACATTTCTTCGCTCGGTTATCGGATTCTTTTATATCGTAACAGAAAACTACAGGAGAACACGTGTTTCTTAAAAAATTGTGGTGGAATAATTTCATTGTCCGTAATCGCTAATCCCTCAGAGGGGACAACTGAGTGATATGCTAGACTTACGTTGTCCTCTCAGAAAGGACAGCCGAGTGCAAAGGGTTAATTTTTTTTGGAGAATAATAAGCAAGCGAGTACACACAGTCCCATTTGCCAAGCCAAAACGTGCTAATTGAACTTTTCGATAAGTTTTGACAAAAAAAAAATTCTTTAAGTACATAACGAAATTCCTAGCAATTTACTTGGAGAAATCATTTCTCATAAATATATAATAATAAGGAACACCAAATTGTGTGTCACAGGGTACCCTGTGTTGGGTGTATACGTAAGACCCCTACGAGAAATGAATGACCGAAACTAACAAATACAAGATTCACTTACTAATGCACACATAACACTTTATAGTTCTTTTCACCTGTAGAGTTGCATTTAAAACAATACATCATTAGTGACGGTAAAATGACCGGTCTTTGATATATCATTAATGTCCGGTTTTTTGATTATCAGACTTGATAGCGTCGAATATATTTTTGACAATATCTTTCAAAAACAAAAATTAATTTAACTTGTCGTAGTAAAATGTTTCAAAGTGTCGAGAATTTAAAACTTTGAAAAAAAATAATAAAAAAGAGATAATATTAATAAATTAAAATAAAAATTTAAAAAAAAGTTTTAATGAAAAGAAAAAGTAAGTCTTTGGAAATGTAAGTTACTTTTCTGTAGTCATTTGACAGTATTTGATAAATCTCTTTACAAGTTCCTTGTCAAACTAAATCTAATGATGCATTCAAGAGCTGTGAAGGATAAAGTGAAGGAGGAGTGCGTGTGTAGTGTATTGTCAAAAAAAAAAACTTTTTACAATATAATTTTTCAAGTTGTAAATATTGTGCCAAAAATAATTATTGTGTGGTAATGAATCTGAAAGATAAAAAATTTTGGGAAGAATTTCTCGACTTGTACGAATCAATGCCATTCTTTATCCATTCTTAAAAAATTATAAAGATCATCTTCAGCGCTGGTTTCCAATTCTTTAAGGAGTTTAACATCACCTAAATTTTCCTTATCTTTTAGTCATTGTTTTCTCCAAATACGCTTTTTTCTTCCATTATGTTTTTGTTTCTTTTTAATAATAGCAATAATTATTGCGGCACAAACTGACTAATTATTCATAACGACTAGTTTCGGAAATTTTTTGGAACTAAATGAATATTGTACAATTATGCTTGTGTAATATATGTAGGAGCTTCATGGCACAATCAAATGATTGCGCCAGCATGCTGGTGTAGTGTATGGGTCCCTTTAGACAAAGTAAGTTAAAATTGTAAAATTTAAATCCATTTGAGAAACCGCGAAAATGGGAACACTGAAATTAAATAAACAATATTACTTGTTAAACAAATATGTACATGATGCATCTAATAGAACAATTTTTTGTTTTTGACGTAGATGTTTAAGTGTTACGAAATATCATAGTGTTCTTTATTTTGTAAAATATGATTTATCGGCCTGTAAACTTATATAGAAATTTTAATTATTTGCGTGCATATTGCTCGCATGCCAAACCAATTCAGATGGCTTATAATGTGTTTGAGACCGAAAACACGCAAAAATCTAAACCACCTTTAATGATCATGCACGGTCTTTTTGGTTCTAAGCAAAACTGGAGAAACGTTTGCCGAGCTTTGGCATCAAAAACGAACAGAAAGGCAAACACTAAAATCTCTTAATTTTTGTGAATCAGGTTGTTTTTATTTACATTTGTTATGATTTAGATAATTGCATTAGATGCTAGAAATCACGGAGAATCACCGCATTCCAACGAGCACAGCTCATTACATATGTCTCTTGATATTATTCAACTTATGAAAAACATGGGAATAGAGAAAACGTCAGTGTTGGGCCATAGCATGGGTGGAAGAACTATGATGTATCTTGCGTTGAAATATGTACATATGCCAAAAAAGTTTGTAAACGCAGAATTATGTACTGTATATATTTATTGTTTATTGTAGCCGGAATATGTGCAAGACGGAATAATTGTTGATATATCGCCAATTTCTATTCCAAGAGAGGTTTTGCAAATGGAGCACCTTTTTTTAGCTCTCAAAAGTCTAAATGTTCCTTCGAATCTTTCGAGGGCTGATGGAAGGAAATTTGCTGAAATTCAACTAAAAAAGGTTTTAGAAGAAAAGGATACAGTAGACTTCATTTTACTAAACTTGAAGAAAACGGAAGACGGATCGTAAGTTCAATATAAAATTATATTTTAAACATACGAAAAATGATATCTACAAAATTTAAAACATTGATTGGCTCTACAAATCAGTTCAGATATTTATAAATTTCCCAGAATATTAACCTACGTTCCCTGCTAGCCGTAATATTGATTATTCCGACATTAGAAATATAATTATACTGATACTACAGCAAAGTATTCTATTGCCAAAAGCTAATTCATTTTATTACATTTTCCAAATATTTCTAAAGACCTAACTATAATTGACTAATCCAATTACGTTTAACTCTGCGAATACAATCCCATTTGCCAAAACACATGCTAAGTGAATTTATCGTTAAGTTTCGGCAAAAAATAATTTCTCTACGACAAAATGAAACTGATCGCAATTTGCTTAGTTATTTATGTGTGTACAATAGTAAATCAGCGCAAGTTGGAATGGCTGCCGTTTTTGTGTAGACAGTACGTAGACAGGATACGCTCCAATAAGTTCCACCGCTAAATGAAACAGCGTTAATCGAGGCAACTAATATATCAACTGTGACGCAGGAAAGATGCGTTCGTTCTGCGATTGTGGACTACAGTTGGAGTCTTTATTCTGGACAGACAGTTTAGCAAATAGGATTATGGGTATTCGCAGTTGAACAAAACTGGATTAGCATATTAAAGTTAGGCCTTTAGATGTTTATGTGTGAGCAAAGCAAATACAAAAATAACTTCTCATGTCTGATGCACTTTGTGTTGCTTGCCACCATGTGCTATAAACATCACAGCATTGTTTACTATTCCCTTTGCTCTTATGTACAGTAAGACCCCGCTTAACGCTGTTTCAGTACTACGCGGTAGTACAAAAGCGGTGCACTATATAGCGACGGTGTATACTACGTATCTTTTTCAACGCTCTTTTATTAGTCTGTCCAGAATAAAGATTCCAACTGTATTTTCCGAAATCGCAATCACAGTACGAACGCATCTTTCCTGCGTCACAGTTGATTTATTAGTTGCCTCGTTTAGCGGTGGAACTAATTGGAACGTATTAACCGCGTTAAGCGGGGTTTACTGTATCATCAAAAAAAAAAATCAAAATCGAGTTTTTGATTCATTATGATTCGTAAGGTTATCTAACATATCTACCAATTTTTAGATTTTTGCGACCAAAAATAAGGTTTTTATATGAATAATTCAAAATGACGTACCAACATGTAACGTATATAACGTTTTGTGCTTCTCCTGTAAAATTAGAAAAAGTGATGTTACGTACTTCAAGTCGCCGTAGTCGAGTAGGAAGTGTGTTGGCTTATTACACGTAAAGCCCGGGTTCGTATCCCTGGTCAGACATCAAAACGAAATATGAAAAAAAATATTTCTTCGGCGACTTCCTCTCAGCCGATTTCTAGCAAAAACTCTGAGACTAAATGAATCTGCCATAAAAAAGCTTCTCAAACAATCTGTCGTTCGGAGTCGTCGTTAAACTGTAGGTCCCGCCACTCACATATAAAATTAACGCACACTTCATGAGTAGTGTGAGAAGCTAGGCCGTAATCCTGACTGAAGGGTTGTAATGGCCAATTATGTTTTGTATGTATATGTGATGTTACGTACTTTTGGATTTCCGACGACGATATAGTCCCAACACTCATGTTCAAATGTCACGTAAAAACGTTAAGGAATTCTGTTTTATACAGATCGTTCCATTTTTGGTAAGCATTTACATTGCTCATCATATGGTAAAAACGAACGTACGTTACGTGGACGTGTTGCTAATCGGGCCTTTAGGCCTTAAGACATTTTCATTAAAAAAGAAACCCGTAACTGATGAAAATTTTGCCAAATTTTAAATGACACTAACTTTATAAGAGTTATTAGGTGTTCTTAATTAATCAGGGGTGTTACAGAATCCAAGATAAAATTGTTATTTATCAAAATTAAAAATCGATTTTGCAATGAATTTTTGTCATGTAATCTTCTTGGTTTTGCGTTGTAGTTAATGCGGCCCCTTTTAGTACAATGGGTCAATTCGACCTCCGGGTACTGTACTTGTCTTGATTGACAGGTGCACGTCCTCTAACCTAATGCGGCCCCTACAATTTATATGTAAATTTGATTGAAAAAGCTTGCACAACTAATCGCAATGTGCGAGGCAGCTGCTAAAGTTTTGTTTACGTTTTCCTTGTTAAAAGCAACTCTACAAGAATTGAATGACCGAAACTAACTACCCTACAAGAAATAAATAACCGAAACTAACACATACACAACTTACTACTACACATTTACTTTTTATTTGACTTTTTATGCTTCAGAGTTGTATTTGTTAATACATCACAGCTGTTGACTGTCAAATGACATGTAAATTTATTAATTTCAAAAATTCAATCGTAGTAGGCTTTTAAAACAGAAATTTATAGCGTCTTACGACGAAAGTTTTGTGTTCTTTGTGTTAAAAAAAAAGTGGAAACCAAAAACGTAAGTATTATTATTATTTTACTGCATCAACTTTAATATGCCTTAAATTTTTTGTACACATTTATAGAAATTACCAAAGAGTTCAAATTCCCATGAAGCTATACTCTTCCTATGGTGGTTTGGCGGTCTAATGATTCAACTGGTATGATTTTCTTCATGATGGGCTCTGCTGATAGTTTGAAGGCCACCATATTTACGGGGGAATCTTTAAGTGTACAAGGAGGATTTATGGATTCCTTACAATTTGCGACTGAGGTAGGTTTTTGATTTTTACAACATTTTGTCTTAAAATTTAATGTTTTAAATTATTTTGTTCTTTTATTTTATTCTGCTATTGGCCAATTGCTTATTTTCTATGCCATTTCGGTATTTGGAGCAGTAGTGTTTATAATGACTTTAAGTCAGGTCAAAAAATTTAAAAAAGACAAATAAAAATTATCATTTATTTAAATAGTTGCAATTGAATTATAAACTTTTTTTTAAATTTCAGGCTGCTGCTATTCTACTTTCTTGTGTTATATATCATCACAGCATTTCAGCGATGGGTATTATTATTAGTATTATTATTATTGTTATTATTACTAATTATAAAATAAATTATATTTTTTTTATAATAATTTTTCATTTTCAATTTATTCATTAAGTTTGACTAGTCACTGTTGACTAGTCACAGTTAACTAGTTAAATGACTTGTCAACAGTCAACAAGTTTGACTAGTAAACTAGTCATTTGTAACTTAAAAACAACGAAAGAGTGAGCAGGTTAGATATATGTTTTACAGTCGAAAAAATTCATATGTTAGAAAGAGAAGCAAAATCACATGTACACGAATGTTTACGTCAAGTTTTTCACATTGCCCTTAATAACTTGATGGGAAGTTGTGACTAGTTTATACGTCACACTTTACGGTCAAATAACTAGTTATTTTACTAGTCATGTTTTGGTAGGGTAGATTCACTTACTAACACATACAAAACATTTTATAGTTCTTTTGAGCTGTAGAGTTGCATTTCCAACAATTCATCATTAGGAGCGGTGGAATGACCGCTCATTTCATTATCACACTTGATGGCTTCAAATTTATTGTTACGAAAATGGAAATGGTGTTATCGTTTAACATTCAAATGATAAACAAAAGCTACCAAAACAAAAGACTTGTTTACATGATCAAAGAATAAACAAAAATATAGCAATGACATCAGTAAGAAAACAGGGGATAAACAAGTTAACAAACAGGCAACCACAACACTGCAAGGACAAACGTAAACAAAATACACAAACAACAATAATGGAAGCAACATGTTGACATTTATAGAGAAGGTCAGACATCAAAACCCAGTCATTCTCCTTCAAGAGCATTCATCAGACTATACCCTGCGATATAAAAAACAAGTCAGTCTTGTGTGAAAACGGGTTGCGTGTGAAGAGAATAATTGTGGTTTGAAGATCTCCGTTGCAAAGATATAACGAACAATTGTTAGTGTGTACACAGAAGAGTGTAAAGAAGAACAAATAAAGCAAATTGTTGTTGTTTAAATCAAGTTGCGAACAGTGGCACACGGAATTGTGCAAACAATAAAGGAATTATTTAAAACTAAACACAAATTTATTTTTATTTCCATTTGCAATCTACGAACTCATTTTTAAAAAGGTAAAAATGTAACAATTGGTGCCAGCAGTGGGATTGCAAAATTTAAAAGTAAAAATAAATAAATAAAAAAAGAAGAAAATCAAAATGAAACTCTCGGAACTAAGAGTCGAAGGGCTCAAACAAGAATTGGGTAAATTAGAGCCGCCAACAACTGGTAAGAAGAATGAACTCCAAATGCGGGTAAGGGAAGAACTTCGGTATAATGGCATTGATGTCGATACTTACGACTTTGAAGACGAATAGGAACGCGAAATATAGGCTCCTGCAACACCCAGCAGTACTGACATAAATTCGTTGCTAGCCGCTATGATGAAAAAAATACAAGCGTTAACCGATGTACAAGAAGCTCTAGAGCTGACAATCAAAAGCTATTTGCTGATGCACAGAAAAAATTAATGCAAAAATAAAAAATCTAGAACAAAAATGTATGTCAAAAATTGAAAAGAAGTTTGAAGCGACAGTAGGAAATACACGAGTCGGTCGGCAAAAGAATTACTAGTCTCGAGGAAAATTTGTCATATTTAGAAAAGGCCGTTGACGCAAAACTCGTTATAATGAAGGAGAAGATCAACAACCTCCAGAGCCAGCGACCCGAATCAGTACAAATCGTATCAGAAGGTACCGGCAGGATAAAACCACCTTGCTTTGATGGTAGCTCACCCCTATCCGTATTTGAACTCCAATTCGAGGCAGTAGCCAGCATAGACGGGTGGGACGATGAAGCAAGGCCTTGGAACTAATTTTGGCGTTAAAAGGTGTCGCAGCCGAGATTCTAGAAACCATGCTAGCCAGCTGCAGAAAAAACTACAGCGACTTAATGGTGTTGTTACGGCTTAAATGCGGCGACGAACACAAATGAGAACTATACCGCATGGAGTCAAGGTGACGTGCCTAAAAGGCTAACGAGTCACTTCAAGCCTTTGCAATGGATGTCGGGAGATTAGTGCAGCTTACATACCCAGAAGAAAACCACCCGTTGATAGACAATTTTAAAACCGAGGCGTTTGTTAATGGTATAAGCGACCCAGACATCAAACTAGCGGTATGTTCCATACAGAAGACAACCTTTGCAGAGACTGTTGTGGACTTCGCACTAGCCCTGGAGACCGCTCGCACGATTTGCAGACCACAAGTAAGCAAAGTGCGAAAAATGGATGTCGTGGAGGAAGAGGAATGCCTTTTAAATAAATTTAAAGAAATGATGAAACAAGTTTTGGAAGAAAACGGACAAATGTTTCACGGATATGTGTTTCAACTGTGGAAAAGGCGGTCATTTCCAATGAAACTGTAAAGCGCCACGAAAAAGGTCAAGATCCGTCTCGCCAGCAAGGAATAATAAACGGGCGAACCACCAGCCATCCACACAGGAGTCCCCGTTAACTAAAGCGAGCTAGCACTGAGGGGCAAGTGCTGGCTCCCACAAGCGAGGGCCCCATAATCTCCATATCAGTGATGCAGCAAAACAATAACAACCTTACGGCGTGTGGTTATATAAATGGCAGACAACACACCTTCACTATAGACAAGATGTAGTAAAGGGGAAGTATGAGGTACTTTGTAATATAAGACTACGAACAGCTACTGGAGAGTGTCACCATCCACGGAAAAACAAAGGCTAAGTTGACTAGCCAACAGCAGTGTAAGCTATTTCTTTACTGTTGCCGATATTGTGGTACCGATTTCATGATAGCCAATGACATCAATTTGAATATGGCGCAACAAATAATTAGTAGAATAGCCATGGTGAAATATGAAATTGATACTAGCGAAGCATAATGAGGTTAAAGAGCTAGTCGGAGGAGCGGTGTAATTGAACAAGAACTTGGCATAAGTTCTGCAACGAATATCAATGGCTGGACTCAAATTAAGCATAAAGAAATGTGCATTCTTCCAAAAACAAGTGAAATATTTGAGACATCTAGTTACAGCAGATGGCATATCCACGGACGAAGATAAAATACGAGCAGTAAAGAACTGACCTCGTCCCCAGAATCTTCGTGAGTTACGCAGTTTTTTTGGGACTATGCACATACTACAGACGCTTTGTGCCATCCAGTATCCAGTCCCAGGGGAAAAATTCATTTTAGACAGTGATACTAGCGGATATGGAATTGGTGGTGTAATTTCCCAAGTGGTCAATGGTACGGGGAAAGTCGTAGGCTACTATAGTCGCACTCGTCAAAGCCTGAACGGAACTATTGTGACCCGACGGGAGCTACTTGCAGTGCTGGAATGCATAAAACATTACCGTAAGTACCTGTACGGCCAACATTTTCTGCTAAGGACTGATCATTCCGCACTGAGGTGGCTGCTGAAATTCAAGAACCGTGAAGGACGGTTAGTACGTTGAGCGTCTCCAGACTTACGAACTTCAGCATTGAACACCGGAGGCATAAAACATGGGAATGCTGGTGGTCTCTCACGCCGACCTTGTAATTTGTAATGTAAATGGTGCGTGAAAGCCGAGAAGAAGGAACCCATCGTTGATATCCGGCTAAAGCAGATCGAAGCCGACGAAGACTGGTCCTAAGCACAAAGTGACCCAATATTTTCGAAGATTATAGCGGCTAAGGAAGAGGACAAATGACCTACCAGAAATGAGATATCAGCAGAAGGTCCTCTTACAAAAGCATATTTGGTGCAATGGGACAGTTTAAAAGTGATAAACGTGTGCTTATATCGACTTTGGGAAAGCGCTAGCAGGCCCTTTTCCTGTCAGCAATGCCGGAAGTGTATGCCATACCCAATCAAGAGAAGAACACAATAGTAAATGTTGTATGCCGCTACAGTTTTTCAATAGAGCTACATTCCGATCAAGGCAGAAATTTTGAATCAACTGTATTCAAGGAAATGTGTGACTTATACGGTTTTAAGGAGACTCTAACGACGCCGCTTCACCCACAGTCAGACGGAATGGTAGAACTGTTTAATCGACCCCTGGAGGAATACTTGCAGAAAGTAGTGAGCGAACGACAGAAGGACTGGGACGAACACATTCCGGGGTTTCTACTGGCGTACCTATCTGGGGCTGAGATAAAACTGCCCAGTGACTTAGAGTTTGGTGTTAAGCCCGCCACAGAGTGGGATGCCACATACACTTTAAAACAGGAAAGTCTATATGAACTTTTTGGATTTGTGCGCACACTTATAAAAATTGTCAGCGATATTTTGCGAATATCTTAAGAATTTAAAATTTTTCTATATTTGAAAATCACGCAAGACTACCAAATATACCAATATGCAGTAGGCTTGCATCTACTGTTATAAATTAGTAATTTATAAGCATAGCCATACATTCTGCAATCATACTTTAATGAAACAATTGAATTTGAATATAAATTATATTATTTATTTTTACTATTTACAGGTTTACATGGTCTTTTAACGTTAACGCTTTATACAATAATTTAAAGAAGTTTTCCGATTTTTCGGCCAAAATTGCTGGGCTTGAGCCATATAAAGGTCGAATAATGTTCATATGTGGAAATAAGTCAAATTTTGTTGAGTATGTTTTATTAATTGTTGCGTATAAGCATTAAAAATTCACATTTTTGGATTTTACTTACAGCCCTAACAGTTGGCCTGAAATACAGAAGTTGTTTCCAAATTCGGAGATTCATTGGCTTGATGCAGGACACTTGGTACACTTTGATCAACCGTCGAAATTTATAGACTTAATCGCTCAGTTCCTAAATAAATAAGATGAAAATGTAAAAAATTATCCTGTATACATTGTTTCATGTAAAAACACTCAGAGAATTCACGTAATGTTTTAACCTTTCACTCACAAAACTGATACGAAAAAGTCTTTGGGAAACTGAATTGTGTTTTGTAAAGTATTAACAGGCAAATTTATTTAAGTTACAAAAAAAACGTTAGTAAATTAGTAAGAAACTCTTGGGGCATACATGTATACATATGTGTCTGAACTGAAAAACTATTATTATACATTCTTAAATTGATAAAATATTGAAATTTATTGTATTCCATTCATAATTGGCATATTGTTAAAATTGCGGATCTGTTTTATGTGTCTTAAATTTCGATTATAATACGAGTTGAAAAGGAATTTTGGATTAGTCATTTTGCGTATTCGATTAGTAGCCATTAATTATTGGAACTGCCAACTTGAAGCTAAAAATTTGTAGTTGCCGAAAAAATGTTATTTGGTACGGGAAATCAATGATTGTTGGGTTTCAGTTGCAGTTTGTAATACCAATTTTTGCAACTGACAACGTCCATGGTGCATCAAAATAGTGAAAAAAACGTAGTTTTTAACTAGTTTGAAAAACACCAATGCAGCTTAAGCTCGAAGCACCACGTGCAAACTTTTAAATAAAGTATATTTGTCATATGTGGCTATGAGTGACGATGAGCATTGTTTATGCTCTTTACCCAGTGGCACCTTATCCAGAGATTGGTTCACGTCAACACAAATTCAGTGAAAGACAAACGTCAGCGCGGTAATATAGTTGAAAGAATGAATACGGATGAAAATAAACGTGAGAAATGAGAACGATAGCGATTATTCGGATAAAGTAATAACTCATACCGCTTCGATAATTTCATATTGCCCATGGAATTGTTATTAAAATAGCAAATATAATTTTGTATAAAATTGTATTATTCAATAAAACGTATCAATTCACTACGAATTGATGTTAGAAAAAAAGGAAATTAAAGTAAAAGGTAAAATATAATAATATAAAAACACCAAAGCTTCAAATTGAAATGTCTTCAAATTGTTTTAATTTCAAAGTAGAAGCTAGAACATGCCCGAATGGGGTCCAATTCGCTTAATTAGATTATAAATTCTTTTAATCTACATGTTAGTCAATTGCAAAAATTTAAAAAAATTATAATAAATTGTAGTCAAAGGGTGGACTTAATGCTACTTTCATATAAAGGAGTAACTTACCCTTCGTCATTAATACTTTTATAGGAAATTAAAATATTTAATAGAACACAATGACGTTTATTGAAAATAAAAAAAGAAAATATATATATATATATGTATATATATTACATGCAGTTCTTCAAAAGCAAAAGTTCTAATTTAAAAAAAATTAAAGTGCAAAAAAGCTATACTTTATAGAACCTCTTGTCCAATAACCCGAATGTAAACTTTGTCTCTTTGTCTTTATATATTCAATTGCTGAGAAGAAGTAGTTTGCGACATCAGAATTTCCTATAAAAAAATCATATGAATGATTTCTCTACATTACTGATGTAAAAATGTTTGTGAGTACATTGAATCAATATGAATATTGTTGCCGATAGTAATTTTTTGAATTTCAGCTAAGGGTTTAAATATTAATTCCGCCGTCGTAAGCATAATCCGCTTTGTTGTGCATTACAAGTTGGCCATCAACAAAGTAGAAGCTATCCGAACGTGTTTCAAAAGGGTTGGAGATCATTTCGGCAACTAAAAAAACAATAATTAACATTATTATATGAAAAAGTGTTAATACAAAATAAGCTTAAGAACGCTTCTGAGACATAGACTAATAATAACTTGCAAAATATAGTATATAATTGGATGTAATATTTTATGTTTTTATGCGAATTTTGTTATCTTAATGTCATTTATAATTTTTTAAGTTTTCAATTAATTTAATTTAATTTCTTTATTTCATTTAATATATTATACTGTTTTACAAATGTCTTATATATATTAAAGAGTTTAGAAACGTTGTTTCTTTTCTACTTAGTAGTTAAATTTGAATTTTGTGAGCTTTTAAATAATTTTTAGTATACAAAAGGAAGGGGAAAAATACACAAAGACCTTTATGAAAAAAGTAGTTAAAGTGTAAAAATTTGTACCAGAGTATATTGAATATAGTTTTACAGCTGGAATTCATTTATATGTAGATATTGAGAAAATTGACATCTGTAGAAATTTAGAGTTAACCTATTTATTTTATCCTGAACGAGTTCAATGCCAGATAATGTGTGGAGTCGTTGTGTAGAATAATGCCAAGGAAGATTATATAACATCTTAAGGAGCTTGTTTTGGGCTATTTGAAGTTTTTTAAGATGACATTTAGCAGAAGTAGTCCAAACCGGGGCACAGTAAAATATTAAAGGGTGAAATATGGACTTGAGTATCAATTTCTTGTTATCAATATTAAGAAAACTTTTCCTGTTAATAAGTGGGTACATTATATAGATTAATTTGTTAATCTTATCTAATAAATAAGGTATATGGTAAAGTGTTCAATTAATTTCATTTTTTTTATCAATTCCTTTTTCAGATAACGCGATATTAAAATGAGCTGACGTATAATAAATAATTTTACAACAAACAATATATTCTATAATAAATTATTAATAAGTAGTAAGAGGATGTTCAAATATTATATTTATTTTTTTCCAGAAATCAATTTGTAAGTTGCATTTTTCACAATACTACTTAGTAGTATGTATTCACATAAACGTGCAATGCATTCTAATATTACTATCTTTTTCTCTTTTATAAACTAAAAATCTGTTAGATGGTAAAGCAATTTTTTGAGACTTTAAAGTTACTATTTGTAAAAAATATTATAAAAGTTATTATAAATATAAAAAACTTGTGTTGTTTATCATGTTTTTTAATCATTTCTTGTCATCATGTTTTCTTAATTTCATTGGATTGTTTACAAGTCCATCACGCTTCTATACATAAACGTCAGCAATAACAACTTTTTTATTATTGTATACTTACATTGGCTCAAACGTATGACTCCATTCTCGCCTGATTCCTTGTTGAAACTGCTCGACTGTGCTGATACTGGATTTATAGAGCTTACCGAGTAGTTTTGAACAATTATGGATAAGCTACAGCTTCGAATCGTTGTCCTGGTAGGAACAAATGTGTCCATTATATTTTTCTTATCAGCACTTTGTTTAAAGATGCACAAATACACATTAGAATGGATTCATTTTACTGTCTACATAGTGAATATACCGTACTTCTGCACTGGATACACATCCCCCAAATCTTTCCATTGAAATAGAAAAATTGGCATTTGAATAAACTCATACCAAGTGTCCAATTATACGTTTGAGCCACTGTGTATACTTTTATAGTACTTATTTAGTATACATTTAGTATTTGAAAATTTTCTATAAAACCATTACCACCGAATATGTTAGAGAGGAAATTGGACGTTAATTTGAAAATATAGAAAACATTATTAAATTTGCATATGCTATACACTGCTGTTCAATAAAATAGATTCACCATGATCAACATCTTGCAATTAATTAAAGAAGAGTCACGCTTCAAATTTCTGAAATGTATCGGAATTATATTCATAAGAGGCCAGTAAACAAAGTGCAGTTACTCTTTTACATATACTCCTTTGCATAAGATATGTATAGCAAACCTTTCGGAGAGCAGGTAAACCTATTTTTTTGAACAGCAGTGTATATCAACACAAATTGCCATTTTAAGAGAATTCATTCGACGCACGTTTTTTTTAATATTATAACATACAACAAAATTTAAATAAAATTGATATATTTATAGGTTTTTTGTTATGATGTATTTTGAATATCAAATATATGTTTCCGCAACTAAATTTTCAAGCACTACTTTCAGGTTTTTGGATGCGGAATACGCATACGTATTGTAACATACGTACATATTTAGAGTAAGGGCGCAATAACTTGCTCTAGTGTAAGAAGAACTGCTTTAAACAATTCAGATTCTTTATTTTAAAAATATCTACTTATAGAAGAAAAATATAAGGTTTTGACTGATGGTTTTCCATGCGAAGAAGCTGCCGCTTACTTACTAGATTGCCCATACAGTAATAAGTTACTTAATTTTGACTTCAACATACAATAACTGTACTTGATTATCATTTACATCAATAATCCACTTCGAAAATTTTTTATAATTGAACCAGGGTTAGTATCTCTTTTTTCTTAATATCTAATATCTTTTTTTTATTGGTTTTTTGTTTAAATTTTGAACCTTCGCCTTCGTTACTCGCACAAAACCCTTACAGAAAAAGCTATAAAAGATGTGTTTAGAAAAAAAGGCAGGAAAGGCTAAATGAAACAACTGAAACTAAATCGCATAAAAATTAACTAAATTAAACTTTACAAAAGCTAACCTTGTCATCAAGCTCCAAATAAGTGAACAAACTTATAAAATATTAAAAGAAATTAGTGTATACAGTGGCTCACAGCTTATTTCGTGTGCTTAATTGTCTATAGTAAATTTGACTTCCATTTTTTATAATGAATTTTAAATAAATTTATAAAAGTTTATTTTTAGTTCTTATTACAATTAATCTAATTTTATAAACAAAAAACATGGGTTTATGATCTGTCGTTATAAAAAATAATACAGATTAATTTGCTATAAAGAATTTGGCACACGAAATAATCCGTTAGTCACTGAATATCCGGCAATGACTGTCAATGAAAAATTGAATATTACCAGGGATTGCCAAAATTATTTCAAACGGTGACGAGAGATGCTAAGGTGTCAATCTAACATAGAGGAGAAGTAAGTTAACACAAATCCAGCAAAACTAGACATTAAACATCATGTAATTCCTTTGATTTTTTGTATTTCGATAATTTTGGTGAAAATGTTGATAAAGGCAAGACGCAGATCGAACTCACATATACAATAACTATGAAACGATTTTTCTAAAAAAAAAAAATAAAAAATAAAGTAATATATAAAATAAAATAGTAAAATAAAACATAAAAATTAATAAAAAGTAAACGAATACGTAAAAAATGAAATAAAAATGAATCATAGATAACGATTTTAAGGATCATCAATTTAGATTTAAGGATATCCAAAATATCATCTACAAAATCTACGCAAAAGTTGTAATATTATATACAATTTTTAACTTTGTATACTTCAGCAAAAGCTAATATATTCCCTCTCAAGAGACTTTGAATTGTTGCAGTCAGTGTATTATGTGTGTATAAATTGTTGCATAACAGCAATTTTTAATACGGATTCATTTTTATCATCTTCTTACAGACGAAGGCCTTGATAGTTTTAATTTTAATACATAACGTTAAAACAAATATGTAGAAATAAATCTCTAATAAATACTTAAAGGAAAGCTTATCTCATTATATACCCAATGAACATGTGATCCGCTAATTTCCTTTAGAATTATTTACAGGTTTTTAATTTAAATATAAATTCTTAGTTTTCATATTAGCCAATGTATTCTGTAATGTATTGGTCTTCCTTCGTTTTTTTAATTGTCATTCGTTTTTTTAATTGTTTAAAAAATGCGCTAACACATATTTTCCTCTACAATAGCACAATCGGTCATAATAGATTCAATCCAGACTATTTACAAATAAATTACAAGAAAACTAGCATAATTCAAATTCAAAACAAATTTTATTTGTTATGTACATATATTTTATTTGAAAACTATATAATTTCTAATACCGCATGGCGACACATCAAATTTAACTGATGAAATTTTCATATGAATATTAATTTTGCTTGCGCAGCAACAAATCAAAATTTTACCTTCAAACTATATACATCATATATTTGTAGTGAAGTTGAAGATAGACCATATGATTTACACAATGCACGTATTGGGAAGCAATGATACGTGTAACTCCTTTAAATAGATGAAGACTTTTCAGTAACTACTTGGGAAAAGTGTAGTTTCAATGACTTCCATATTAACTAACTAACTCACTCAAAATGTATAACGAAGAGAATGTTAAGAGGCATTTTTATCTATTTAGTCACAAAGCAAAATTTAACATTATTTTTGAAATGATATAAGAGTGACGACAATCTGATTTAACTAAGCCCTTTACAGCTGCAATAGCCACCATTAAATCTGCAGTAATGCATTCATTTCAATACTATGGTAAAACACTCACTTGTACTGACAGTTTAAATGCAAATAGTGCAAAATTTAAAATTCAAATTTAAAATTCATGTTGGTATAAAGTGCAATGAATTTGCGAAAAATGCCTTGAATATAACACGTGCCACTGAAATATCAAATATTTCGACAAATCTGTACATGACGTGAAGACTCTAATATAACAACTTCACAATAAGTGAATGCCTTATGATGGATCAGTTAAGAGTCGACATTGATATGACAGAAATGAGCCTTCAGTCAGTTCCCACTATAATGTTCACTTAAATGTTGAACATATTCCCGTTAAATGTCTACTTTCTGTCAATTTGTATACCTACTTGATTTTGAACTTTTTATTAGCTTTTCTATTGCATAAATAATAATTTAATTTGTTTGTATTTGTTTAACTAACTAGGTTTAATTTTTTCACAATTTTGGAAATTCGCCACTGGTTTAATAATCGGAACTGTTTATTAATTTTGTAATATATGAATATTATTCCTAAATAATAATTTATTAAATAAATTTTAATTACTTTTTTTGATATAAGCAAAGTGCTATTTTTATTTCAATAGAAATTACATACCAAGTTCCGGTGGCAGGTTGGGAAATTCGTAGATGTGTTCGCAGCTATTTCGGGAATGTGGAATGCAGTAACCAAACTCAAAGTCAAAAGTCTTTAACAGTCTATCACGGAAGAAATGACGTTCTATCATACGAAAGTTGTTGACTGCCTTATTCCCGACAGTGAATTCAACACTAAACAAAAAAATGCAAACATTTACGGTTAAAGTACTCCAAAATGTAATGAAAAAAAAATATATATATTACGTAGCGCCAACTGTTTTTAAGTTGAGAAATGCCGGAGTAAATTGGTATCGAACATATCTCCCAGCGTTAGGATCTGAGTTTTCTTCCAAACAAAGATCTTCTACTGCGGAAGTCATATTCTCAACATTAACATCTGCAAATTGTTCACTTGGAGGTTTTGCTATTTCAAAAAGAATAGCACCACTCTCCATGTCACGTATTTTAAATCGAGTAAAATCAATTTCATATATATTCGCGCTTGGTGAACACAAATAATCCTCGCTTATTTTATTTAAACGTAATACATCATCCGGGGTAATAGAGCAAATATGTACAACGCTCTCGTTTTCAATAGTATTGGAATTATTGGATGCTGGTAATGTATTTAGTTGTTTACCAATTACACTCATTATTAACTGCTCTTTTTATGTATTCCAAACAATTTGTGAATAATATTTTAAAAATGTTATTTAAAACAATATCATTCTAAATTGTTTAAAAATATGGTTCATACTATTTACATTACGAAAATTGTTTGTTTTCGATTTCCTCTAATTTCCTTTTTGGTTTTTTCAGTGTTACAATTTAATTAAATACTGCGTACACTTGCACAAAATACGAACGAATATCAAATTTAAAGTCCTTACACTGAAACTTTATATATGTAAAGAACCAGCGAAATATCGAGTTTACGTATATTTAAACATATTAAAACAGAGGTAAAAACCTCTGTAATATTATAAAGCTATTTCTTCTAACGGTCATTTCCCATACCATTGGTTTGATAGCAAAAATAATGCAAATCATTTGTATTAGTTTTCAATATCAATTACAATTTTTTATTCAAATTAATGTTTTTTGTGCAGTATAAACTTTTTTCTTAGTTATACTGTAGTTTCACGTCCATATTCCATTTCAATTTCTTCACACTACTATCTGTTCAAGGCGAATTCATAATAGGTGGGATTAATATTACAATAAGTACAACAATACAAAAACAACAGAGCATTTTGTTTTTGTTAAACAGGAATCATATTGTCAAAAACAGCTGACTAACGAATGACGATGGGAAGAAAAATGTTAAAAAATGTTCTAAAAAGTTTTAAGTAAAAAGTAAATAGTAGATAATTAAGTCAAAACAAGAAGTAAAACATTTTACTTTAAAAATATTTTGGTCGGATCAATTAGAAATTATAGCTCCCCGTATGCGGGAATAGGCAGAATCGCATCCTAATTCTCCATTTAATTCAAGGACAAAGAGGTACGAAGAGGTATGTTGATAAAGTTATAGAAATCTCCATAAAATAAACATGAAACTTTAATTTTAGCCAATTTTAAGTGGACATTCTTCATCTCTGGATGGAATTGCTAATTCTCTCACTTCATCTGTAAATTAACGCATATTAAATATTAATATATATTAATTACGAGAAATATATAAATTAAAACTACTGGTGGTGTTTAAATACATAATTTTTATATTGAAAAACAAAGCATCATATTGGACGCCGACATCCTGTCAACAAATAATAGTTAATAGTTGTTTTCATGTATGGGACAATTGATAAACATAGTTGGAGTGTTTAAAACTATATATAAATAGAAAAATATACGAACTTCTGACATAATAAGAAAAAACGAAACTGATAACCAAAACAAACTAGGCAAAAAGCCAAAATTCATCAGCTGGTAAATCGTTCCCACCTAATATGAATTCGCCTTGCTATCTGTTCGAAATTCCTAGAAATTGAAAGCTGCGACGTAGTCTGTGCACTACTTTTCATTAAATTTTACATCAATTTTCGTTTTTGAGATGCATTCAACAAGAAAACAACAGCATATTACAAGGGCAGCATTTTTGAATTTATGAGTATGTTAGTAAAAAAAATATTGAAAGGCCAAAATTTATCTTGAAACCCCCGCGTTACACACGCGAACTGCATTTATAGCTGACATTGCTTTCATAACAACCAAGACCATATATTGGAGTTGAAAATCGATGGTGGTGTCCAAAGGATTAATTATAAAGCTTAATTTTTAATAAATAAACAAATTTGACGTTAAGAATCTCGTTGTGTAATAGTTAATGCATAAGTTGGTTTTAACGTTCAAACTATACACTGATTTTAATGTGAAAAGCAGGATTTAACTTTAGGTGTGAAAACACTATTAGGCTCTTCTAGTAAAAAGGAGCGAACACTGTCTCGAATCAAGGAAAAAAAGAGACTTTTTCATAAGTTACAAAATTTTACAAATAATGCCGTATTCAGTTTGTGGGAGGAATGAGGAAAACGGGTACCCACAAAGTTGCATCCGCCTTTGAACGTCGTTTATAGATGATAGTAAATGTATGTAGGTAAAGGAGGCTGTCCACCCACATGAGATCACAATTATTCATTTCGCCAATCCTGAAACAATTTCGAATGTTTATTACATACATTCAAATCGTCCTGCATATTAGATCCAAAGGTGATGTTTGCTTCTCTGTTCTTCGTGAGTGCCCGTAATTTAGCGTCCATTAATGAATCCTGCAGCCAATCTTTCATAAGCCACGTAACCAGCTTTTTCCGAATCTGTTGCACTATCCTGACCTTACATAAAACCGCTCAATTGTCTATTATAATTTCGCAGGTAGGTAAAGAGGTTCCAAATGTGGAGAATTCACCGCAAAGCCTGGCGGTTGTGTCGCGAATGGTTAATCGATCCGCTCTGAAGTTGCCTGGAATGTTATTATATCCCGTTACTCATATGAATATTATACCGTTCCGTTATCTCTTTGAAATGCTTATGTCAGCTATAAAATGATGTTAAATTAGAATTCCACTTGTGATAACCCAATACAGTAATGTCCCCTTCAGATATTTTAATGCTTAATAATTCTATGATGCCAATGCTCATCACACCCTATAGGGCAGTGCTGACATAAATAATAGGGGTGAGACGATTCTGGATTTGATGTTTCTTAATAGGCTTAACATTTATAACGTTGGCAACACGACGACTTTTAGAAATCGTGTTAGGGAAGCTGTAATTGACATTACGCTCTCTATCATGGATAAGTCTATGATTAGGGACTGGAGGGGTTCAGATGAGCGTTCTTTCAATAACCACCAACTGATATCCGTCAGTATTAACCTATATAGTGGCTTTCATTAGCCTTTTAGGAATCGAAGAAGAACCGATTGGATCAAATTTGAGAAGGCTGTGGAGGGGGAGCTTGGCGCCTTTAGGGTTCAATGATCGAATTTGATCTTTGACGAATATTTTATAGTCTTGTTGCCCTCTTACATATTCGGGTAAGAAGAGCCAGCTAGCCTGGTGGAATCCGGTACCTCATGGATATAGATAGATATAGTTTTAATGATTATAAAAGGGAAATAAAGCTCTCAAAAAGAAACACCTGGATGACTTTTTGCGTAAGCATCGATGATAACCCCGTCTGTATTGCTGGCATTATGCCCGAAATCAGGAGGAAATCAGTACCAGGATCAAATGGGATATATGTAAGCAGCTTTGAGCCTTTTAAGTCGCCTGGTCAAGACGGTATCATTCCCGCTTTGCTTCAGCATGCTGGACGTGTATAAGGAATGTCTCCGGTAGTGTAACATACCTAACGGTTGGAAGATGTGCTTGTTGTGTTTATACCGAAAGCTAGTAAACCCAGTCACATTGGCCCTAAGAATTATAGACCTATATCGTTCTCATCCTTTCTTTTGAAAGCTTTGGAGAGATTTATCGATCTATATTTGAGGTCAAACAAGGACCGGTTTCCGTTGAGTAGGTCGCAACATGCTTACATTAAGGAGAAGTCGGTTGAGAGTGCTCTTCATGATGTGACAGGTTTTGTTGGCTACGGGTGAGTGCACACTTCGGCTTTCCTAGATATTGAGGGGGCCTTCAATGATGTTACCACTTCTATTGAGAATTCACTAAGGGATATACATGCCCCAGATTTTCTGGTGCGGTTTATCACCCACATGTTGGGTAATAATGATTAATCCGATCGAATCTGGGTGGATGCTCCATCGTCAAGCGTACAACCAGGGGTACACAGCAGGGGTGGGTCCTATCCCCTCTTTTGTCGCTTCGGTTGCAAATATTGGTTTGAGGCTTCTGGAAAGTAGGGGCTTTAAGGTTGCGGCACCATTCTGGTGGGTGGAACATTTTTGTCGACGCTGGGGGAACTGATGGAGTCTGATCTTGGAATTTTATCCTCTTGGGCTACCAACTGCGGTCTGGGTATAAATCCGAATAAGACAGACCTCGTTTTGTTCTCGCGTAGGTACAAAATTGAAACCTTCCGTTGTCTTCTGAAGTCAAGTACTTTGGTGTCGTCCTGGACAGCAAGCTGATCTGAAACGAAACACCGAGGAAAGAATGAAGAAGGGACTTATTGCTCTCTACCAGTGTAGGAACTCCATAGGTAAGAACTGGGGTCTTCCGTCTGGGGCCATTCGGTTGTTGGTTATGGTTATGTTGTTTAGTGTTGTGCCTTAGATAAGAGTTTTCAACGGAAAATGTTAGATAAGGTTCAGCGGATTGCCTCCTTAAGTATCACTGGAGTGAGGAAGAGTTGTCCTCAGGTTTCCCTTGACACTATGCTCTGCCTGACTCCGCTCGATAGCTCACTCCAGAGTTCTGAATGTCGTCTTTCCCGATGGTGACTTTCAGAAAAAGTCACCGATTATATTGTGCCTGAGGCTATGTTCCTGCCTGGTTTAAGAGTAATTATATCGGAAAGGGCACAATGGAATGGTGGGATACTCCAGGGGCAGAGAGGTGTACTCATCTTTACAGATGGGTCTAAGTTACATAGGTGGATGTACAGGTGCTTGGGGTTTTCTGTAGGGAACTCGGTCTTGAACTTCACTTCAGGTTAAATGATGAGTGCAGCGTGTTTCAGGCGGAGATCTTCGCAATCTTGAAGGCTATTGAGGCTATAGCTGGTGGCCTAGCCTCGGATTCGGAAACTTATATGATCTTCGTTGACAGTCAGGGCCATTGCGTCGGCCTGGTGCAAATCACAGCTCGTTCGCAACTGCAAGGAGTTGTGAGGGACTTTTGGTCCAGACCCTATCCGTCTATGCTGGGTTCCGGGTCATAGCGGAATAGTGGGTAATGAGACGGCAGATGCTCTCTCTAGGTTATGTGTGATTTAATAGTTGGTCGTGACCCCCCAATCTGCCACCTCTATGGGCTCATCAATGGATGGGTCAGGGGGGAAGAGAAGATGCGTTGGGGGAACGGATCGGGTTATTATGTTTCTAGATGTCTATGGTCTGCTATAGACAGTGTTAGAACAGGTGTGCTACTGGGGTTGGACAAGGCCAGTTTTAGGTTAGCTATCGGATTTATCACAGGGCACTGAGAGATTCGGTCGTTGTCCTGTATCTGAAACAGAGCCCAGCCGGACTATTGCAGGTTATGCGATTTGGAGGAGTTGGAAACTGCCAAACACCTTCTCTGTAACTGTCCGGCCCATAGTAGGTTGAAGACCTTTGGCTGGGTTTTCTTTGAGGGTTTGAATTCTGTGTCAAGAGCCGACATCAAGGCGCTCCACAGATTCATTAGTTGCTTGAGCTGGTTGAGAAGTGCTAGGACTTCATCAGTGTGGTCGCGCTCTCACTTTTTTCTTTTGTTTGGTCTGTGTAATTCCTTCACTCCCTTTCCCCCTTCCCTACTTCCTCTCCCTTTCCTATACCCTCTATTATCCTTCCAATTTTAAGGACGTTCCGTACAATAGGTCAATTCAACCTCCGGGTACTGTACTTGTCTCAATTGACACGTCCTCTACCTTAACCTAAACGTCCTCATATGTGGGGAAGCTCGAGAAAAGGTTGATTGTATTAATGTAGGTATTATTTTCAGGTTTTTAAATAAAATTCAAGAATTTTCAATAATGCTAAAAAAACGCGTCTGCTCATTTTGATGACTCGTAATTTGTACGTCATAAATCCCACATGTAGAAGAAAAGTACAAATAAAATTTGAAATAGTTCAAATCAATCAAAGCCGAACCTAAGCTTATACTGAAAACTTTTCTTACATAATTTAAAATTATAAAATATGGTGCTATGGGCTTTAAATACAGGATATTATATCAGCTTGGGACGTAAAATATGCCATTTTTTCGGGGTCACTTAGATCAATTGCATTTCCTCATTGAATTCCGCGTTTAGCAGCAAAGAGTTCCAGTTCAGAGTGCTGTTAATCTTGGCGGTTAAATATTCGGGTAGACTGGGAGCTAATACTTGTTGAATTGATAGAAGTTTTACTATGAAACTAGCTCTTGCATCTTGTAAATGTTTTTTCTTGAATAAAGGCGCATTGGTCTAGTACTGTGGTATCACAATGCCCCTAATTGGTTTAAGTGTGTCCATCCAACTTCCTTCAGTGAACAGCCACCTCCACATACCTACCCAATTTAGATCGGAGAGTATTAAGCGAGGAACCTTTATCGGATCACTGGATTCTCTTACTTACATAATTGGCCATTACAATCCTTCAGTCAGAATTACGGCCTAGCTTCTGAACACCACTCATGTTGTGTGCGTTAATTTTATAAATGAGTGGCGGGACCTACAGTTTAAAGTCGACTCCGAACGACAGATTTTTTTGAGAAGCTTTTCATGGCAATTTTTACTCTCAGAGTTTTTGCCAGAAATCTGCTGAGAGGAAGTCGCCGAAGAAATATTTTCATATTTTCGTTTTGATGTCTGACCTGGGATTCGAACTCGGGCCTTTCGTCTAATAAGCCAACACACTACCTACTAGACCACGGCGACTTCTCAGGATTCCCTTAGGTTGTCTAATAATTCTAATACCACTATTCAGAAACAAAAGGGAAACTAATTGAGCAACATATAAGAAAACCTTAGCTAAACATTTCGACGAGCAACCGTAAAGCCAATCAATATGAGTTCGGGAATAATCTTACGCTGTTAAATAGGAACAGTACTAGATTAGCAAAGTGTAACGGACACAGTCGAGGACATAAGTTCAAGCTTACAGACTATAACAAACGGATAAGGAAGGCTGAACGTGATAGCTTTAGAAGCTTCTGCTAGGGAACAGTATCTTTCTTGGAGGTAGCAAGCTCTTGCAAGATTAGGATCCGGAAAGACGAAGAGAAAGTAGAAGTTATGCTGTCGAAATAGGAAGAGGGGAGGATAATAATGGGTAGCCAAATAGTGGGTCAGTGAATTATAACATTATAAATAGGCAAGTTGTGATTCATATATGTAAGCAAACAATTTCCCAAATGGAAAAATATTCGACTCGTTAGTGAGATAATATCACAAAAAATTAAGGTAAAACGCCTGGGATTGACACTGGATAATTAATTGACGTTTAGTCATCACATAGAGAGCATTTGTGGAAAGGTCAGACATGCCAAAATGATATGGGAAGGCTTACACAGAAATACTGGACACTTAACACAGTAAGTATTCACTAGATATAAACTATGATGGTGAAACCAATAGTCCATAGTCATCTACGGAGCAATTGTCTGGGCAGATAACAAATCTCAAGCTCAAATGATGTCGCAACAGACACAGAGACAAGCGTATGTTGGCATAACATGTACATTAAAATCTATCGGTTGTGGTCCCAAGAAACCCAAGGTTCTGCTTAATACCAGTGCAATCCGGTTCTTCAGAACTTCTGTCAAGAACGTTTTAATTTGCGCCATTCTAGATCAAAGTTATGCTGAGAGAGCTATCAGTCGATTGGAAAGTGACAGATATTGCATATCTTGATGAGATCATGGACCTCATTAAAATGTCTAACCATGGCTTGCCGGTAGACAATTGGCGTCTGGCCAAGACCGGAGAATGCAATAATAAAGGATCCCTCAATGAGGAATCTCTCCCTGGGAACATTGAATACATTCTATTCTGGGAACATTGAATACATTCTATTGAGAATATTCTACGACTTTGGCAATATACCACATAGTAAATAAGGCCGACAAAGACAAGCATACCCCAGATGTGTCGGATGCGGAGGTTCCTCCCATGGAAGATGCTTCCATAAAGGAATCTTTAACGGGTGACTGAGCGTCGGAGTACTCTTCGTTCTTCCTTTAGGAGCGTGCGATCATATTGCCGGAACATACATACATACATACATAATTGGCCATTACAACCCTTCAGTCAGAATTACGGCCTAGCTCCTCGCACCACTCATGTTGTGTGCCTTAATTTTATACTTGAGTGGCGATACCTACAGTTTAAAGTCGACTCCGAACCACAGATTTGGAAAAACTTTTTCATGGCAGGTTTATTTAATCTCAGAGTTTTTGCCAGAAATTTGCTGAGAGGAAGTCGCCTAAGAAATATTTTTTTTTCATATCTCGTTTTGTTGTCTGGCCTGGGGCTCGAATCCGGGCTTTACGCCTAATAAGCGAACACACTACCTACTAGGCTACGGCGACTGCCGGGACACTTAGATTAAAGTTTTTTCTCCAACAAAGAGATGGACACCATAGTTATGAAGGTAGTTCAGATTAAGCTTCATCACTCCAAAGCTACTTCGTTTGGACTGTTTAATGGAAGACAAGATATCAGTTTGGCTCAAGAACCATGGATTCCAAATGATCGAGTTTGCGGACTCAATTTAAAGGGTGCAAGATGATTGTGCCTCCCCGCGTGAATAATAAGGGAGCTTGATTCCTAACCATGAATGGTATTAATAACTTTCTTCTTAATCATTTTATCTATGCTGACAAGTGGTGATTGAGTTAAGCTCTTACCAACCTGGGAGCAAACTCTTATGGGGGGAATTCCCTACATACCGCACGAATACTTCTGTCGACCTAATAGCTGTCTAAAGCGCTCAGTGGTGGTAGTCAAGAAATGAGAATTAACTTTATTAATTGGTACTGATGCCAACTCTCCCACCTTATGTGGGGAAACTCCAATACTAATGAAAGAAGTGAATCAATATTTGAGTTTTTTATGGAATTTATTCAGTGCGTAGGGAGGCCATTCACTTCACACTCTCATTTCACAATTCATTAAAGCTGGCAGACTTCACAAACTTCTGACAAATGTTAACTGTGAAATAGGCCGACTAATAATACTAAAATACTTTATCACGTGGGAGACCTTTAGGGTACTTTTTGACAAACACATTTTGAATCATAACTCCAATTGGGCCATTGACTTATTCAAACGTTTTAAAACACTAGGTACTGAAGCTATTATACCTGCAAAATGAAAGGAAGGAACTCTGGGCCCCAAGCTTTCCTCATTAGGCAAGATTTGAGTCTCAAACCAACCATCACATCACATATTGTCTCTCAGGCCATGGTGTAGATAACTTTGTTTTATGGTATACGTGCCTGGTAGACGTCATGCAAATATCAATATCATTGTCTACTGATAGGCAGAGGACAGACATCTAATTTGATAATCAGTGCGTTCTGTTCAACTACAACAAAAATCTGGAAGTTTCCAATGATACCCTTGAAGTTTATGCTGATGACTATAATGTATGTTAGGGTGGCTGTAGTTTTTTCTATTAAGGGCTTTGATATTGAACATTCTTTTAGACTACCTGACCACTCCAGTGAGTAAAAATCTTTTGCTCTACTCTCTAACGGACGCAGTTTCAAGGAACTCTTATATGGGTTCCGGGACATAGGGATTTCGTTGGAAATTATATTGCTGATGAACAGGCCAGAGCCGGTATAAAGCTCGCAATCTGTGACCTGTTACAGGACATAGGCATTCCGATTGCTTCAATTAATTTGGATATTGAACACACTTATCACAGGGAAGTTCAATCTCGTTGCTAACAAGAGGGTATGTGCAATATTGCTAGACTCTGCTACACACGCTTGTATAATAAAATTACCGATTCACGTCCCCTGGCCAGACAGAAGTTTTTGAACTCTCACTTTCTGACGTGTTTCACCGAATTTGCTGCAATAGCGAGATTTATTTTGGACTAGGGATAGTTTCTTTTATGAAATGTCTGGTCCACGGATATAATAGATTGTGTTATCGCAATGGGCTTAAGTGGGTCCTCTTCCTCTAACGGCGTTCACTAACTTACCTAGCCTATGGGGCCTTTGGCTGGCCGAACAGAATAACTCTGCAAACGGCTTAAATGGAGTTGGACAAGATACAGAGCTCAGCCATTATTGGCACTAAAAGCTCTGCTTTATTTAAGTTCGCTTCACATGGAACCGAAGTTCGGTTTGTTGGAGACTATGGTTATGGTAATGGGAGAAGAGTGTAAAATAAAATTCATTAGGGACAGAAATAATAAATTTTATGAAACTTATTAATAAAATTGAATAGAGAATTTTTGAAAGAGGGACTAGTGTGGCATAGAGATTAGTTAAGTATAAATCCGGAAGTTTAGATCCTAAAATGAAATATTCTGTATCCATGGGGAAACTTGGGGTATTTTCCAAGCGGAAGCCTATGCGACCAAAAGATGTGCTGACAGAGAAATACCATCTGACATTCAGGTCGCCATCGAAATCGAAAATGTTTGGGACTATCTTGGGAAACTGAATCAACTAGGATGGAAAAATTGGAATACCGCCCGCTGAGTGCCAGGTCATATGGGAATCTATTCCAATTAGGAAGCAAATGTAATGAGGGGAGTTCCCACCCAGAACCTTTTTAAGGAGCGGACGCATATGCTTGGAGCGGTATACTTAACGGAAGGAATGATAAAGAAATTAAAATTGGAAGTGATCTAACTTATGCATTAAGGCCAAACCTGGACGGTCTTTTGACAAGCCAATTTAAACACAAATTACATACATTATTGGCCATTACAATCCTTCAGTCAGGATTACGGCCTAGCTTCTCAACACCATTCATGTTGTGTGCGTTAATTTTATACTTGAGTGGTGGGACCTACAGTTTAAAGTCGACTCCGAACGACAGATTTTTTGAGAAGGTTTTTCATGGCAATTTTTACTCTCAGAGTTTTTGCCAGAATTCTGCTGAGAGGAAGTCGCCGTAGAAATATTTTTTCATATTTCATTTTGATGTCTGACCCACAAGTAGAATCCGAAATAATGAAAACTAATCGTCTGAATACATTCTTTGAACCTATGAGGCACTAATGTATGCTAGAAGGAAACGCTATGAGTATACATCAGACCTGGGCCATTAAAATGACTCCGTAAGAGCTCTTGTTCCATATCGGATTTGTGTTTACTGGACTGTCTGCTGTAGTGTTATAGTTGAGAACGAGATGGCGGATGCCCTCCCTAGATTCCCTACCAGACGGTCAAATGATTAGTCATTTGACTTGTACCCATCAAGTTATTAGGTTAGGTTAGGTTAGAGGACGTGTACTTGTCAATTAAGACAAGTACAGTACCCGGAGGTCGAATTGACCCATTGTACAACGTCCTTAAAGAGGAACGATAAGAGAGGGAATAGGATATAAAGGAGAGGAGATAGGAAAAGGATAATGGGAAGCGGAGGGGTCACATAGACCCAACAAAGAAGGGAGAGCGCGACTACTCTGATGAAGCCCTAGCGCCTCTCAACCAGCCTAAGCCACTAATGAATCTGTGGAGAGCCTTGATGTCGGCTCTCGACGCAGAGTTCAAACTCTCAAAGAAGGCCCTGCCAAAGGTCCTCAGCCTCAACCTACCAAGGGCTGGGCAGTTAAAGAGGAGATGTTCGATAGTCTCCAACTCCTCCTCATCGCAACATGCCCTGCAATAGTCCGGCTGGGATCTGTTCCAGATCCCCGTCAGCGACCTAATCTCGTAGTGCCTTGTGATAAACCCGACAACTAACCTTAAGCTGGCCTTATCCAAGCCCAGCAGCCTACCTGTTCTCTTACTGTCCACAGCAGGCCATAGACATCTAGAGACAAAACAACCCGATCCGTTCCCCAACGTCTTTGCTCTTCCTCCCCGACCCATCCATTGATGAGACCGTAGAGGTGGCAGACCTTGGAGTCAGGACCAACAATTAAATCGCCCCCAGAGAGCGAACCTAACCTAGTGACGGCATCCGCCGTCTCATTGCCCAGTATTCCGCTATGACCCGGAACCCAGCAGAGACGGATACGGTCTAGTCCAAAGGTCCTCAACGACTCCTTGCATTTGCGAACGAGCCGTGATTTGACCAGACCGACTCAATGGCCCTAAGGGCAGCCTGACTGGCAACGAAGATCACGTAAGATTCCGAATCTGAAGCTGGGCCACCAGCTATGGCGTCAATAGCTTTCAAGATTGCGAAAATCTCCGCCTGGAAAACGCTGCAGTCATCATTCAACCTAAAGTGGAGTTCAAGACCGAGTTTCCTACAGAAAACCCCAGCACCTGTACATCCACCTAACTTAGACCCATCTGTGAAGATAGGTATACCTCTCTGTCCCTGGAGTACCCCACCATTCCATTGTGCACTTTCTGGTATAAGTATCCTTAAACCGGGCAGGAACATAGCCTCAGGCACAATATAATCGGTGGCTTTTTCCGAAAGTCGATATCTCCCGTCAGGAAAGATGACATTCAGAACTCTGGAGTGACCTATCGAGCGCTGTTTCCAGCAGCCCGATTCCCTCAGACGAATGGCACTGCGCGCTGCACACCGCTTGACATATAAATCAAGCGGAGTCAGGCAGAGCATAGTGTCAAGAGCAGCCTGAGGGCAACTCTTCCTCACTCCAGTGATACTCAAGGAAACAATCCGCTGAACCTTATCCAAGTTTCCAAGATGGAAACTCTTATCTAAGGCACACCACCAAACAACGCAGCCATAGGCAATAACCGGTCTAACAATAGTCAGATATATCCAGCGAATGGCCATACGCGGAAGACCCCAGCTCTTACCTATGGAGTTCCTACGCTGGTAGAAGGCATTCAGTCCCTTCTTCATTCTTTCCTCGGTGTTTCGTTTCCAGTTCAGCTTGCTGTCCAGGACAACACCCAAGTACTTGACCTCAGAAGACAACGGAAGCTCCCTACCAGCTAACCTCGGCAACCTGAAGGGTTCAATTTTGTACCTACGGGAGAACAAGACGAGGTCCGTCTTATCCGGATTTATACCCAGGCCACATTTCGTAGCCCTAGAGGATAAAATTCCAAGAGCAGACTCCATCAGTTCCCCCAGCGTCGGTAGAAATTTTCCACCCCCAGAATAGCCACATCATCGGCATATGCCACAACCCTAAAGCTACTACTCTCTAGAAGCCTCAGACCAACATTAGCAACCAGGAGCCACAAGAGAGGGGATAGGACACCCGTCTGCGGTGTACTGCTGGTCGCACGCTTCACGATAGAACATCCACCCAGATTCGATTGGATTAGTCTATTACCCAACATGTGGATGATAAACCGCACCAGAAAGTCTGGGGCATGTATATCCCTCAGTGAATTCTCAATAGAAGAAGTGGTGACATTATTGAAGGCCCCTCTATATCAAGGAAAGCCGACAGTGTGTACTCAGCCCTAGCCAGATTCGTCTCAACAAAACCTGTCACATCATGAAGAGCGCTCTCAACCGACTTAACCTTAATGTAAGCATGTTGCGACCCACTCAACAGAGACCGGTCCATGTTTGACCTCAAATGTAGATCGATAAGTCTCTCCAAGGCTTTCAAAAGAAAGGATGAGAGCGATATCGGTCTATAATCCTTCGGGCCGATGTGAGTGGGTTTACCAGCCTTTGGTATAAACACCACGAGCACATCTTTCCAACCATCAGGTGTATCACACCGCCGGAGACAGTCTCTATACACGTCCACCAGACATTCGTGTAATATATCACCAGCACGCTGAAGCAGAGCCGGAAAGATACCATCCGGACCAGGCGACTTAAAGGGCTCAAAACTATTTATCGCCCATTTGACCTTGTCTCTGTTAATGATATCCTCCAAATCGGGCATCAAGCCAGCATCACAGAAGGGATCCGCTACCCCCGACGGATAGCTTTCTGGATCCACACAATTGGGAAAATGAGTGCTCAGCAGAACCTCTAGGGTTTCTTTTCTCGATGCTGTCCACGCGCCATCGTTCTTTTGGATGAAGCCTAGGATTTTGGGGTCCCTAGACAGCATCCTATGGAAACGAGCCACATCGGCAACATTCTCGATACTCGTGCAGAAACTCATCCAGGTGGTTCTCTTTGAGCGCTTTATTTCCCTTTTATACTCATTAAAACTGGCCTTATATGCAGACCAGTCAACATCCCTGCCCGACTTCTTAGCCTTATTAAAGAGTCTCCTGGTACAACAGCGGAGTCTACGGAGTTCCGCATTCCACCAGGCTGGCAGGTTCCTCTTACCCGGGTAAGTGAGAGGACAAGCATCTCTATAACAAGACAACAAAATATTCGTCAAAGACCCAACTCGATCATTGACGGCAGGAGTGGAACGACCCCTGAGGGTCTTAAGTTCCTCCTCCACAGCCATCTCATATCTGATCCAGTCGGTTCTTCTTGGATTCCTAAAAGGCTTGTTAAAGCCACCTGATAGATTAATACTGAAGGATATCAATTGGTGATCAGAGAAGAACACTCATCTGAAACCCTCCAGTCATTAATCATAGACCTGTCCATGTTAGAGAGCGTAATGTCAATTACAGTCTCCCTAACACGGTTTCTAAATGTTGGCGTGTTGCCAACGTTACAAATGTTGAGCCTATTAAGAATAATAAAATTCAAAATCGACTCACCCCTAGTATTTATGTCAGCACTGCCCCATTGGGTGTGATGAGCATTGGCATCGCAACCCAGGACAAGCCGACATCTTGTCCTCTCCGCATACTCCACCAGTCGTCCAATTAAGTCATCAGGTGGGGATGCAGCCTCGTACGGCATGTACACAGATGACAGCATCAACTCGATCCCAAGGTCATCTTTGTACGCCACAGTCGTTACGTCACCTGTACAAAAGGAAGGAGTGATTAGCAAGTCTAATCTACCCCTAGCTAATATACAGGTTCTTACCTTCTCGCTTGTTCTAGGAACAAGTAACCTATAATCAGGATCGCTCAAACCCAGGATCCTATCCCTAAGGATCCAAGGTTCCTGGATAAGAGCGATGTCAACTTCAAGGCGGCGTAGGGTGGTTAGTAGGTTGTGTGAGGCGGCTTCGCAGTGATGCAGATTAATCTGCACCACTTTTAGCCTCCTCTGGGTTCCTAGGCACCCCTTATTCCCCGATGACGGAACTTTAGGTTTGCCATCCCACACAACACCACTGATCAATAGCGATCCGAAGATCGCAGCCCTTCTTACCGTCACCAGCCAGGGAGTTAACAACCGCCCATGTACTGGTGTTCAATCCATAGTTCTGCTTCCCAATAAGTTTGGGTATGATACTCACACGCCTAAAAGTAGGCGGGATCCATACCGTCACTATTGGACGTAGAGGGAGGTCGGATTGAGGGACCACCTCCAAGCGCGCACCGGGCCAGAGTTCGCCAAGGCGCTTCACTGATTCCACAAGGAACTTTACAGTTCCCTCGTTTTCACAGTCGACTACCTTGATGCCCCTGGACCAACCAATAGCAGATATGCGAGCATTCCTGCCATCACAACTCTCCTCAGCTATGAACTCAATGAGCCGTTCTTCAACTAGATTGCATCTTTCAGGAGAGATTTTACCATCCAAATCCGACCTGTCGATGAAAGCCAGCTGAAGGGAAGGGTTAGTTCCTAGGCTCCCTTGTTTCCTGGGATGCTTGGAGCTAGAGGAAGGCACCTCGTCAGACCTGTTCCTCTTCATGCGATCTCCCTTGCGAGAAACCTGTGAAGTGACCCCCCCAACTCCTTGGCCTTTAACCTTACATCCTCCTTTTGGGATAAAGGATTGGCGGTAGCTTCTACCTCCTTTCCACCATCCCTTGAAGGAGTAACACCACCACCCTTTCTCTTCACCGAAGGATTGAAAACCCGGGTGGTCTTCTTAGCTCCAGCTGGGAGTAAGGGTGTATAACCTTTGTGCCCCTTGCATACGGCTTGAGAAGTAGAAGCAGTTGGCTCTACGCTCTCAAGGGTCCATCAGAGTCAGCGACCCGTGAGAGGGCACTGTCTGGGTATTTTTTCTCATACCGCAGAACAGTGCCTCTGTGTCGAGCCAGCATCCTCTGCTCCTTAACAGAGAGGGAATCCACATCACAGTTTGCAAATCTTCTCAAGACAGTGCAAGCCCTGCGATATGAATTCCTCTCCTTATACATAGCGGAACGTTTCCGCCCAGTTCTACCCCCGGACAGTCCACTCAAAAGTATCATTTCGTCAGTATTGTTTTTCTCGTCCATGTAAGTCCCACGAGTGAGGGGGAAAGGAGGTCGATCATGCCATAGCCCCCGCTAGCATGACAGGGACTTGGTAGGAAACCTAATACTCACTGAGGCGCCCAGGTATCAGTGAGGCTCCGTTAAAATACAGTCGGATTAGACCCCTGACTGCAAACCATCCGATGAGCACGGGTCGCATAACACTCCGGATTAGGGGTATGAAAGAAAAATATACGTGTTCCGACGATTCGAACAGATCAAGAACGACATCGATCCGAAACCAGAGTCTTCCCACGATATTAGGGTAACCTTTAGTCATGCACCCCAACTCACCCTGGGTCACAGAGTGAATCGAAGTACACTTAAGCCCCCACATCGCGACAAGATCGTTACCCAGGTGAGGGGTATCAAGTTATTAACGGCTATAGAAAATTGGCCGTAGTTGACCAGTAAAACTTGATGCATATACCGATCGTGGTTGACGTGTATACACGTTATACAAGAATATGTAATTTCTTGTTTTATAAACAAATTTATTTTTATTATTATTAAATAAAATTTTAGTACATAATTTAAGAGTATTAATGGTTAATATTTTGATGTTTGAATAAAAAAATAATAATAATATATAATAAGAGGTGGCTTGCGCCCAAATTGTTTAACCTTCGCTTTCTATACAGTTCTTGAATGCGTCATCAGCTCCTGTTTTGCAACGGTCCTTTTACATTGAACTTTGATTTTTTGTTGCATTTTTTTATTTTAATTTTTTTTAATTTTTATCTTAATTTTTCTAATGCTCTCTTTTTATTCATATTTCCCAAAGTCTTAATTTTTTTTAACACTTTTGAAACATTTTACTACAACACACGATTACGATTCATTTCAAAATTTGTCTTAAATGAAATCCTTTCTTTTGACAAATATTATGAAAAGGATATTTGACGCTATCAAGTGTGATATTCAAATGGCTGGTCATTTTACCGTAACTAATGATAAATTGTTGCAAATGCAACTCTACAGCTGAAAAGAACAATAAAATTTAATGTATGTATTAGTAAGTGAGTCTTGTTTGTGTTAGTTTCGGTAATTTGTTTCTTGTAGGGTCATGTTCATATTTTGAAGACGAATCGTTGGCCCTATTCCTTTAATGTGTTACTTCTATGGATTTATTGAAAGGTGAGTACATTATAAAAATAATCCTGATTCAGCTAATTAATATTCCATACGACGTAGTCTGATTTCATTCTTGGCATAACCTTGGCATCTTTGGCGAAGTTATAACACATACATACGTTCCAATATATAAATCCGTATACCCCGGGAATAGTATTCTTTAGAAAAATTATGATTAATTGTTTCCCTTGTATATCATCTTAGTATTTACCACTATTATTATTTTTTTTTTCCTAATTTTTTGGGGTTTTATGATTGTAGAATCATCTTTCCATTCTTTCTCCTAATACAAGCGTAAATTTTACTAATTTTATCAGAACAACGAGTTGACGTTTCTTGTAGAAGGCACGGACAACCTTCCCAGATTTATAAATATGTTATAAAATTGCGAAATTTAACATTTTGTTGTCCTTATAATCTTTATTAAAATATATGTATAGCTGTGTGAAATATAATAGTAGCGCTGTATTAAATATATTTTACTTAAGTAAAAAAATTAATTTTTATTCAAGTTAAAAAAAGTTTGTTATTACATTTTATTACCACAAGTCTAAACTATTGAAAAATATAAAAACTTCAAGACAAATATTAATTTTCCAAAGAAAATAATGCTAAATTGTTAAAAACCCCAAATATTTCGTGTGCAAAAAAATAGTAGTAGCATTAGAAAACGTATCTGTAACAAAAAAATGTTGTCACAAGTGATTACTTTTGTATCTTATTTTGTTAGATATGCCTTAATATTTAGTTGAAAAGCCCTTATTGGCCATTACATCTGTGCAGCGCCGCGGCATTGAGTCCACACTAGGATCTGCACCTCTCGATAGGAATACTTTCTCAAGCTGACCTCACAGACGCCCACAATTCAAAATATTGTAGGACGTTCTCCCACGGTTATTGCAAATTGCAAAAAATTTTAATAAAAGCCAGAAACTCGCGGACTCAAAGCAAACATTTCTCCCAACGACTCAAGAAGAATAGAACGCATGGTATCATAAGACCCATTTGTTACTTCTACAAAGATAAAATAGGACATGGAGCTTGATGTTCATACCTCAACTATTCGCCGACATCTAATTAAAGACAATTTATGTGGTAGAAGTCCAAGGGAAGTACCATTGCTGAATTCAAGACATGTCCGCAACAGACTTAAATTTGCTAAACTTTACGTTGATTGGCCTCCGTCGAAATGGCGCAATATTCTGTGGACAGATGACTCCAGAGTTGTTCTTTTTGGAAATCCTGACACCAGAAAATATGTAAAAAGACCAAAAAACAAGGAATACGATCCTAAATTTGTCATGAGGACCGTAAAGCATGGTAGTGCAAAAATTAAAGTTTGGCGTTGTTTTTCTTATAATGGTACAGGACCCATATTTTGGATTAAAGGCAACATGGACTCCTCAATGCATGTGGAAATTTTAATAACTGTCATGCTACCTTATGCAGAATATGATATGCCGCTTAAATGGGTGTTCCAACAGGACAACGAACCCAAACATGCCAGTAAAATGGCAAAAAATTGGTGTTCTGAAAATAAAATTGAGGTATTAGAATGGCCGACTCAGTCCCCAGACCTAAATCCAATTGAACATCTTAGGGGCGATGTAAAAAAGGTGTTTTTAAAGATAAGCCGGGAAATGTAGAGCAGTTGTGGGCGTCTGTGAGGTCAGCTTGAGAAAGTATTCCTATCGAGAGGTGCAGATCCTAGTGTGGACTCAATGCCGCGGCGCTGCACAGCTGTAATGGCCAATAAGGGCTTTTCAACTAAATATTAAGGCATATCTAACAAAATAAGATACAAAAGTAATCACTTGTGACAACATTTTTTTGTTACAGATACGTTTTCTAATGCTACTACTATTTTTTTGCACACGAAATATTTGGGGTTTTTAACAATTTAGCATTATTTTCTTTGGAAAATTAATATTTGTCTTGAAGTTTTTATATTTTTCAATAGTTTAGACTTGTGGTAATAAAATGTAATAACAAACTTTTTTTAACTTGAATAAAAATTAATTTTTTTACTTAAGTAAAATATATTTAATACAGCGCTACTATTATATTTCACACAGCTGTAAATCAATGTAAACGTCATTGATTTAATTATAAGAACATGGAAAGATGATATATAACATTAAAATTTTTATCGTTAGTATATATGTAAGTGTACATTATGTTAGCAGATTCACAGAGATTTTTTAATTGATATATTTTTTATACATAGTTATGTATTTTGTGGCATATGGATACAAAAATAAAATATAACTCTGTATCGTACTCTATGAAAGATAATTTGGCCAATAAATGCAAAATTCGTCTCTTTTACTGTAAATAATAAGTGAAAATTTCGCTGAAGAATTGATTTCCTTTCACTAAAAAATTTCTTGGCATAGAAATTATTCACTAACAGCATTTTTTCAATTTTAATAAGTATAATTCCACATGTAAAAGTTATTTATAATTGCAATTTTGGAGATACAGGCGATCGTCTCGCTTCTAACGATAACGTTTCATGTTCAATATTCTGATTCAATATTTCATATATACAACCTGTCAAAATTACAAGAAATTGATATCTGTAACGTAGGCTTCGAAGAATTTTGCATTTAATTTTGTACCAGTGTTCGTCATTAAAACAATAAAAATTGCAGCGGTAGAATTTTTTAGATACCGAACTTAACGTAAATCGAAACACTCTTCGAAAGCAAAATCGGTTGTCAATATCATTTTAATGTTTGAATATGTGAGCACAGAATATACATAGAAGGGAAACGCGATTTTGGCGTTAACCGGCAAGTTATGAAAGGGACAGCAAATATTACCAAAAAGTATTTCTATCCCTGTCTGATTTTCTTTTTGTTTTGTTTTTTTTTTGCTTTCGTGATGGGTTTTTTATAATGGCGAGAGTTAATAAAAAATGTAATTTTTGTGTCAAACTTTAAAAAAAAAAATTAAAAGCAACTAATAACAATTTTAAATTTAAAAAATATTGGCAACTTTCAACAAGAAAATTTTTTATGAACAGTACGTCGTATTTTGATCTTGTAATATTTAGCTTCTTAATTACCTTTTGCACAAGAAACTGTATTCATTGTGACCGAAAATCATTCATATTTCGATTAATAATTAAGTATTTAAGAATGCTTAAATTTTTCATTGAAGAAATTAAAAAATATTCCAAATTACATTTAATTTTTCTGCTCTATCCGCCAGTTTTCACATTGTATATCTGTTGCTGCTAACACATTTGCTTCGCAAAACTTATAACATTTTTTCTCCCTCTAAATTCGCCAGTAATCGTGCTGCTATGAGTGTTTATCAGACGCCACAATTATCTCTTCTGTATACTTGGTGTATGTGAGTGCATTAATATAATATACACTCCCCGAAATATTTATAAGACCAAACATATTTCTCGAAAAACTTAAAATCTTTTACACCAATTCGTACCATTTTTGGGTTAAATATAACTGACTATAATATAAATCTTTTTATTTAATAAAAATATTTTTTTCTTTGTTTAATAAAAGGATAGCACAAAATGAATTTCATTTTCAAACGAAAAAATTATAAGACCAAAATTAATAATATTCAGCTAAAGCTAAAATAACAATGATAAAAAACAACTACTGAGTAATTTTTGTATTTATTAGTAATTAGTGTGTCCACCGTGATTAATAATGACTTCCTGAAGTCGACGGGGCATAGAATTTATTACATTTTCAATGCAATTTTGACCAATCCTACTCCATTCTCTTATGATGGCACTTTTTAAGCATTTTACATTTTTATACTTAGTGTTATTATTGAAAACTTGGTCCGATAGTATTGCCCATAAATTTTTTATCGTATTTAGATCTGGACTACGTGCCGGCCAATTCAAAACTGGTATGTTTCAGGAGGACAGAAATGATTTTGTTGCTTTTGATTTATGGATTGCGGCGTTATCCTGCTGAAATATCCAATTGTTGCCTAACGAATCATCAACAAAATTAATTAAAACCTCATCTAATAATTCAATATACTTCTCGCTATTCATTTTAGTTGATATAAAACAAATAGGAGTCCTTCCCGTAGTCGAAATCCCAGCCCAAACCATTACGGTGCCTTCTCCGAAATTTCGCGACATTCTTTGAAGTTCTTCAACGTTATCAGTTATTTTGCCTGATGAAAAAAAGTTGATTTAGATGGTCCAGATGGTTCCCAAAAATATTGGATGGATTCAAGTAAAAAAAAAATCAACGAATGTCGCAAAATGTCGGTGGTGGCACCGTAATGGTTTGGGCTGGGATTTCGACTACGGGAAGGACTCCTATCATTTCTGTCCTCCAGAAACATACCAGTTTTGAATTGGCCGGCATGTAGTCCAGATCTAAATCCGATAAAAAATGTGTGGGCAATACTATCGGACCAAGTTTTCAATAATAACACTCGGTATAAGGATGTAAATGCTTAAAAAGTGCCATCGTAAGAGAATGGAGTAGGATTGGTCAAAATTGCATTGAAAATTTAATAAATTCTATGCCCCGTCGACTTCAGGAAGTCATTATTAATCACGGTGGACACACTAATTACTAATAAATACAAAAATTACTCAGTAGTTGTTTTTTTTATCATTGTTATTTTAACTTTAGCTGAATATTATTTAATTTTGGTCTTATAATTTTTTCGTTTGAAAATGAAATTCATTTTGTGCTATCCTTTTATTAAACAAAGAAAAAAACATTTTTTTTAAATAAAAAGATTTATATTATAGTTAGTTATATTTAACCCAAAAATGGTACGAATTGGTGTAAAAGATTTTAAGTTTTTCGAGAAATACGTTTGGTCTTATAAATATTTCGGGGAGTGTAGTGTGTTAATAATTGAAAGCTAAAAATTGGTCGTGAAAGATCCGGGTAAAGTGCATTAACATTTTTCTACGAAATAAATTCTGTTGTATGTGCGACATAATTAGAGTGTGGTTTGTAATCTTGGCATGTATATCTTATTATTCTACGGTTTTGGAGTATGATGTTGGAAACACTGTCGAGCGGCCATATTTTACTTTGACGGTAGTTTGCTGAAAGCTATTCTGGAAAAGCAATATAAAATTGTTTTTGATAGAATTAATTTTTAAATGTTTGTGTTTTGACAATTTGCGAATCTTGCATTACATCGTCATCGATTTTATTGATATCTGATTTTTTTGCTGAGAGGAATTATAAACATTTCGATTAAAGCGTCGGTGTTTGGCAATTTTTACAAATTGATAAAAAGGTAAGCCTCCGTCTAAAAATTTTGATTATAAATATTTCGTATAAAAAATATTTTCTACTCCTTTTCTACAACAAGAAAAAAGTGTTTAAACATATTTGAAAGTAAAATTGTGAGTAAAGAGTGTCATTAACATGAATTGTAATAAAATGAAAGACAGTACAGTGGTGTATATAAGTAAAAAAGTGCGCAAAAAAATTAAAACAAAAGCAAAAGTCGCGTTAAATGTAGTAAGAAGTTATTTGTTTTTTTGAAGTATGAAAACTGCACATATAAATACTAAAGGTAAGATTTACAAAATTAATTTTGCAAATAAACGAGTATAATTCTGTAAAATTAGTCCATATATGTTATAAACACTACAGATAAGGCCAATGACAATTTTGTGAACATGTCGGTAATTAAATACCTTTTTTAGACAATTTCTTAAGGTATTAATTTTTTTTGCAGTAGGATTAATTAACCCTAATGTTTCAAAATAAATGTATATTTTATGCATATGTTTACTTACATATTGTTTAAAGCACATTTGTATTTAGGAATGTATTTAGGGAATGCAGAACACAATAATTGACAACGAAACGTTTTGTACTGTAATATTGTGTAATATAGCAACAAAGATTTTAACATCTGACTATTCTCACGTAAACTTTCCTACAAATGGGGTTATTTTCTGTGTTTTTTTTACCATTTGGAGTGTAGATTTCGAGAATATTTAACTAGAATTGATTTTGATTATCTTACTGACACATTCGGATTTAAATAAGTCAAACGACAATTAGGGCATTCACAGCATACGAGATTAAGAACCGGCCTGGAGTATAAAAAGGCGATTAACAATTACTCGAAGTATGGAACGGAGTGATCGGAAATTAGGGAGCAAATATTTTGGCTAATAGAGACACTGCAGCATATCGCATTGTATTGAAGATCAAGCTAGTAGTCGTAACGAGCGACGAATTTTTAACAAACTTTTCAATGCAATTTTACTTACTCTCTGAGAGGAAATCGCAGTATTTATTTATCTTTATATTTCGTTTTGTTGGAGATGTTTGACCTAGGGTTAGAACCTTGGACTCTGGTCTAATAAGCAAACACACTACCTACTAGACAGCGGCGCCTTATAGTAGGGTTGGTATCCTATAATGGTGAGAGCACAACAAGTTTACTTGATGGCTTACTTAGAAAGCTAACGGAATTGTTGATTATAAATGTTAGTTAAACTCTTTAAGAAATCGTAGCTTTCTTTACTTTCTGGTGTATAAAGGTCCTTAACATTTTTGAAGAAAATGGTTTAAAAGTGTTAAAATTTTTAATAATCTTTTCGATTTACTTGTTTGAAAATTAATTAATAAAAAAAAACATCTAGAAAAGCCACGCATGAGAAAACAAATTTCTTCATTTATAATTTTTTGGCATTGGCATTTTTGCTTACATTTCATTATTTTCATTCTTAAGTAATCCAATCAGGGGCGTTGTTATGTATTTTGGTTCGAAAGAAAATTCATTCGAATCTTACGGTGTAAAGCATAATATTTAGGTTAGGTTAGAGGACGTGTACCTGCCATTGAGACAAATGCAGTACCCGGAGGTCGAGTTGACCCATTGTACTAAGTCCTAAAGCAGAGAGGATAATAGAGGATATAAAGAAAAGTAGAGGAAGTCGTGAGGAGAGAATAAGGAAACGGAGGAGTAACACAGACCACAAAACATAAGAGAGCGCTACTTCACTATTGAAGCCCTAGCACTTCTCAACCAACACAAACCAATAATGAATCTTAATGTCGGTACTCGACAAAGAATTCACACCCTCGAAAAATCCCTTGCCCAGGGTCCTGCTGGGATCTGTTCCGAATCCTAGTCAGCGATCGAAACGTAGTGACCCGCAATAAACCAATAACTAACCTTAAGCTGGCCTTATCCAAGCTCAGCAGCCCCTATTCTTACACTGTCTATAGCAGGCCATAGACATCTAGAAACAAACAACCCGATCCATTCCCCCAACGTCTTTGCTCTTCCCCCCCTGACTGCAAACCATCTGATGAGCACGGATCGCTTAACACTTTAGATTAGGGGTATAGAAACTATACGTGATCAGGCAGGTCGAAAAGATCACCTAAGAGACATCAGTTCGAAAACAGTCCTCAAGATATTACTCTTCTAGAGTAACCCAATAACTATTTATTTATTTATTCAAGCGTAAATACAGTACAACAATATATTATCTTATTTAACAGTACTGGTAAGGATGTAGGTATAATAAAGTGTGATAATTTAAAAAAAATAATCTTAAAAATAATTCTACTTAAATAATATGATTAAAAATAAAATTTATGATTATGTATATTAAAAAAATATGATTAATTAATTACATTTGTACATTATTGCTTATTAAAAAATGTAATTATTGCATCTTGAATTGCTTAGTAACTGCATGTTGTTCGGGACTCATTCCAGAAACGAATTGCATTAGTATAAAAGTGTTTCTCTATCTGTTTGCGTTATCTAACGCTATTAGGTTTCAATCCTCTTTTAGAACTTGAGAAAACTAATCCTTTGAACAAAAAATATGCAATGGCTCAAACGTATAAGATCACCCAAATGGCGATTTTTCCATTTTTCATGAATATATTTAAAAAAAAATTGTGATGTGGATTTATAGATAATTAAAAAAAAACTTTAAACCAATGTATAATACTTAAGCCCCAGTTATGCGTCCGTAACGGAATGTAACCACAACAGTAAGAAATATCTGATCGTTTTTGTTATTTATAAAGCAATACGAATGCTTATAGAAATGTAATGTAACGTAACCGGAACGTAAGAGTCTGTAAAAAATAGAATTTTCTTACATTTTTACGTGACATCTGTTTAGCAGTGTTAACAACATGTCAATATTAAAAACCACCAAAACTGAAAATTGAAATTATTAACAGAATTTACATTTTGTACGTATGTTATGTTTGCCTGTATGTGGAATTCTCTTTAAATAAAACTTCACATATTTTAAAAACCCATTATTAACTTTTATAATTTAAAATAAAAATAATCACTATTTTACTATTACATTATGTAGGTAGTGTTTAGTTTTCTTCTAAATTAGAAAAATATAGTTATCGATTTCTAACTAATTAAAGCGTTCGAAAAGCATTTCAGTTTGCATTTTTCTTATTAATTTTACTTTAAGTTCCAAATAATTTAACTATAGATTGCCCAAATATGTTATTTTGACTGATTTCCTATTCAATTGGAAAACATTTATGTAAGGAGGAGCACAAGAAGTCGCCATGGTCAAGTAGGTAGTGTGTTGGCTTATTAGGCGAAAGCCCCGAGTTCAAATCCCAGGTCAGACATCAAAACGAAAATATAAAAATATTTCTTCGGCGACTCAGCAGATTTCTGGCAAAAACTCTGAGAGTAAAAATTGCCATGAAAAAGCTGCTCAAAAATCTGTCGTTCGAAGTCGACTTTAAACTGTAGGTCCCGCTACTCATGTATAAAAATCATAGATGGGCACTTTGCAGTACCAGTAAAATTTCAGTAAAAATTGATTTTTACTGATTACTGAAAAAAATTTCAGTATTCAGTAAAATTTTACTGGTAATGCAATCTAAATTTCATTTAAATTTCATTTAAATGTCATTTAAATTTAGATTGCATTAACAGCAAAATTTTACTTTTTTTCATTTAAATTTTATTTAAATTTCATTCAAATTTAGATTGCATTAACAGTAAAATTTTACTGAATACTGAAATTTTTTTCAGTAATCAGTAAAAATCAATTTTTACTGAAATTTTACTGGTACTGCAAAGTGCCCATCTATGATAAAAATTAACGCACATAACACGAGTGGTATGAGAAGCTAGGACGTTGTACAATGGGTCAATTCGACCTCCGGGTACTATACTTGTCACAGTTGACAAGTACACGTCCTCTAACCTAACCTAACCTTTGTAAGGAGGAGGACAACCTATAATTGTTCTAGACCTTTCAAAACACCGGGATTTTAGAAATAGCGGTTTTCGAATACTTCAAAAAATTCGTTAAAAACCCGGTTTAAAAATGTGATACTAACGCATATTTTTTTTTTGTTTTATTATTTTTTTACTTTTATTGAAATAAAATACAATTATTTCATTCAATAAATTAAGTAAACTAAAAATTTTATTGTCAATAAATAATAAATTTTTCACAAAAAAAAAAAAAAAAAAAAAAAAAAACTACAAAATGGAAAAAATAGTCGGCAAAAGCAGTCGTGAGACAGAATCTATTTCATTTCTTCGGCGTTTTTTCTTACTCTTTCAATTATGTTGACGTATTTAATTTTATGAATTTTGTAGACAACATTGATTTTGTTTTTCCGCAAAAAAAGTAAAATAAACATAAATACAAAAAGGGCAATTAATTAATTATTTATTGTGTGAATGTTAAATATGTGTCTTAAATGAAAAATAGTAGCAGAAGTTCAAAAATCAAATAGAATCTGTAGAAAAGTTATTCGGTTTTACCCATCATCTGTGATTTCTTCTTGACACTGTCTCCTCATATGGAGTGTATACATTCGTTGTTGTTTTTACAATATCAATGTTCTTAAGATTAAAAATCATAAAACATAAATAACCCGGTGCGACAGTGAAAATACATCCGAGTAAATACGTAATCTAAGGTGTACATTTAGTTGAATACAAACCAAAAAGTTGTTTTTATATTTCTCGAACCCTCCAAACTTGTTTTATTTGCAAAAACTGTTTTTTGATCTTTTCACACAAGATTATTTATTTTTCAAATATTTTAATCGATCACCTGCTCTCCAAAAAGTTTACTATATCTAAGTCCCTTATACAAAGGAGTATATGTAAAAAAGTAACTGTACTTTGTTTACTGAACTCTTGTGAATATAATCCAGTTATATTTCAAAAATATGAAGCGCCACTCTTCTTTAATTTATTGCGAATATATATTTGGTTGTGAAAGCGCGTGTTCAATAAAATAGATTCACTTAGAAAAATTAATAGAATTTTTTAATTTACAACCCGTTGGTTGATAGTAATTGTACTAAACGGTAAGTCTGATTGATTTTTAATAATATTAAAAGAATCAAGTAAACGGTTAAACTTTAGAATGGAAAAAAACTTCATAATTAAGGCAAAAGCTATAGAAAAATTGCTTCTATTCTTATACATAAAATGGTCCAAAACGTAATAAATTATAAGTTTCAGGGAAAACAGGAAGAAAAAACTAAAAATCCCAACCATAATGGTTATTCCATCAAGTACTGATGTAAATAAACTGTAATTAAAAAGAATTATTTAGTCTAAATGCTAAAAATATTTTTTTTTTTGGAATACCAAACTTAGTGAATCTATTTTTTTGAACAAGGGGAAAAGTGATGATTTGAACAATATTGATGAATACATAGTTTTTTTTAGTTTCGACGTTTGAAGCTATATATTTTTTATGTTATTTATGTTATAAGTTTAGCAAAATAAAAAAGTAAAAATTAGTGGAAGTGGTTTAATGTTAGATTATGGTGAATATTTTTTATTGTACAGCACTGTATATAAGTTAGTTTTAGTGAGTAGATTCGGTCTTAGTTTCTATGAACCTCTTTTAAACTGAAACCGCTCAGTTAGGTGATTCGACATAGAATGATTTATTAGTAAATTTACTTAAAATTAAAGTTTGCAATAATAAAATAATAGCTGACTAATCATATAAAAACTTTACAATTTTTTTCGTAAATTAGCCAATCAAAGTAATACACTAAAATTAAATGCGGATCAAATAATCAAAGCATTTTCCAAATGAAATTTAATCCAAAATAAAATTCAAAACAAATTTACCAAAAATTGCAACCAAGCATATTCTCAATAGTATGGACATTCATTTCGCCCATCAAAATAATATGGGTGTTCATTGCTAACTCCTCCCACTATTAAGTGTCGGAGCGTACCTGCTTTGATCTTATAGTCTAAATTATATCTTCTATATTTGCAGCATTTCTTTTATTCCCTCGTAAATAACATATCAGTCACACCATGATTGGGGTTGATATTGCAATTATTATTAAAATTGTCCAGTGCGTAGCAATATTGTCTTGTATGTTAGATATTAATTTATAATTTTCCAGGTTTATTTTATGCGGATGTGGTAACGTGATTTTGGTTTCATGGCTATTTTTCAAGACATCCAACATTTTTAGTGGAAGAGGTTTTATCAGTATCCTTTGTTTTTTATTATTGTTGTAGTAACTTGGTCCATTGACAGCCCACTCTCTGAGAACTTTATTAGTACAGTTCCATTTACTTTAATTGTGTGTGCCTCAGAGATGTTAGTATTTAGGTCGTCTTTCAAAAGAATTGGTCAATACTGGATACTTTATAACTTGAAATATTACGTTATCATTTTTAAAAATTGTTATATTACTAGATTTTATAATGTTGCTTAAGCTAATACCTTTATTGATTTTAGTATGCCTGTGTTTTCAATATTAAAAATTATCGGGATTATTAAATATTTTCTTCTGCCAGAACAATTGAGAGCGCGAGACCGTTTAGATAGGATATAGTATTTCCGTTTCTTTCAACAATGTGCCCAAAGAGAATTAGTTCTTCCTCCTGAATTGAGTTACTGTTTTTCCTTTACATAATAACATTAACCCTGTCCGTTAGGTCATTAATTCTTTCCTGTAACACGGAATTTATTGTTGCCTGCTTGTTGTTATTTACTGTCAAAGCTTCCTCAGGCGCTGCTAAAACTTCTAAATCGCTATGGTCTGGGGTACCCGCAATAAATTTTAAGGCAGATCCCAAAAAGTTCTATGACATAGCATGCCTTCTGTTTGTTTGTAAGATTGCTAACAGCCTGTCTATTTCTCTTAGCTGTTTCTTTATTAAAGCAGTCTCTTGCGTCCGTCAGCATCTTCAAAATGTTATCAGTTGCAAGAGTCCTATGTATCAAGTAGTCATAGTTTGTAAATGTAACAAAGTCACCTTCTGTTATTGCAATAAAATGTGCCCCTGAGTAGTCCATAATCTTCCCTGATAACCATGGCAAGGAGACAAGAATTATTCTAAAGTAAGAAATAATAATTATAAAAAAAAAAAATTAAGAATAAGCTTAAAAGCTTTTCGTTTATCTAAGATTGTCCTTATGAACCTTGTTCCCTTTTATCATAACTGTAGTTCCTAGATCTTTTTCTATTACTTCTTGTTCAAATACCTTCTTATCAAATGTATTTCCTAACCTTCTATTTCTTCTGACAAACACGATTTCCCCTTGGTGATATATTTTGTCTGGCGTGTTGTTGTTGTTTAGAGTTACAAATTTATCCTGTGTAGCCTGAAGTTTTCTTACATCCACTAGGGAATTCTTTTCAAAATTATTAGTTATATCCATGGGTTTGCTCCCCGTTACCGAGTGGATTGTGTTATTATAATTGAGTTCATCTAAATTTTGTTGGACTTTAATGCATCGTGCAATTTCTGAGAGTGTCGACTGAAATCTTTCCACTTGGCCATTGCTTTTGCTATGCATTAGCGGAGCGAAAAATTGTTGCACATCGAAATGGTCTCTCAGAAATATACTAATTTTATTTGAACAAAATGTTCTTTCACTATCAAAAATAATTGTTTAACTCCCTTGATTCTATTTAAAATTTGAAGCATAGCTATTTTATGTCTATCGAAGATCTAGAATTTATAGTCAAAACAATTCCAAATTTGAAAAATTTATCAAGGCATATAAAAAAATTAACTTATTTGTGATTAGAATGTCCATATGAAGCACTTCACAAGGATATGAGGTTATAGGTGTTGCGGCAATTCCTACATTATGAGGGTTAAGTTTGGTTAGAGGACGTCACTTGTCAATTAAGACAAGTTCAGTACACGGAGGTCGAATTGACCCATTGTACATAACGTCCTTAAAAGTCAGAAAGGATAATGGAGGGAATAGGAAAAAGGAGAGGAAGTAGGAAAGGGGACAATGGGAAGCGGAGGAATTACACAGACCAAACAAAACAAAAAGGGAGAGCGCGACTACACTGATGAAGCCCTAGCACCTCTCAACCAGCTCAAGCTACTAATGAATGTAGAGCCTTGATGTCGGCTCACGACACATAATTCAAACCCTCAAAGAAGACCCTGTCGAGGGTTCTTAACCTGAACCTACCAAGGGCTAGGCAGTTACAGAGGAGGTGCTCGACAGCCTCGAACTCTTTATCGCAACATACCCTGCAGTAGTCCGGCTGGGATCTGTTCTAGATCCAGGTCAGCGACCTAATCTCGCCGTGATAAATCTGATAACTAACCTTAAACTAGCCTTATCCAAGCCCATCAGCCAACCTGTCACACTGTCTATATGCGGCCATAGACATCTAGAAACAACAACTCGATCCGTTCCCCAACGCCTCTGCTCTTCCCCCTGGCCCATCCATTAATGAGGACGTAGAGGTGGCAGATTGGGGGGTCAGGGCCGACTATTAAATCGCCCTTAGAAAGCGAACCTAACCTAGCGAGAGTATCCACCGTCTCATTGTCCAGTATTCCACTATGACCCGGAACCCAGCATAGACGGATGCGATCTGGTCCAAAAGTCCTTCACGACTCCTTGCACTCGCGAATTTGCACCATACCGACGCAATGGCCCTTTGAGCAGCCTGACTGTCAACGAAGATCATGTAAGATTCCGAATACGAAACGGGGCCACCAGCTATGGCCTCAATAGCCTTCAAGATTGCAGCCTCAGGCACAATATAATCGGTGGCTTTTTCCTAAAGTCCATACCCCCCGTTTGGAAAGACGACATTCAGAACTCTGGAGTGACCTATCGAGCGCTATTTCAATTCTTCCGCACTCCAGCGATACTCAAGGAGGCAATCCGCTGAACCTTATCTAAGATTTTCCGTTGAAAACTCTTATCTAAGGCACACCACCAAACAACGCAGCCATAAGTAATAACCGGTCTAACATTCGCCAGATATATCCAGCGTATGGCCGTAGGCGGAAGACCCCAGCTCTTATCTATGGAGTTCCTACACTGGTAGAAAGCATTCAGTCCCTTCTTCATTCTTTCCTCTGTGTTGCGTTTCCAGTTCAGCTTGCTGTCCAGGCCAACACCCAAGTACTTGACCTTAGAAGACAACGGAAGCTCCCTGCCAACTAACCTCGGCAACCTGAAGGTTTCAATTTTGTACCTACGCGAGAGCAAGACGAGGTCTGTCTTATCCGGATTTATACCCAGACCACATTTCGTAGCCCAAGAGGATAAAATTCCAAGAGCAGAGTCCATCAGTTCCCCCAGCGTCGGTAAAAATTTTCCGCCCACCAGAATAGCCACATCATCGGCATATGCCAGAACCCTAAAGGCACTACTCTCTAGAAGCCTCAGACCAACATTAGCAACCAGGAGCCACAAGAGAGGGGATAGGACACCCGTCTGCGGTGTACTGCTGGTCGCACGCTTCACGATAGAACATCCACCCAGATTCGATCGGATTAGTCTATTACCCAACATGTGGATGATAAACCGCACCAGAAAGTCTGGGGCATGTATATCCCTTAGTGAATTCTCAATAGAAGAAGTGGTGACATTATTGAAGGCCCCTCTATATCAAGGAAAGCCGACAGTGTGTACTCAGCCCTAGCCAGATTCGCCTCAACAAAACCTGTCACATCATGAAGAGCGCTCTCAACCGACTTACCCTTAATGTAAGCATTTTGCGATCTACTCAACAGAGACCGGTCCATGTTTGACCTCAAATATAGATCGATAAGTCTCTCTAAGGCTTTCAAAAGAAAGGATGAGAACGATATCGGTCTATAATCCTTCGGGCCGATGTGACTGGGTTTACTAGCTTTCGGTATAAACACCACGAGCACATCTTTCCAACCATCAGGTATATCACACCGCACCACAGTCTCTATACACGTCCACCACACATTCGTGTAATATATCACCAGCATGTTGAAGCAGAGCCGGAAAGATACCATCCGGACCAGGCGACTTAAAGGGCCCAAAACTATTTATCGCCCATTTGACCTTGACTCTGGTAAATGATATCCTCCAAATCGGGCATCACAGAAGGGATCAGCTACACCCGACGGATAGCTTTCTGGATCCACACAATTGGGAAAATGAGTGCTCAACAGAACCTCTAGGGTTTTTTTCTCGAGGCTGTCTACGTGCCATCGTTCTTTTGGATGAAGCCTAGGATTTTGGGATCCTATGGGTATATCACTCAATGGGCGACGCAAGCCTGATATAAAAATGCACAAGGCGTTGTCCCTTGCCCGTTCGTTAAGTGCTGTCGCTATTTCGTCATTATAGAGTACGTCATTTTGTTCTTATTATCGGTTTCCAATGCTTACAGAGCTCTTTTGTCTGTATAACATAGGTCTAGTCAAGCGTTAATGGCCTCAAAATTAAAAATTTTGTTGAATGATGCCAGTTTGGCATTGGCATTCTTGTTATTTTGTTCTTCAATACTCCTATAGCTATGTAATAGTTCTCTATATCTTCTGGGTAATAAATCATCGCAAAATGTGCTGCATCTCTCCATGCCGGATATGATTGCATATCACCCTTAAACTCCGATAATGACTTAATAAGGTCAAATGAACTGTAGGGGTATATAGAAATATAAAAAAATATTTTTGAGTTCTACTCAACAAAACTCACAATCTATACTATGTCATTATCTGGGTGTATTTTGACTGCCTTTAATTTATATAAATATATTTTTTTTTACAGTGAATGTTATGTTAACATTCACTGTTATTGTTAACAGACACTGTTAACTTAACATAATTGAAAAATTTGGAAAAGGGAAGAAAGAAAATCGATTAAAAGTCACAAAAATACAGATAAGAAAAATTAGATTAGAGAAAAAATTAAAGGAAGACGGAGCTTAACCTTTGAATTTTACAAAAAAAAAAAGAAAAAAACATATGAAAATAGCAATTTGCTTGTTGGAGGTAATAATGTTGAAAAATCAAGTATTTTTACCAGATATGCCCTCCATATAAAATTAGCCTACGTAGACAAGGAAACAAAATGCACTATATAAATCGTTAAAAATTCGATAAAATTTTAAAAGGTTTGGATTTATGACCTATCGGGCTGAATAGGTATTGGATCAAGGATTCCAAAACAGTTTTCGTTATGCACATAACATTTTCAAGGCGATCCTTAGGATCGAAGATATAGCCGACGTAGCTAATTTTTTTATACTCGCAAACAAAATGCTCCAAATAAAAAAAAAATAATAATAATAAATAATATTCTAACTGTCCGAAATATCGGGTGCAATGGTAGGCATTATAATTTGTATGTTCTGCGAGTTGTTTCTGGTTATTGGAATTGATTAGATATTAAAATTCTATATGGACTTACGGCTTTATTTTATTTCTTCAAGTTTTTCACCGCGAATCACAGCCTTTTTGAAAATTAGTCTATAACACTTTTTAGCAGGCTTCTCTTTACTTTGATTTAAAACAGTCTTAAGTCTTAATATGATTATACAAGCTGCATGAAGTTGGATGCGACAATTGAAGTCTTCGGTTGAAATAAAATATATGTATTAATTGAAGCTCGTTGCCTATTTTAATATAACTTGAATATTCAGTTAAATCACATTACAATAATTGCAATAATATATTTAAACTTCATGTGGTTATGGGTACATCTGTTAAAAGCTAAGTTTAAAAAATTTATATAATTTTTTTTTCTTTTTTGTAAACAAGATTGCTATTTTGGTCTTATAATCATTATAAAAGATCTTTCTTATAATTATTATTAAGAATTATAATTTTTCTTAGAAAATATTTGAACTATTGTCGATTATTTGTACTGTTGAAGTATGGCCTGCCTGTAATCTAATATAAGAAGACAAAAAATAATTTTATATTTTTTATAAGAATTTACAGAAGACCAAACTAGTTATTACGTTTCCCTGCATAATACATAAGTTAGTTTTAGCGCATAAATTTGTATTAAAAAAGCTAATTTTTTTTTAACTTTTTCAAACATTTCATAGGTTGGTATAAATTGAATTTGCCATGGACTCGGGAGATTCTAGACCAGGATCATCTGCATCAAACACGTCATCTAACTCATCCCAAAATTCTCAACAATCTCTTCAACTTAACAGTGAAAAAAAACAAGAAAATGTATCTGAAAATATGGACGTCAGCCCGGAAAGTAGTTCAAGAAGTCGGCAATCACGTCGATCGGGATCTATGTATGAAGAAAGTAGAAATTCTCGGTCCCGTTCTAAATCCAAGTCCGACTCAGATTCTTCTTCAAATACTAGTTTAAGTGATGATGAAACTAAGTCTTCTGATAAAGCCATTAAAGAGTCTTCTCTAGCTTGCAGTGAGAATAGTAAGGCGAATGATGCAAGTAGAAGTTTAACAAATTCGCCATCTCAATTATCACGTCGTAGTTCAGCAGATAGCAGTTTATCCTCTAATTGCAGCAGAAGTAATAGCGAAGAAACGCAACAAGTTGTTTCTAAAATAAATATTACACATGAAGATCTAAGTGATGTAAGTGATTTAGAAAGTGAGAAACGTTTGTCAATTTATAATAAGATTAAACCATCGGTTGAAAGTGATGATGCAATTATTGTTACAAGAAAGGAAACAGAGATGGCTGAAACAATATCTAAATCAAGTAACAAGGGTGAAGAAAATGTTGTTATGGATTTGCGTCAAAAATTAGAGCAAAAGAAGTTTCAGTCACATGTGAGTTTGAATATATAAATAAATTTACAGACGTAACAAATTATAATTTTGTTAATATTTCATAATTTTAAAACAATCGAATACGCAATACAGGTTTAATACAGGGGCTTTTTGGAATTAAATTAAATACAAATTAAACTATTTTTAAACGCTATTTTTATGCAAAAATTCTCTAATTAATCTAAAGAATATAAAATTTGTTGATTACGAATTGAAAAAACCTATAACCACTAAAAAAGAAAAATTCAAACATTAGGAGACGATCAAGTGATGTATAAAACATGGTGCGGCAACACATTTCTTTTAAGTTGCCCGGCCACGCATCAAATAATGGATCAATTCGCCTTTTTTGTTAATGTGTTGGTAAAACTCCCACGTGTAGACTGCGAAGAGTTTGAAGAATATCAAAATACTTTTGATTTTCGCTACCTGCATTCTTCTGTTCTTCTTTACAACAACAATACAATGCAGTTTGAAGATTCAATTTTGATGTGTTGTTGTGCTAAGCAAAACAAATATTACCAACGCATACATATGCAAATTTGATCAGTTAAATTTGATACGTCGCCATGCGCCATTAAAGATGAGTTTGTACCCAAAAAGGGAAAATGCTCACTTGTTCATCACTGATGCCGAATTCTTCCTTTAAACGTTTATAAACATAGTTTTTAACGTTTGTTCACAGACATAAATTTGTTTAAATTTAAATTAATTTAAATTTAACAATTTCAACTATTGAAATGTAAACATAAACAACCAATCATTTGACAGTCTCAACATCTATAGAATATAATCACCTGAAGAGCTAACCACACCTGATAAGTAAATTCACTTTGACTCAAATAAATTTATACAATATTTCAATAATGATGGTTATATAAAGAATGCTATGATTAAAAAGTACTTTAGAATACCGTTCCTGAATGGCAAATTCATAAAATAAGTATACATTAAAAATACATAAAATCAACAATCCAGTTAGAAAGAAACATAATTTTTAATCTAATAACAGTCGGTTAGTAAACACCAAATTTAGTTATAAGATATTCAAGGTTTCAAGGAGTAACAGCTTTCGTAAATACAACTTCCTTCATGTCGATTTTTTGACGAATATATTTGGTCTTAATATCCACGTTTTTTATTCTTATCGAGTAATTATTGTTTAGAACAACTTCTATTTATACACGACTGATAGGCGACCTTATTGTCGCAATATATTCGCATTCTTTTACAGTCGTTGCGATTAAGTTTGGCTTTGAGACGTTTTAACCAGACCTACTCTTGGATAGCAGCAGTAAACTACATGAACCGCGAACTCGGCTTTCGTCGATCACAATGTCAATGTTTGTTTCCTATAAAGAATACCTTTGTCAATCGTTCCTTGTAAATACCTTATTATGCTTTTAACTGCTTCCCATTGGGCATTACCAGGATTGGTACCAAATCGACTTTAGTAATTAGTAGCATAGCAAATATCAGGACGAGAAATTTGTGCTGCAAACAACAAACATTCAATGGCTTGCATATAGGGAATTCATGACATTTAATGCTTTGCATCTTTATCTTTAGGACACATGCTCACAGATAATTTTTGGTTGTAGCCCATTGGGGTTGAAATAGCATTACATTGATTCCTACCAAACCGTGTCAAGATATTTGTAATGTATTGCGACTGATTAATCTAGGTAGTATATTTTTATCCCGTTATCTTCATACGACAGAACTGATGACAACTCTCCCATGTCCTTCATTTAAAATTTTTTGTCCAACTTGGATTTCAGGGCTTCGATTGTTGTCATATTATTAGAAAATATCAAAATATCACCTGCATATGAAGCCACGTACATCATCTGGCCATCATTCACTTTGTAACAAACTTCAGTTTTTGTAAGACCCGTCTTTAAGAACTCTTTGTTAATAGTTTCATTCCAAACACGACCTGACTGCTTAAGACCATAAATTGATTTTTTTGAACAAACATACCTTATTAGGGCCGTCATCAAACATTTCCGGCTGTTGCATATAAACGGTTGCCTTGAGAGTACCATTCAAATATGCACTCACTGCATCCATTTGATGTACATACATACGTGCATATCATCGAATCGAATCGAATTGAATCATATCGTATAACAATCGATCATATTTCCGTAACCATTGCAACCATACTAGTATCCATGTAAAATTGTTTACATGAAGTGGAGTACCTAGACTTATGCTTTACATGGTATATTATTTTCCGATGAAAGTTTCAATTGTTTTTATAAAACGTTAGCTTATTGAATTGATAATATCAAAGTACCTTTGAGTTATATTAAGTATTTATATGTTGTATTTGTTTTAAGGAACGCTCCGCATCGCCTCCCAAAGAAGGAGAAGAATTTTCAACGATAAAAGTCAAAGTTGATGAATCATTAGAGGATTTAGTCAAGCCGCACGACGAAGATGCATTGGATTTTGAAGCGGAAGAGGGAGAATGTCACGATATAAACAAGAACGATGAAAAACAAGTTTTAGACAAAGAGAACAACAAGAAAGAAGGCAATGAAAATTTGATAGAAAGTAAAAATGATGATTTGGAAGAAGGAGAAGTTTCTGACGAAGATGAGAAACGTCCAGAAGAAACGGAACCCAAACCCGTCTGCAGGTTTTATACCCGAGGCCAGTGTACTTGGGGTATGAGCTGCCGTTTTCTTCATCCAGGTGTTACTGATAAAGGTAACTATACAATGTTCGATTTAGTTCGACCAGTACCATTGCCTTCGGGTGGAAATGTCAGTACCCGTAGTGCGAATTATACGCTTCACGGTGTTGACTATCACGATTACCGAAGTGAACGTCCCTCAATACACCATCGAAATTCGTCATTGCATCATAGCTCTGGAGTTTTTGCACCAAACCACGAAACACGTAAAGTTGCATTAGACGGACCGGTAGTTGTTGAGAGTGCTTGGGAACGAGGTCTTCGAACTGCAAAGGAAATGATGAGAAAAGCGAACAAACGTAAAGAACAAGATATGGATTTTGAAGACAAAAAAATGAATTTGACATTATCACCAGATGAGTTGGAAAAAGACCCTTATTATTTAAAGGACAGATTGTCACCAGAAGTAAGTGAAAATTGAAATTGATACTATCAGTTAAGAGTATACCTATTTGTTACTTTTTAAGGGTACTAGACACCCCTTATATGCGGAAGCTGTAGCCGATGTTTACAGTGCTGGTGACCGATTTGGTCGTGGACCACCATTAGCTCATTATGACGATGTTGACCCTTATGGACGTTCCGCTCGTTATAGAGAGCTTCCACCCCATCGTATGCCTCAATATGAAGACGAAAGGCGTGTTCGTCCTGCTCGTGAAGTAATTGTACAAAGAGTAGAACCAATAGGCCGTAGTGACGAATGGAATGATCCTTGGATGCGTTCCAAATCGCCAAATGGCAGAGGTGGGTCGCGAGATCACGGAGAAAAGAGACGACGAGAACGGCGCAGCTATAGTAGTAACTCCTCTTATTCCACTTCAAGCAGTTCTCAGTCTGATTCAAGTTCTGATTCTAGTCGTTCTCTCAGTCCGCGAGATCGTCATAGACGACGCTATAATAGTATTTCTCATAAGTTATCACCTTCGTCATCTCGACGAAACGGGCGTAGTTTACGATCAATTACCCCAACACAAAGAAAATCAAGAGCTTCTCCAGGTATGTATTTTAGAGTAATTTATTTCGTTTTTTCATACATACATTATTTATAAAATTCATTTCAAGCTGCGTTTGTTGATTCAAAAAATGATTTAGCGGATTTGAAAACCAATTATGTTATTGAGAAAATCCAATATAAAGGTATATTATTCTCTTATTAATCTTTTAATGGCTTACTGCAAAAGATTTTAAAATTTTTCTACTTTTATTGTAAATTATAGAATATCTTATTAAAAGTAGTTTTATTTTCTTCCGTCATTTACATATGTAATCTATTAAACTATTTCATCATACTTTTAAAGATATTTATATCACAACCGAACTTCAGTTGGAAATACTAGTTGCCCAAAATAATATTACAGATAGATGGCAACAATCAACATCTTAAGTTTGTAAAAAGTGAACCCATAATCGTCCCATTACTTTTATTCATTCCAGTTAGTTGTGTTAAATGAATTTTCCTGACTTACATGCGGCTGCATATTTATTTTTCCTCTTTCCTTACAAAAATATTAAGCATTTACAAAAACGTTTGTAAATGTGATTCAAAGTTTATGTAAGCTCATATCAGTTGTGGTGTTAAGTCGTCTCTGAATAGAATATTTTCATTCTGAGAGCAATATGTATTTCTTTCATTTCCTTTATTCTTTCTTTATTCATTGAAAGATTTACGTAGAATGAACAAGAAAAAATAGTTAATTTTAATAATTTGAAATGTGTGAAAAAGGAAATAAAAGACAAATCTTATAAAAAAAATTAAAGTAACAACATAGTAACATAGAACATAGAACAACATAGAATAGTATGGTCAAGTCATTCGAAATATCTACTTCGTAATTTCTAACACATATGCTAATAAAAACAACAAAATATGCTCATTTAAAAATAAGATGTCACATACACTTTTGGTCATTACAACCATATAGTCATGATTATGGTCTGGCATCTTACACTACCCCATGTTGTTTGCAATAATCAGCGCGAGTCCTTTACCAAAAGAAATATTTTTCTATACTTCTTTTTTAATAAAGACTACTATTTTTTAATTTCTTTGAATTTCTCTGTTGCTGTTACTTTGTGAGTAGATTCATTCAGTTTAAATGAAAAAAAAAAAAAAATGCGAGTGGAGACTAGAGTTAGTGCCAGCCTATGTTTTACTGCTATTCTAAATAATTGCCTTTGTTCTCGTTCTACGGTTTTGTGTACAAGCGGTGACATTTAAAGAAAAATAAATTTAAGCTACACTATTTTGAATATATTATAAATAATGTTAGTTGATTCGACTAAAGCTTGCTTCTGTGAAAACAATTCTAATACAACTAGGCCTATATAAACTTCAAAAATTAAAAGTTTCCTTGCAATTATAACATCAAAATATTATTTATTATTAAAAACAGCAAATAAATTTGTAATCTAAATTTTTGCATGCAAGCCGCAAAGGTCAACATCATGCGGCGCATTTGGTATGAACATAGCGAGCAAGATTGAATTTTTAGGAATTTTTTAAAACTACATTTCCAATGGTTAAATTTTAAAAATTTTTTATGAAAATATTTCAATATTTTTTGGTCAGAAAAGGCACATATAGCGATTTTCCATACATGGAGAGTGTTCTATTACAGTTTTTATTTTTTAATCCGTTTTCAATATCACGCTGTATTATGTTTACAAACAAAACGCTTATTAAAGAGCAAAAAGAAACTAAACACCAAAGTCAAAAATCAAATCGCTCACATAATGTGCTTTCCTGAATATGTAGTAGCATTCATCAAACGATTATTAAAACTATGTAATCACATCTCGTATTATATTCTATCTAAGTATATCTATCTAGCTATCTAAGTACATATATATTATGTCTAAGTCTAGTTTCTAAATGCAGTCTTAATGTGTCTACATCTGTGACTGCGGCTGCGTGGATTATTATGTAAAATCAATACAGATAAAAGATCCAAAGAAGAATATAATGAAACGCTTTCTCGTTTAATGTTCTTATAAATATCGATGTCAATGATGTCAGCAATTTTGTTTCGGTTAGTGTGCCAGTAATGGTTTGACCTGCAGACTTGGCGTCCATTTTGAAAGACGATATTGCATAGTTGTCTTTCTCTTGGAGTAAGAAGACGTGAGCCATAGAACATATGTTTTGCATTATAGTCACCGGCATATATGAATTTTTCAAATATTCAATGAACTGCTTATTGCGAATGTATAAAATACGGACAATATACCGCAGAAATGGTAGTTCCATTATCAGGTAGATTTATTGAAGCGGCCTGGATATGTTCGTTTTCACACTCCTGCATTGAAAAGTGTTTAACATCGTTATGTACAAGAATTAATGATTCTCCACATGCTCTGGTATCGAAGGTCCAATAACCCGACACCAGCAGGACATCAATATGCTGCGAATAAAGGAAATATATCTCATTGTTATGTTGGCTTAAGCCGTTGGCATTTCAAGAAACTTATTCTCACGAAAGTCACTTTCCGTTTAATACAATTTGCATTAACATTGTTTGGTTTTGCATCAATTGCTCAACATGTTCTGCATATTATGCATAAAATTATTAATAATTTCAATTAAGTTCTCAATGTTATTTCGAAAACCTGAACTCGACTCTGACACACCTTCCTTTAGTGCCTGTGCGAACGAAAACATTTTTTCAATATTCAAAATTGTTTCATTCAGGTCGTCGATGGTCCTTAAATATATATATTTTTTTTTATAAATCAACAAATCAACTCTGCCACTTTTTTCGATTATATATCGAGCCATAACCGCAAAAATATCTCAAGCGACATATTTTTCAAATATCGTTTTTTGCAATAAATAAATTCATTGGCATCATTTGCATCATCTATAAAAATTTCAGGGTTACACTCTGTACCGTTATGTATTTATAACTGAAAAAAAATTCATTTTCTAACTTAATTTGCATAAGAAATAAATAATAAAAACCTTCCCCTGTAAAATTTTGTTTTTGTCGCTTGAGATATTTTTGCGGTTATGGCTCGATATCTATCCGGAGACTTTATTATACAGTTTTACAATTGAAGGCGTACGATCAGACGGTAAATCTAATGACTCTACTTGTACAATTTTTTTTGGGAATGCTGTCTACTATTGCATAAACGATAACGTCAGCTATTTTCTGTCTATCAATGGACCAATATGTAGGTTGGCCACTGGAAACCACATCCAATTTCTTTTTTGAAATAGCATCGAATAATACACGGCCTTTAGAGGAAATTAGTTTTAATCTCAGAACGGGTGCTTCGCAATTACCAGCTGCTATACATCTAGGGCCTAATGGGTTAAAAATTCTTAATGATGGTCTTCTGTTATTAAAAACTTAGGACTAAAATAAATTGAGGATTTTGCGAAGTTATGCTGGAATTCTTCAAGACAAGATAATTCTCAAATTCTCAAAAAAATCACAATGTCGCTGATCCACCACACGATCTATCCCGAGTCTTTTGTATCGTAAATTGTACAGCCATTCACATTGAATGAATTGCGAGATGACAAATGAGTCTTAGAAATCAGCATTACGTCAAGTTCGTTTTTATGTTGGAGGAAGCCGATAGCGATCCAGAATAAAATTTTAAAACAATAGCTTATTAAGTATAGACTGCAACAGCATGGACTGCATTTTCATAATTTCTTGCATCATAATACTTACGGAACTTGTGAAATTGATTACCGATTTTATAATTGTTCGACTGGACTTTAAAACATCAGTGTATTAGTTTCGATCCGTGGTTGCTTTGTCTTTAGGTGGTGGATTATTATTTAATGTATTTTTTGCGGCTGAACGGTGGCAAAGTTTGGTTCCATTAAACGCTTTACAATATCTTAAACATTATAATCTCTACAGTTAGTACTGTGGCCATTACTAAATTGCTATACTTTTTCAGGTTAGAATTATTTTTGGTCCTATTCCATTATTTAGTATTGTGCAAATCACCGCAAACAACGCAAACTGTGGGCAACTTACACTAGGATCTTGTATGAGCATATTCTTGACACTTTTGGAATTGTACTGTAAATAGGGTGAACTTCACTTTTCTTTCATTTTGTACTCCCGGGTTCTTATATGATACGAAAAGCGGTTGAGGCACTCGCTCCCTATTTTTTAATTTCATAACAGTTTTAACTTTAAATCCAATACTTTCCAAACTGTTTTTATTTCTTCTGGATCCACATTACGATCAATGCCCTTAATGACCACCTATGGCCATTTGCTGGTTTTTAATTGGTACGTATAAAATCGTCTTGCTGCTTTTTGTGTTCCGATACAACTTTTCTATAATTGTCTTCATTGTTTACCTCAGTTTTTGCTTCATATGTATATGATACCGCCTCTAATTGACGCCATATAAAAAGCGTTTTATCCAGTTAGATTTTTAACTTGTTTCACTACTTCGTTCGACACCTATTCCCTATATAACAGAGGAGGGCCTAGACGATTTAATTGCATGTACGCAATCCGGTGTACGTATATTTTTACTTTTATTTATTTTTGGCGTAGAACCGAACTTGGATGAGTAGTGGCTTCTTGATTGCTCAGTGACTGTATTATACTTATCGATTCCCATTTGTTTTTTTTTTAATCATGGTTATGGTTGCAGCGTGCTGCTAATTTCGATGACGCTGCTGTTTATTCTTATTTCATTGCTTTCTGTTATATAGTTTGTGTATTATTTTGAAGCATACTTTCTGGCGTGTAAAAAAATCACTGTAGGCAACGCGGGTGCACATCAACCCTTTTGGCTATTGTTTCCCTATTTCGTTGTTCAACAGTCACGAGACTAAGAGAAATCTATAGTTTTGAGTGTATGTTTTGGTTCTATACATTTGTTTTTTTTTTTTTTTATTCCTTATTTAGCTCAATATTTTTGTACAAAAACTGTTAATTTTGATAACAAGCTTTGACTAGAACGTATAGTTCAAAGGCTTATGAATGTTGCTTTATTAACTGAAAGTTTTTATAAAAATTTAATTTTCATTTTATGATAGTTTGTATGCACAGTAGAGTTGGGTTCGTTAAAAAGAACCTAAAGATTTTCTTATAACTAGAAGATCGGAAAGATTTCTGGTTATCTGTGCGGGTATAGATACATTTATGTCCACTAGCGGGTTTGTCAATGTCTGCCTCTTGTTAACGAGGTATTTAGATAATTTAATTAAGCTTGCGCTTTGTGAAAGCTGAAGTAAAATTCTATTTGTCATATTAAGTAGCTCCCTGTACATCTTCTGATGCTCTCCTTGAGATTTAAACGAACAAAGTCTATTAAATCATATTATTTTTATACTTTTCTCTTTATAGGTTTACGTCAGTCTCCAAGTAACAAACGAAGGACTAATATTACATCACCTGTTTACAAAAGAGGAGGAGCATATAGCCCCACACAGAAACGAAAAAAATTATCACCATTAACAAAAAAAATTCGAAGTGATAAAACAAGACACAGACATTCTTCGAGTTCTTCTGACTCAGGTAGAATAAATATTTATGGATTTTATTGTTTTGTATTAATTTTTTTTTATAAAGATTCCACAGGCTCTGACTCAGAATCAGATTCGGTTACTTCTTCATCTGAAAGTTCCTCGCAATCAAGAGACCATACTCCTCCAAAACGGACAAAAATTCCGGATAAAGTGGCTCATAATCAAAGAAAAGAATCGAAGAAGGGTAAATAATTCTATTATAATAATATGAATATTAAATTTTTAGTAACTTTATCGTTTACAGACTTACCGAAGAAGCGGTCTCCTATTTCAATAGAAATTAAAAAACCGACAACCGTTGGATTGTCTGCGTTGATATCTCCATCTCAGGCTGCATCTTCCGATAAAGATTCCAAAAAATCCAGGCGTGAAGAGCTTCTGAAACAACTAAGAGCAGTGGAGGATGCAATTGCAAAAAAACGTTCAAAACTCTCATAAGAATAAAGGCATAAAGTTATGGAATTAAATTTTTCTGATTTCATTGTTTTGAAGGCATCATTGACAAATTTATGAAATAAAATACATATATAAATTAAAGACACATTAGTTTAACATATTTTCCCCTGCCCTATTAATGCAAATAGAATAAAGTTGAAAGTGAACACTCCTTAAACAGCATAGTCTATGTGTATAAAACATAATACGACTTCATATCTTTAATTTTACTTTAAATGTCGATGCACAAGTAACAATAATTGCTTCTGATTTCTTTTTTTTCGACGAAAAAAAGTATCAATTTTTATAAAAGTGTGCTAACATCGTTTGGAGACTTCAAGTCCTAAGAAACAAGAAAATAGGCAGAAAAAATAAAATAAATCTATTTCTAATTCTACGCATTTTCCTACGGTTTTTAGTTTATCAGTAAAATACATTTTACAATTTTATTTTATAAAAGCAGTCAAATTCATTAAGTTATTAGAAACTAGTTATTTTCAAATTATCTCGAATTCCGTTTATATAAATTCTCTTTCAAACAACATTTTGAAATAAAGTTGTAAATGTTTAAACTTGTGGGCGTTCACGACTTACATGCAAACTAACAAAGCAACTGTATGAACTGTGCGATTGAAGTAGTAGGTTTCTTTAATTCCATTTAATTTTTTTTTTAACATATACAGTGGCGTGCAAAAATGGAGCATCCTGCCACATTCTTAATAAAACTACTATAAAATCCGAAATAAATAAGCGAATTAAGGCCCCGATTATGGTTCACAACGGTTGTAAATTTAGTGTTGTAGTTTTAAAATTGCGATTATGGTTCACAACATCTATTGCTAGTGTTGTACTTTATGTTGTGTGTGTTCACATAGCCCGATTATGATTTACAACAGTTGTTTTTAAGTGTTGTCAGAACTGTCAAAAACTTACAACAGCTCATTAGCTGTTGTCTTGTTGCCGCATTCAGTTTAAAAAAGAAAATGTATAAAAATTTGTAAGTATATGTACATATCGTCACCTGAAATGCAAAACAACGGATCATCAAAAAAATGAAAATCGGGTTTTTGATTGATTATAATTCATTAGATAAAAATACACGTCTCCAAAAAAAATTATGCATCTGCGTCAAAAAATAACGATTTTATAAAGAAAATTCAAAATAAACTACAGTGTGTTAAGAAAAAAACGTTAAATGAATTAAATTTTTTGTTTAATTAAACCGAATTTTACTCAATAAAACACAGTAAATTGAAATATTAACAAAAACAAACAACTCCATTGTCTTTTATTGAACCTCATTTAATCGCATTTCGATTTTTTTCGCATTTTTCCACTTCATATTAAAATTTGTTCATTGATGATACGTCATTTTGTTTCAGAAAATTTAAATTCAAAATAACGTAACAAACATAACTTCAACACGTTTTTGAAAAATATTATTTTTTCTTCTGGAATTGATCTCCTACCCTTTTTTGAGCTTAGCTACAAAATTATTCATTTCTAGATGCAATATTTTCCATTTTATAACGTTTTTTGCTTCTCCTGTAAAATTGTGAAAAGTGATGATACGTTATTTTGCATTTTAGGTGACGATATATAACAGTGCATATAATTTTTTGTGGAAATTTTAAAAATTATAAATAACTGGAAATATTTTATAGAAAAATAATCACTAACAAGTAGAAGGAAAAGCTGGTCGAGTTCATGACAGCAAATCCTGACATTGGCAAGTTATCATTTGGAGCAAATAAGACTCAACACAAAGGGGCGTGGGAAAAATTTTCATTGGATCTAAATGACTTGGGTCCACCCATTAGAGTTTCAAAAGAATGGCAAAGGGTTAGTAGATGAATTGAAGCATTTTTAAGGCATGGACTCATAAAGCCAATTTGAAAAGAAAACTCTCTGCCAATAGAAAAAAACTTTCAAATTACTGGTGGTGGTCCGTCGACGGAAATTAGCAGGAAATTGGAGCAGAGCACCGTAGAGTTGGTGTTTATGCAATGGAAAGTAAATCCAAATGGATCTGCAATGGGATTGCAAATTCAAGACAAATCGTCATACGATATTAAAGGGCCTTAAACTAGCACTAACCAGTGGAAACAGCAGTTGTCGAAAAGCTACGAAATACAAAAAATAAGATGGGGGATGAGCGTCTAAAAAACCTTAAAAAGGCAAGAAAATAACCAACAGGAGATATTGCTTACGTTAAAACGTCTTGAGAAGGGCTCATATAAAAATGATGAAATAAATAAAAAATGCTAAAAATAAATAGGGAAAAAGCTGAATTACAAAATGAATTAATGAAAGCCAAACTCCTTTTAACTCAAAAAAAAACTTGAAATGTAAACTATTTACGAATTTGTATTTTAGCTTTAAGTAACTATGTGATCTAAATAAATTTTAATGTGATAAGAAGGTTTTTTTATATTTATATATTTTAATTTGAAGTACTTTTGAAATGAATTTATTGCAAAACATACATAAAATATAAACGCTAATAAAACTAGCCTTTATTTTTAATTGTCATGTTTTAACAAGAGTTAAAATTTGTGTTTTATGTAGGCTTTTTGTTTTTTTAACGTAATAATTTTTGTTTTCAATTTGCAGTTTTATACACTCACGGTTGTATTTTCAAGGAAAAGTATACTAACATTGAAGAGCAACACTGTGACATACACAACATCTAGATGTTGTAAACCATAATCAAGAAAGTAATAAATGTTGTGTTGTCTCTGTTACAACACAACATTTATGTGTTGTGAACCATAATCGGGGCCTAAATAAAATAAATTGGTATATATTACATTTTTTTATATATTTCTTGAAGATATAAAAGTAAATATAAAAAAATTAAATGTACTTCATTTATATGCTAAAAACTTAAACAACTCGATTATTCCACTTTTGCACGTATTCGAAATTTTTAAATATTTATTAATTTTTAATATTTTTTTTGCGCTTGGGAACATTTTCTACTAAATTTTCCATGTTTTTTTTTTGGTATTTTTCTCCGTTCATCCTGTATTCTATTCCAAAGTTCGTCTAAATTGGCTGGAGCTCTTTCATATGCTGCCAGTCTTCTCTTAATAATTGCACATAAATTTTCTATTGGATCAGTTGAAAATGTTGATGGGACAACCAATTTTGAACAATTTTGGCGGTGTGTTTTGGATCGCCATCCTGCAGGGAAAATAGTTCTTATTCTGGGCACGCACTTTCTGGCAATTTTGTTTGAAGCATACTGAAATTGTTTTCCTTTCCTATTATATCCTCTATTTTCACCAACGGACCAACACTCCACCAAGTAAAACATCCCCAAACCATCAAAGTTTCACCTCCATATTTGCTTGTTTGTTCTACCTGATGCCTTTGACGTTTTTCATGCAGCCGGTACCAATAATACTCTTTTCCATCTGATTGAAATCGGTTAATTTTTGTTTTATCCGACAAGATCTCGCGTTTCCATTCGTCAACTGTCCATTTAGCATGAGTTTTGCAAAATTCTAAACGGGCCTTGACTTTTTTGTGCGATAGAAGTTCTCTTCGGGCTGTCCACTCGCTGACATTTTTATTTATGGAATTTGCAGCTAGCTTTGGTGTTTTTGTGTCCTTATTTTTCATAAAACGTTCCATAAGACCAGCATCGCCATCGGTGAGCAATCTTGATCGACCTCTAGTCGAAACTGTCTGCACATTTCGTCGTTTTCGAACACTTAAGACCACATAGTGTGATATTTGAAGTGCTTTTGCTATTTTTCTTGCAGATTCACCTTTTTCTGTTAGAAACACAACTCTATTTTCAATTTCAACACTTATTTTTTTTCATTTTATTAATATAATAATACCAATTCTTAATAGCGAGGATAATTAAGTTGAAATCAATACTGACAGCTTCTAATTATTAAAATAATGCATAGAATGGTAAATAAAAGAAGACAAAAAATTATATAATGGCACATTGCAGTAATTAGTATTGTTTTTTGCTTTTATGCAAAAAAAATAGCATAACGTGCAAAAGTGGAAGAATCAACATCAAACACGTTTATTTAAATTATATTCTTTTTGCTAAAATTTTCTGAAATTTTACTTTGAATACACTAAAGTGATGAAAATTAGAAGAAAAAACCACAGAAAGAATAATCATATTCCACAGTATTAAAATTTTATAAGATAATAAACTCGAAAATGCATCATTTTTGCTCGCCACTGTATATAATTCAATTAACTATATTTTTAAAATTTGTTTGTTTATTTTTCCATGCTAAATCAAATGATGTTGATAAAATCAATAAATAAATGTAGTTCATATTTTAATTAATTAATACATTGATAAACATATCACATCTATCGATAGTCTCAGTAGTCTAGTAGGTAGTGTGTTGGCTTATTAGACGCAAGGCCAGGGTACAAATCCCAGGTCAGACATCAAATGAAATATGAAAAAAAAAAAATTTCTTCGGCGACTTCCTCTCAGCAGATTTCAGGCAAAAACTCTGAGAGTAAATAAACCTGCCATGAAAAAGTTTCTCAAAAATCTGTCGTTCGGAGTCGACGCTAAACTGTAGGTCCCGCCACTCATGTATAAAATTAACGCACACAACATGAGTGGTGTGCGTAGCTAGGAAGTAATCCTGACTGAAGGGTTGTAATGGCCAATTATGTATGTATGTATCATATCTTTTATATACACTTCGTTAATAATGTCTGCGTGCACCTAATGAATTTTTAGAAAATATATAAAAACCCATGTTAAGTAATTGCCAATTATGTATGTATGTATGCATGTTAGGTATTAAATTTAAAACAAAATTTCTTCATAGATTTTTTATTTACACCATTTTCTAAAAATTACTTAAAAATATAAACCAAAAATTAATTCATTTTTAAACTAAAGTATCATAAATATCACAATAATAAAATATACATACCAAAAAGTCTGCGTTCACTGTTAAAATAAATAAAGAAAATTTTAATGAATATGCTTAAATCTTAAATTTAATATTTTGTTGGATATCCACCAGAGATCAGCAATGAATCGTTTTTCCTCTACTCATGCAATTTTGAGTATGAGTGAGTCAACAGTATTAAAATTTAACTACTCTGATTCATTCGTATTCACTACAACATTGATTTATAAATATAGGTTGCAATGAGTATGAGTACAACGTTGACATCAAACTCATAACATTCGAAATATGTTTGATTCATACGCCTACTCATTCAGATTCATAAATTTAGAAAAATACTTATAATACTCATAAATGATTCAAGTGATTCGAATCATTCATCAAAATTTACAGTATTTGTTGTTGATGCATTTACAAAGAAAGAAAAAAATACATAAGCAAAAACGACAAAGACAGCAAGCAGAGCAAACACACAATCGTCTTGTGAGTATGTAGTGTTCATATGCGAATCATACTTATTTTGTGATTCGTGTATACATGAATCATGGAGAGTCGAAATCAATAACATCATGCGTATTGGTAAGTATGAGTACGATGAGTATTTCAAACTTTGAATATGAGTATGATAGTAAAATAAGTATGAATGCGTATAAGTATCAGAAATTTTGAGTATGATACGAATCTACTCATCGTTTTGGATACTTATTGCTGATCTCTGATATCCACGTTGTTTTATGACTTCATTCAATCTGTTTGGTATGGAATTCACCAACTTTTCTGTTTCCTCAGCACTTATTTTCTCCCACTCTTCCCGTATAACATTTCTCAAGGCCTCTTTACTTCTAATTACATGCTGGGGAAATTTTTTTATCTAATAAATCCCACAGATGCTCAATAGGATTGAGATCTGGAGATTGGCGGGTGTCTTGAACTGTCTTGGAGCATTATACAGGAGCCAAAGCCGAACGACCTCCGCTGTGTGCTTTGGGTCGTTATTCTGTTGAAACCAAGACGTAGATGGTAGGTTGAGTTTTGCCGCACTTTGTTTTAAATTATTTCTTAATATGTTTAGGTATCCATATTTATTCATGGTGGACTCAATAAATTCAAGTTAACCTACCCCCGAAGCCACCATGCATCCCCATACCATAACTCCTACACCACCGTGTTTTACTGTGCGAACCAGATTTTGTTTATCGAGCGCAGTTCCTGTCTTTCGCCACACATTTTGACGGCCTTTTATTCCAAATATGCAGAACTTCATTTCGTCTGAAAATGAAACCTGTCTCCAAAACTCGAGTATATATTGGCAAAACATTCACAGAATTTGTTCCCTAAAGAAGAGTATTGCTTACGTATGCCATCAGTTTTATCCAGTCTTCTTCATTTCAGATGTTTAATATGTACTTCTGTCATTTCGTGTGATACTCTGCAACAACATATATTTGAATTTTAGACTAAGGCATGGTTCAAAGCAAAATCATAAAAGCTCCACTCTAGTTTTGAAAATGATAGTAATAGTTTCTCGGTCATATATATCATTCAAGTAAATGTATTCTTCAAAACTAAAGTTGAGTTTGCTAACGTCTCTGTACGCACTGCTTTTTGCTAAAAGTACAAAACGTTGTTGTTCACATATAAATTATTGACCGATATACCGGTGCAACCGTTACCAGGAGTTGTAATTTTGCAGAGTAATTTGAGCGTTATGCTGTTCTGCAATGCTTAACGATGCAGATAAATTCGGTGTGTTAATTGGACAACTATGTGTTCATTTTATATAATACCTTATAAGCTTTTCTACATTATATCTCTCTACTCTCCACATTTCTGAGCCATGGTTCATTCATAAGATGGACTGAACAGCATAACGATTAATATTATATCTCACAGACAGCACCACATTATTGCAACCGAGAGCACATTTCGGAATATTATTTAGCGCTAGGTTTGCGTTTCCATTTATACTCCTTCACCACATCTATTTGATCACTAGACGATTTATCATTAATTGCAGCATTCTAGAGCTCTTTACATACATATATACATTACAACCTTTCAGTCGGGATTACGACCTAGCTTCTCACATTGCTTATGTTGTGTGTGTTAATTTTATACATGAGTGGCGGGACGTACAATTTAAAGTAGACTCCGAACGACAGATTTTTGGTTTTTTTTCGCGATTTCGTTTTTTCCGAGATGTCCTACCTGGGGAAAGCCTTTTCTATTTTATACACAGACAGAGTTTTCTTCGTAATTTAATAATTCTTTTGGGTCGCCTATCCTATACTGTGAGAAAATAAGATTTTCTGACATAAAGTAGCGCCTTACTAGAACTAAAAAATATTGCATTAAAACAATTCGACAATAGCTTAATAAATTACGACGAAGCATATTTTACAAATTCTGATGAAATATGATCCCCACCAGCAGTTTTATTTTTTTACACCTTAGTAGAAAGTGGTTTTTACAGTCAGTCATGATTCTGCAATTCAAGTTTTAATCTTATATATTATTCTGCGCGACTTACGATATTCGTTTATCGAAGAATTAAAAAAATAAGTTGTTAATGGGTTTGCTAGTACCCATACATACATATATAAAGAGTCCGCCAAATAACTTTTTTTTTTTTGAAAATACTTTAAAAAAATCTACTGAATATTTTCTCAAATTTCTTTTTTTATTTGAAAGTACAATCCTTCCGGTTAATAATGGAAAATAATTTTATTCAAATGGCTGCCTCGGCTGGCCATGCAGTAGCCTATACGATCGGTCCAATTTTTGAGCACATTATCGATCGTGTGCAGCTGTACTTCACGAATGGCTTCACGAATATTGTCCTTTAAAGTGTCAATTGTCTCTGGCTTGTCGGCGTAACACTTATCTTTGACGGCACCCCACAAATAATAGTCCAACGGTGTAAAATCGCAGCTCCGAGGTGGTCAAATGATATCAGCTCTGCGGCTGATAATGCGATCTTCAAAAACATGGAGTGTAGTTTCGGCTGTGTGGCACGTAGCGCCGTCCTGTTGAAACCAAATGTTGCCAATATCCTCCTCTTCAATTTTTGTAAACAAAAATTCGTTCAACATGGCCCGATAACAATCGCCATTGATTGTAACGGCCACTCCTTCCTCATTTTCGAAGAAAAATGGCCCAATTATGCCTCTAAACCAAAATCCGCACCAGAGGCCGTTTTAATAGTTACCGAGGGGTTTCTAACGATCTGCTGATCGAATCTAACACAATAATATTAACAGTAATATCAATTTCATGTGTAATACATTTCTAGTCACTTTGTATTAGTTCATTTTTGTTTATCTTTTTATTTTTATATATGGGTGAATGCATACATTACAGTGGCCAACAGCTCTTTCTCAATCATTGTATAATTTTGTTCTGCCTTAGTCAACTGGCGCGATGCGAACGCCACGGGCTTCTTGTCCTGAAAAACTGTAGCACCTAGTCCCGTCATAATGAATTTCAACAGCTTTTCCGACTTTATAATATTGTAAACCTTCTGTATTGATTATGGTAGTCTTGAATTCATCAAATTCCGTCAACGCTTGCTCAGACCATATCCATGGAACGTTTTCAAGAAGCTTTCGAAGTTCAACATTTCCCGTAGACAAATTTGGTACAAATCGACTCAAATAATTCACCATGCCCAGAAATTTCTGCAATTCAGCCTTGATCCCCGGTGGAGGGATAAAATATGCCCATAAGACTTCACATAAGACTCGCACAAACTCAGTCATCGCCTCCTCTAAGGTCTCCCCACAATCAAATATCAGCATATCATCAGCCATTATCTCTATTCCCTCTAAGTCATGTGTCATTTCACGAATCTAGTTGAAATAATTCAGAGGCTGGAGACACCCCAAACGGTAAACGCTTTCGTTTTCCAATTCAAGCTGCCAAAACCCCTTCTTTGCGTCCACAGTTGAGGAAACTTTGGCGTTAGACAGTTCCGGTAACATTTCATCTATGGTTGTAAATTGCAAATTAGGTCCCTTCAACGCCTTATTAAGAGGAATGGGATCAATACAAATACGAAAAGAATCTGATTTCTGTACAAGTAAAATATTATTTACCCATTCCGTATGGGTTTCAACTTTAGCAATTATGTCATACTTTTCAAGTCTCTTCAATTCTCCTCTAAGAGCAACTGGTATTCACCTCGGCTTCTGAATAACTGGTCGTATTGTGGGATCGATTTCCAATTTCACCTCTCCTGACATAACCCTCGAAAACGTTGCTAAACTCATTGACCATTCTCCGGGCCTCCAAACTGAGAAAGTTTACCTTTTCCGTATAGTCCCTCTTTGCCACAATAGAATTGCAGTATTTGATCAGGCCCAAAGCTAAACATGTGCTTTTCGACAGCAAAAATCAGTGGTTGACGTTAACAACCTGGAAATTAATACTATATTTTCGGCCTTTGTGTCGACAAGGAAGTCCAAACTTTCCCAAAACTTCTATACTCGTGCCACCAAATGCCTTTATGTTACAATTCGATGGACTCAACTTCGGTTGTTCATCACCAAGTAACACGCATAAGTTTGAAAACCCAATCACACACACATCCGCACCACTGTCCGTCTCGCACTCATACATATTCCAACGGCCCAGTCATCAGTTCCAATTTCGCCTTCACCTTATGCCGATCATTTTTCACATCCAGTCTATATAGAGATGCTTCAGAGCCCGAATCTGCCCTCTCCTCTGTATCGGCTTCAATACAGTGCATCTTATCCGGTTTATTACCCTTATTTCTCGAATAACAACATTTCGCAAAGTGTCCTCTTTTCTTACATACGTTGCAGGTTTTATTGAGGGCTGGACAACTACCACTCGTAAATGGGTGTGAAACCCCACAAAATTTGCATAACTTCTTAACATTTGTTGTTGTCCTCATCTTGTGTACGGCTTTACTATCCTCACTCACCATCTCATTATATCTGGCCTCTGTTGTCTCACTTATCTTACACCTGTTGACTACATCCTCAAACGTCAACTTTGAAAGGTCTTCGTTCAAAAATTGTTTCTTTCAATTTTCATCACGTATGCCAAAATCATTCGGTCTCTAATCATCACCTTAACGCTATCCTGAGTAATAGTATCTAAGTCGCAACGATCGGCTATCTTATTTAGCCTTCGTAAGTATTCCGCAAACATTTCTGCCTCCATCTGCTTGCATATGTGAAAAGCCCATCTATCAAAAAGTGTATGCTTACTAGTCGTGACACATGATTCAATTTTCGCCAACAGCAACTCGCATTAAACCCTGTCCCCATCTCGGACACCGAAATTATCGTATTTCAATTTAGCCTATTAGCAACCACAAAATGTTGGCTTTTTTCGCCTCATTCACTGCCGGCCATTTCACAATACCGGTCGGTCGCCTTGGAATACGCCTGCCAATGGGCCTTGAACCACATTTGCCACACTTCCGCCCACTTGCAGTGGCTTTGGAAATGGTATTTGAGCCTCCGTACAATTTGTAGCATTCTGTCGTAACTCTGCCAACTCTTGCATCATCTGCTGCCTTAACTGCATTTGTGTCAAAATAAATTGTTGATCATTCATCTTTGAGTTTAAACACACCAGACACCATTTTGTGTTTAATCTACTTATGTAATATTTATTAGTATTTCAGATCAATTATACAAAGTTCATTTAATTAGTTAAGTAATCAAAGCTCTTCACAACGTGTCAACCACACAAAGCGCCTTGTATGTATCCCTCCATATATAGAGATGCCACCCTGTTCACATTTCGTGTCTGTTAAGTTAACACGTCGTATAACACATAGATTCCGTCATTTAGATTCTCATCTACTGAGTGAATTGGAGAGCCTTGAGTTCCTTGATTTGAGGAGAACTCGCTTACATTGACATCGACATTGCTTCTTTTTTGGTCATTTACTTTTACTATACTTTGCCTTATCTTTTTTGTACTATAGTCGTATTCTTTTAACTTTAATTTACTTTTCGTAATCTTTCAAAAATTTCTTTTAAGTTTGTTAAGTGTTCTTGTAATGAAGTTGAATATATGATTATTCTATCGAGATATACGACCTTGATCTTAAACGCTGTTTTTTGATATCTTATTTATATCCATTTCGTGAAACCCGTTCGCAAGATCAAATGTAGAAAATACATACATCTACCTAATTTGTCGAAAATTTCTGAAATATTAGGTACGGGTAGCGATCTAAAATTGTTTTCCGATTTAATTTGCGATAGTCTATAACAAGGCGCCACTTCTGATTACCACTTGCGTTCTTTTCGTTGATATTACCCATACTGAGTAGCTCCATGGTGATTATCTGTGCCTACCGATCTCTGCTGTAACACACTATCGATTTTTTGTTATAGTAAAATAAGAATATTATCTGTAATTGTTGGTAAAAGAGAACATTTGTCCATCTGTTTAGATCTTTGATGCAGACGATAAGGCTATGGGCCATGAATCAGACCTCATGGCTCTTATTGTAGGACCAAAAGTTTCTGGAAAACCTATGAAAAAAGTTTTTAGACACATTTCAGCGAATAATTCTTTTATAGCTTTAATGATAACCGGCTCTGTTTCATCAATGTTATTGTTCTTTGCAGAATGAATTCCTACTGTCTGTCTACAGAATTTTTCTATGCTCAAGTTGCCTTTTGCCGGAATAATGAAAAGTTAAGTTTTCCTTTATTTCCTCCCATACTTGCTTAGTCTTATTTATGTTAAGAACTTCATTGTCTTGAGCATAGGGTGAACTATCTATTCTTCTAAAGTGAAGAAAGAATTATAGCTATTTTATAGATTCTACCTAGAGCACTTGAGGTAAATGCGTTCTAAGTTAGTATACATTAATTTGTATCTTTAATATATAAGATTTACATATTTATGTATTAATTCATTCATATATACGAGTATAAACATAGATATTATCCTTTTTTTAAATAATCTTATTATTTCTCAAGAAGTCGCCGTGGTCTAGTAGGTAGTGTGTTGGCTTATTAGACGAAAGGCCCGAGTTCGAATCCCAGGCCAGACATCAAAAGCAAAATACAAAAATACAAAATAATAATGAATTAAGAAATGTATAATAACAAAATGAATAAAAATTACAATTTCCCAGAATTTATAAAGGTAGAATTATAATAACTTTATAATAGAAATAATTAATTTAATTTACTTATTTACTATATATCATCAATCGTTTAAAATTATAATACATATTTACTATATACATGATATGATATTTTACTTATATTACAGTAGTTTTGACTTACTTGCACAACTAACTTTTTCAAGAATTTTTGTGCAGATAAGCAAAAAATGCAGCTAAATTAAATGTTTTTACCTGCCTAATTGAGCAATTGAGTAATGGAATAATTATAGATTACTCTCTCAAAGCCCAGCTAAAGCAAATAACTGAATTTAAATGTTACTTTATACTTTTTATATTTCATTTATTTATTGATATTTGCTGTTAACAAAAAATTTAAATAAATTTCAACGACAAAATTAATTGAGATTTTCGTTTTTTTAAATAATTTTTTTTATAAAGATTTCATTTTTGTTCGAAGTAGCTAACTTTAATTTTTGCTATGAAAAATGTTTTAAAGACAAAAAATATAAGGCGCATATGTACATATTGTTACGAAAATGGAAATGGTGTTGTTAAAATAATAAACAAAAGCTCTAAAAACAACACAATGGACTTGTTTACATGATCAACGAATAAGTAAAAATATAGCAACAAAAACAATAGGCTTGTTTACTTGATCAAAGAATAAACAAGAATATAACAACAACATTAGTATATAAAAAAAGGGGATAGACAAAGTAAACAAGCAAAGTTTGAAGTCGCCGTGGTCTAGTAAGTAGTGTGTTGGCTTATTAGACGAAAGGCCCGTGTTCAAATCAGGTCAGATATCAAAACGAAAATATGAAAATATTTCTTCGGCGACTTCCTCTCAGCAGATTTCTGGCAAAAACTCTGAGAGTAAAAATTGCCACGAAAAGCTTCTCAAAAAATCTGTCGTTCGGAGTCGACTTTAAACTGTAGGTCCCGCTACTCATGTATAAAATTAAGGCACACAACTCGAGTAGTGTGAGAAGCTAGGACGTTGTACAATGGGTCAATTCGACCTCCGGGTACTGTACTTGTCACAGTTGACAAGTACATGTCCTCTAACCTAAGTAAACAAGCAACAACAACACTACAAGGACGTAAACAAGATACACTTCATGGTGGACTCAATAAATTCAAGTTAACCTACCCCCGAAGCCACCATGCATCCCCATACCATAACTCCTACACCACCGTGTTTTACTGTGCGAACCATTGATTTTGTTTATCGAGCGCAGTTCCTGTCTTTCGCCACACATTTTGACGGCCTTTTATTCCAAATATGCAGAACTTCATTTCGTCTGAAAATGAAACCTGTCTCCAAAACTCGAGTATATATTGGCAAAACATTCACAGAATTTGTTCCCTAAAGAAGAGTATTGCTTACGTATGCCATCAGTTTTTTCCAGTCTTCTTCATTTCAGATGTTTAATATGTACTTCTGTCATTTCGTGTGATACTCTGCAACAACATATATTTGAATTTTAGACTAAGGCATGGTTCAAAGCAAAATCATAAAAGCTCCACTCTAGTTTTGAAAATGATAGTAATAGTTTCTCGGTCATATATATCATTCAAGTAAATGTATTCTTCAAAACTAAAGTTGAGTTTGCTAACGTCTCTTTACGCACTGCTTTTTGCTAAAAGTACAAAACGTTGTTGTTCACATCTAAATTATTGACCGATATACCGGTGCAACCGTTACCAGGAGTTGTAATTTTGCAGAGTAACTTGAGCGTTATGCTGTTCTGCAATGCTTAACGATGCAGATAAATTCGGTGTGTTAATTGGACAACTATGTGTTCATTTTATATAATACCTTATAAGCTTTTCTACATTATATCTCTCTACTCTCCACATTTCTGAGCCATGGTTCATTCATAAGATGGACTGAACAGCATAACGATTAATATTATATCTCACAGACAGCACCACATTATTGCAACCGAGAGCACATTTCGGAATATTATTTAGCGCTAGGTTTGCGTTTCCATTTATACTCCTAGATATTTATACTCCTTCACCACATCTATTTGATCACTAAACGATTTATCATTAATTGCAGCATTCTAGAGCTCTTTACATACATATATACATTACAACCTTTCAGTCGGGATTACGACCTAGCTTCTCACATTGCTTATGTTGTGTGTGTTAATTTTATACATGAGTGGCGGGACGTACAATTTAAAGTAGACTCCGAACGACAGTATTTGTTTTTTTTCGCGATTTCGTTTTTTCCGAGATGTCCTACCTGGGGAAAGCCTTTTCTATTTTATACACAGACAGAGTTTTCTTCGTAATTTAATAATTCTTTTGGGTCGCCTATCCTATACTGTGAGAAAATAAGATTTTCTGACATAAAGTAGCGCCTTACTAGAACTAAAAAATATTGCATTAAAACAATGCGACAATAGCTTAATAAATTACGACGAAGCATATTTTACAAATTCTGATGAAATATGATCCCCACCAGCAGTTTTATTTTTTTACACCTTAGTAGAAAGTGGTTTTTACAGTCAGTCATGATTCTGCAATTCAAGTTTTAATCTTATATATTATTCTGCGCGACTTACGATATTCGTTTATCGAAGAATTAAAAAAATACGTTGTTAATGGGTTTGCTAGTACCCATACAAAGAGTATAAAGAGTCCGCCAAATAAGTTTTTTTTTTGAAAATACTTTAAAAAAATCTACTGAATATTTTCTCAAATTTCTTTTTTTATTTGAAAGTACAATCCTTCCGGTTAATAATGGACAATAATTTTATTCAAATGGCTGCCTCGGCTGGCCATGCAGTAGCCTATACGATCGGTCCAATTTTTGAGCACATTATCGATCGTGTGCAGCTGTACTTCACGAATGGCTTCACGAATATTGTCCTTTAAAGTGTCAATTGTCTCTGGCTTGTCGGCGTAACACTTATCTTTGACGGCACCCCACAAATAATAGTCCAACGGTGTAAAATCGCAGCTCCGAGGTGGTCAAATGATATCAGCTCTGCGGCTGATAATGCGATCTTCAAAAACATGGAGTGTAGTTTCGGCTGTGTGGCACGTAGCGCCGTCCTGTTGAAACCAAATGTTGCCAATATCCTCCTCTTCAATTTTTGTGAACAAAAATTCGTTCAACATGGCCCGATAACAATCGCCATTGATTGTAACGGCCACTCCTTGCTCATTTTCGAAGAAAAATGGCCCAATTATGCCTCTAAACCAAAATCCGCACCAGAGGCCGTTTTAATAGTTACCGAGGGGTTTCTAACGATCTGCTGATCGAATCTAACACAATAATATTAACAGTAATATCAATTTCATGTGTAATACATTTCTAGTCACTTTGTATTAGTTCATTTTTGTTTGTCTTTTTATTTTTATATATGGGTGAATGCATACATTACAGTCGCCAACAGCTCTTTCTCAATCATTGTATAATTTTGTTCTGCCTTAGTCAACTGGCGTGATGCGAACGCCACGGGCTTCTTGTCCTGAAAAACTGTAGCACCTAGTCCCGTCACAATGAATTTCAACAGCTTTTCCGACTTTATAATATTGTAAACCTTCTGTATTGATTATGGTAGTCTTGAATTCATCAAATTCCGTCAACGCTTGCTCAGACCATATCCATGGAACGTTTTCAAGAAGCTTTCGAAGTTCAACATTTCCCGTAGACAAATTTGGTACAAATCGACTCAAATAATTCACCATGCCCAGAAATTTCTGCAATTCAGCCTTGATCCCCGGTGGAGGGATAAAATATGCCCATAAGACTTCACATAAGACTCGCACGAACTCAGTCATCGCCTCCTCTAAGGTCTCCCCACAATCAAATATCAGCATATCATCAGCCATTATCTCTATTCCCTCTAAGTCATGTGTCATTTCACGAATCTAGTTGAAATAATTCAGAGGCTGGAGACACCCCAAACGGTAAACGCTTTCGTTTTCCAATTCAAGCTGCCAAAACCCCTTCTTTGCGTTGAGGAAACTTTGGCGTTAGACAGTTCCGATAACATTTCATCTATGGTTGTAAATTGCAAATTAGGTCCCTTCAACGCCTTATTAAGAGGAATGGGGTCAATACAAAAACGAAAAGAATCTGATTTCTGTACAAGTAAAATATTATTTACCCATTCCGTATGGGTTTCAACTTTAGCAATTATGTCATACTTTTCATGTCTCTTCAATTCTGCCTTCAATTCTCCTCTAAGAGCAACTGGTATTCACCTCGGCTTCTGAATAACTGGTCGTATTGTGGGATCGATTTCCAATTTCACCTCTCCTGCCATAACCCTCGAAAACGTTGCTAAACTCATTGACCATTCTCCGGGCCTCCAAACTGAGAAAGTTTACCTTTTCCGTATAGTCCCTCTTTGCCACAATAGAATTGCAGTATTTGATCAGGCCCAAAGCTAAACATGTGCTTTTCGACAGCAAAAATCAGTGGTTGACGTTAACAACCTGGAAATTAATACTATATTTTCGGCCTTTGTGTCGACAAGGAAGTCCAAACTTTCCCAAAACTTCTATACTCGTGCCACCAAATGCCTTTATGTTACAATTCGATGGACTCAACTTCGGTTGTTCATCACCAAGTAACACGCATAAGTTTGAAAACCCAATCACACACACATCCGCACCACTGTCCGTCTCGCACTCATACATATTCCAACGGCCCAGTCATCAGTTCCAATTTCGCCTTCACCTTATGCCGATCATTTTTCACATCCAGTCTATATAGAGATGCTTCAGAGCCCGAATCTGCCCTCTCCTCTGTATCGGCTTCAATACAGTGCATCTTATCCGGTTTATTACCCTTATTTCTCGAATAACAACATTTCGCAAAGTGTCCTCTTTTCTTACATACGTTGCAGGTTTTATTGAGGGCTGGACAACTACCACTCGTAAATGGGTGTGAAACCCCACAAAATTTGCATAACTTCTTAACATTTGTTGTTGTCCTCATCTTGTGTACGGCTTTACTATCCTCACTCACCATCTCATTATATCTGGCCTCTGTTGTCTCACTTATCTTACACCTGTTGACTACATCCTCAAACGTCAACTTTGAAAGGTCTTCGTTCAAAAATTGTTTCTTTCAATTTTCATCACGTATGCCAAAATCATTCGGTCTCTAATCATCACCTTAACGCTATCCTGAGTAATAGTATCTAAGTCGCAACGATCGGCTATCTTATTTAGCCTTCGTAAGTATTCCGCAAACATTTCTGCCTCCATCTGCTTGCATATGTGAAAAGCCCATCTATCAAAAAGTGTATGCTTACTAGTCGTGACACATGATTCAATTTTCGCCAACAGCAACTCGCATTAAACCCTGTCCCCATCTCGGACACCGAAATTATCGTATTTCAATTTAGCCTATTAGCAACCACAAAATGTTGGCTTTTTTCGCCTCATTCACTGCCGGCCATTTCACAATACCGGTCGGTCGCCTTGGAATACGCCTGCCAATGGGCCTTGAACCACATTTGCCACACTTCCGCCCACTTGCAGTGGCTTTGGAAATGGTATTTGAGCCTCCGTACAATTTGTAGCATTCTGTCGTAACTCTGCCAACTCTTGCATCATCTGCTGCCTTAACTGCATTTGTGTCAAAATAAATTGTTGATCAGTCATCTTTGAGTTTAAACACACCAGACACCATTTTGTGTTTAATCTACTTATGTAATATTTATTAGTATTTCAGATCAATTATACAAAGTTCATTTAATTAGTTAAGTAATCAAAGCTCTTCACAACGTGTCAACCACACAAAGCGCCTTGTATGTATCCCTCCATATATAGAGATGCCACCCTGTTCACATTTCGTGTCTGTTAAGTTAACACGTCGTATAACACATAGATTCCGTCATTTAGATTCTCATCTACTGAGTGAATTGGAGAGCCTTGAGTTCCTTGATTTGAGGAGAACTCGCTTACATTGACATCGACATTGCTTCTTTTTTGGTCATTTACTTTTACTATACTTTGCCTTATGTTTTTTGTACTATAGTCGTATTCTTTTAACTTTAATTTACTTTTCGTAATCTTTCAAAAATTTCTTTTAAGTTTGTTAAGTGTTCTTGTAATGAAGTTGAATATATGATTATTCTATCGAGATATACGACCTTGATCTTAAACGCTGTTTTTTGATATCTTATTTATATCCATTTCGTGAAACCCGTTCGCAAGATCAAATGTAGAAAATACATACATCTACCTAATTTGTCGAAAATTTCTGAAATATTAGGTACGGGTAGCGATCTAAAATTGTTTTCCGATTTAATTTGCGATAGTCTATAACAAGGCGCCACTTCTGATTACCACTTGCGTTCTTTTCGTTGATATTACCCATACTGAGTAGCTCCATGGTGATTATCTGTGCCTACCGATCTCTGCTGTAACACACTATCGATTTTTTGTTATAGTAAAATAAGAATATTATCTGTAATTGTTGGTAAAAGAGAACATTTGTCCATCTGTTTAGATCTTTGATGCAGACGATAAGGCTATGGGCCATGAATCAGACCTCATGGCTCTTATTGTAGGACCAAAAGTTTCTGGAAAACCTATGAAAAAAGTTTTTAGACACATTTCAGCGAATAATTCTTTTATAGCTTTAATGATAACCGGCTCTGTTTCATCAATGTTATTGTTCTTTGCAGAATGAATTCCTACTGTCTGTCTACAGAATTTTTCTATGCTCAAGTTGCCTTTTGCCGGAATAATGAAAAGTTAAGTTTTCCTTTATTTCCTCCCATACTTGCTTAGTCTTATTTATGTTAAGAACTTCATTGTCTTGAGCATAGGGTGAACTATCTATTCTTCTAAAGTGAAGAAAGAATTATAGCTATTTTATAGATTCTACCTAGAGCACTTGAGGTAAATGCGTTCTAAGTTAGTATACATTAATTTGTATCTTTAATATATAAGATTTACATATTTATGTATTAATTCATTCATATATACGAGTATAAACATAGATATTATCCTTTTTTTAAATAATCTTATTATTTCTCAAGAAGTCGCCGTGGTCTAGTAGGTAGTGTGTTGGCTTATTAGACGAAAGGCCCGAGTTCGAATCCCAGGCCAGACATCAAAAGCAAAATACAAAAATACAAAATAATAATGAATTAAGAAATGTATAATAACAAAATGAATAAAAATTACAATTTCCCAGAATTTATAAAGGTAGAATTATAATAACTTTATAATAGAAATAATTAATTTAATTTACTTATTTACTATATATCATCAATCGTTTAAAATTATAATACATATTTACTATATACATGATATGATATTTTACTTATATTACAGTAGTTTTGACTTACTTGCACAACTAACTTTTTCAAGAATTTTTGTGCAGATAAGCAAAAAATGCAGCTAAATTAAATGTTTTTACCTGCCTAATTGAGCAATTGAGTAATGGAATAATTATAGATTACTCTCTCAAAGCCCAGCTAAAGCAAATAACTGAATTTAAATGTTATGTAAGATCAACCATAAAATACTTTTTATATTTCATTTATTTATTGATATTTGCTGTTAACAAAAAATTTAAATAAATTTCAACGACAAAATTAATTGAGATTTTCGTTTTTTTAAATAAATTTTTTTATAAAGATTTCATTTTTGTTCGAAGTAGCTAACTTTAATTTTTGCTATGAAAAATGTTTTAAAGACAAAAAATATAAGGCGCATATGTACATATTGTTACGAAAATGGAAATGGTGTTGTTAAAATAATAAACAAAAGCTCTAAAAACAACACAATGGACTTGTTTACATGATCAACGAATAAGTAAAAATATAGCAACAAAAACAATAGGCTTGTTTACTTGATCAAAGAATAAACAAGAATATAACAACAACATTAGTATATAAAAAAAGGGGATAGACAAAGTAAACAAGCAAAGTTTGAAGTCGCCGTGGTCTAGTAAGTAGTGTGTTGGCTTATTAGACGAAAGGCCCGTGTTCAAATCAGGTCAGATATCAAAACGAAAATATGAAAATATTTCTTCGGCGACTTCCTCTCAGCAGATTTCTGGCAAAAACTCTGAGAGTAAAAATTGCCACGAAAAGCTTCTCAAAAAATCTGTCGTTCGGAGTCGACTTTAAACTGTAGGTCCCGCTACTCATGTATAAAATTAAGGCACACAACTCGAGTAGTGTGAGAAGCTAGGACGTTGTACAATGGGTCAATTCGACCTCCGGGTACTGTACTTGTCACAGTTGACAAGTACATGTCCTCTAACCTAAGTAAACAAGCAACAACAACACTACAAGGACGTAAACAAGATACACAAACAACAATAATGAAAACAGCTTGTTTACATTTTTAGATATTTCCCGAAGGCAGTCATTCTCCTTCGAGAGTATTCATTAGACTATTGATCCAGCGATATAAAAGGTAAGACAAAGCGAGTAGCGAGTAGAGAAAGAATTCAGTCCGTCTTGTGTGAAGAGACGTTGCGTTGCGTGTGAAGAGAACCGTGGTTTGAAGTTCTAACGAACGAGTGTACAAAAAGAACAACAATTTAAGGAAATTGTTGTTGTGTGCAGCGTTGCCAGGTGCCAAGTTTTCCCTTTTTTCCAAGTTTTTTGAGATCGAATAAAGTTTTCATTAAATTTGTTTTCTAACAAAACAAGTTTTTTCATCAAATTTGAATTTCCACCTTTTTCAATAAATTTAATAATAACTTGAAATATTTACTTCAGGGCAAGATACCAAAGAAACACCAACATTGAAAGTAACAGATTCAACGGACTCTGGTACTTTCTTTTTAAAATTTTGGTACTTTAGTAAAAAAAAAGTTTTTCTTGCTAGAAACAAGGTTTTTTTCCCAGAAATAAAAAGTTTTTTAAAATAAAAAAATGGCAACGCTGGTTGTGTGAATCAATTTTACCAAAGGTGGCACACGGAATTGTGCGAACAATAAAGAATTGATTTAAAAGTAAACACAAATTTATTTTTATTTTATTTGCAATCTATGAACTCATATTTTTAACGTTTTTAAAAGGGTAACAATATGTTAAATGTGCAGGTATGAAAAGTGCGCTTAAAAAATAATTTTTTATAGAATTTGGAGAAATAAAGACCCGAAACAAAATGTTTGTGCAGGTAAATAAAAGGCAGCTACATCAAAACTACTGTATTACATTTAAAACACAATTTATCACAATAATAACTTTTAATTTAATAGTTTAGGTAAAAAGATAGAAATATCTTAGAATTTTTAGGAAATTTTATTTCAACTGACTTCAAACTTCTTTATAGAAGCCGTAAAGATTTAGTTAATTTGTGAAATTTCTTATTGAGTCAAAACTTGACGATCTACATTTATCTTAGAATTTAAATAATAATTCATCAAATAAGGTATGAAGTATTAAGTAGTCTCCGTTTGAATGCGATCGTTGAAAGACGTATAAATACAATACAAACTTTAAATTTTGGCTGAAAACAAAAGAAAACAAACATTCTTAAATAAAAAAACAAATATCAACAGTGTTCATTCCGTTACAATAAGCGCACGCTAACGTGCATGTACTTAGGTGGCATTTTTGTTGATAGCAACAAAAACAAGATACGCAAGCATCAACATACCAACCAGTGATGTTATCAAAGACAACAACAATGATGAAATTGAAACTGACAATATGACTTTAAGTGAAAGCAGTTCTGATAATGAATGCAGCTGGCAGCGAGTCCCTGGAAATAACCGTAAGAAGTTCAGCTCCAAATCAACAAATAAATATTCCAAAGAGACAACACCTAGATTCCGGTCCTTCTAACGGGTGATTTTTTAGCTATTATCTTTTTGGCAACACTGGTTTAACCAGCTCACGCACGTTTCGTGTTTTGTTTCACTGTCAAACATCTTCAGTTTGGTCTATAATTTAACCATGAATCGTCTTACAAAGGAACAACGCTTGAAAATCATTGAATTTTATTATCAAAATGTGTGCTCTGTTAAGAAATTTCATCGCGCGCTTTTTCCATTTTATGGTCAGTTTAATCGACCCACTGAAGCGGCTATTCGGGATACGTAAATAAGCAGAATTGTCGATTTTGGAGTGAAGATCAGCCAGAAGCATTGCAAAAGCTACCAATGCATCCAGAAAAAGTCACAGTTTGGTGCGGTTTATGGGCTGGTGGCATCATTGGACCGTACTTCTTCAAAGATGCTGCGAATCGTAACGTACATAACTGTGAATGGTGAGCGCTACCGTGAGATGATATCCAACTTTTTTTGCCCAAAATGCAAGAGCTTGATTTGCATGACATGTGGTTCAACAAGACGGTGCCACATGCCAAACAGTACGCGTAACAATGGACTTATTGAGGGACGAGTTCGGTGAACATTTTATTTCACGTTCGGGACCGGTCAATTGGCCGCCTACATCGTGCGATTTAACGCCTTTAGACTATTTTTTGTGGGGTTATGTTAAAGCTCATGTCTACACATACAAGCCCGCTTCAATTGACGCATTGGAAGACAACATTGAAGCATTTACTCGTGAGACACAGGCCCGAAATGTTGGAAAGAGTATGCCAAAATTGGACTAAGCGGATGGACCATTTGAGGAGCAGTCGCGGTCAACATTTGTGTGAAATAATCTTCAAACATTAAATTATATGGACCGTACTATCGATTCAAATAAAGATTTCATGCATTTTTCTGAATTTTATGTTTTTTTTAATTTTCCTATAGCTCTTAAAAAAATCACCCTTTATATGCACAATTGACCACATGTTTGAATGATCTACATACAGTGGACGGCAAAAGTCTCAGTACTCCAATATATTTTGCAAAAAAAAAAAGTCCGCACAGGCTTAATACTTTTGCACAAAGTCTCGATATAACTTCAAGAAAATATTTGGTAGAGTTGGCTTCATTAGGTCTTTTGAGTGTTCGCTATTTCTAATTCAGTTCTCTGTTATGAACTAGTATGTTCTTTTAGTTCAATAGTTCAGTTCTTTTAAACAACTCTGCTCTCTTTCTCAATTTGTGTAACTTCTTCATGGCAACGTTTGCTCATTTATATTTACACTGATGTAAACAATACTAATAAAGGAATTAATGTATTCCCTGTCAATTTATCTCAACTTATTGAATAAAATATGAACATATTTGTGATACGATTTTTCATTTTAAATAAATTGAATCATTTCACATTTTTTTAATTTTTGTTAATTCGTTTATGTGCTTGAATCACTTTAAAATCATGTGATTTGTTTTTAAATATTTAATAAGAATTTCTTTTCGTATTTCTCTTCTAAACCATTCTTTTAGTTAAATAGAAAAAATATTTTATATTTATTTGCTTATTTGGGTAAAAAATGTTTCCATAAGTTCTTTTTTTTAATATGTGGTATCACCGCCACCATTCCAATAAGAATGTCACACATGAGAACGATAAACAATATAAAAGAACGAATAAGAATGCAATGAACTAATAAGAATGAAATGAACGTATAAGAAACAAGACCTAAAAGAACTACAGAGCTAAAAACTACGGAGCTAAAAGAACTACGGAACTAAAAAACTCATTATTATGACCGGCGCTCTTAGTTCAATTGTGTGAAAAGTCAACCGAAAAACGTGCTCATGGTGCCACCAGAAAACACTAAACAAAACTTTTACATTCAATTCCAAATGGGTTAAATGGAGTGCTTGACTTTAAGGGATTTTCTGCTAAATACAATTTTCATATATTAGGCCTTTGAATTTTACTCAGGGTTCTCTCTGGGGGTACCTTAAGGAGTCATCTGAAACTTTTCCTTATTTTTCTCTTGTTTTATGAAAAACATTAAAAAATTGTTTGTTTTATACTAAAACAGAAATATATTAATAAAATAATTATAAAAACCTTCATTTTTTATACAAACTGGTGGTTAAAATTCATGTAATTGTCAAAATATATTGGAGTACTAAGACTCTGCTGCCCACTGTATATTGAAATGCTAACAACAGTATAACCACTCATGCGATCTTTAGCGTAGACTGCTCGTTTCTGTTGGGGAGAACAATCTATGAAACCGTTATATTTTTATATTCAAACAAATTCAAAAAGTGCACGTGGACAATTATTTTTGTTTGTTTCAAACATTTCTTGAATTTCGTACATTAACATTTGTGGCTCTAAAGCGCTTCCAGGTTTTCAAAGAGTCCATTTCCTACTTAGGGTCCCATCCAATTAATTTTGGTTAAGTCCGCATACACATATATAATTTTTATTTAAAAAGGTACGACTGGATTGGCCCGAAGAACCTTTAGAGGACTAAAAACTGAATATTATATGCCAAGTATTCAAATAACATTTAAAACTAAAAAATTTACTATTCGATCGAAAAACAACACCAACAACAACAACAGCTAACACTATGTATAGTGAATATCGAATATAAAATTTATTAAATAGTAAAAATGACAATTTTCTTATTTACTGTACTTATTTAATACGATTATCATCAAAAAAAGTCGCCGTGGTCTAGTAGGTAGTGTGTTGGCTTATTAGACGAAAGGCCCGGGTTCGAATCCCAGGTCAGACATCAAAAGGAAAATATGAAAATATTTCTTCGGCGACTTCCTCTCAGCAGATTTCTGGCAAAAACTCTGAGAGTAAAAATTGCCATGAAAAGCTTCTCAAAAATCTGTCGTTCGGAGTCGACTTTAAACTGTAGGTCCCGCTACTCATGTATAAAATTAAGGCACACAACACGAGTGGTGTGAGAAGCTAGGACGTTGTACAATGGGTCAATTCGTCCTCCGGGTACTGTACTTGTCACAGTTGACAAGTACACGTCCTCTAACCTAACCTAACCTATCATCAAAACATGTTAGTTATTCGTGCTATAGGTTTGAGAACTAGGCAATAACTACAGTGAAGTTCAGTTATAAAGAAATCACAAAATGATTCGTTATAAGAAAAACGCATGTAGTGATATTTCATATCAAAAACAAAATTATTATTTATTCACATTATTAGTTCAGTTTGATATGGAATTTCATTTATTCGTCGACATTTAGTTTTAGTTGCGACCCATACACCTTGTGATTGATTTATTGTTCAGCAAAGTTTTCTTCCCATTTTTCGATTTTGCAATCGACTGTTTATCCAAATTCATTTATAAATATTTCTTGCGGCAGCAACATTCAAAATAAGTTCGGCATTCTATAATTCCGGCATATTTTTACACATCTCAACGAATTTACACGAAACAAAAATTTTTTTATTTTCATTCAATCGGTGATTTGACAGTCCTCAAACAATTTGCGACAATTTGTTGTACAGTTTAATGAGCTTGTATAATAAATCGCAACGTATAGGAGTCGATTTAGTATCAGCTGATTTAAATTGTTGCCAAGTAGTTAAATTATAATCACGAAAAATTATGTTCCTAAGTTCATTATAAAAAGGAAATTAATATTTTTTTTTATTAAATTGTAGATTCCACAAAAAATTGTTCATTACAATATGCATGAAAATGGCAACCAAAGTGTTGATACTTTCACGTTAGTACGTTATAATAAAGAAATTACTTTCACCGCTATTTTAGTGTATTTATGTGAGTATTGATTTTATTTTCGACAAATAATGCAGAAGGCCAACTACCTGTCCCTGAAAAAAATATTGAACTGCAAGAATATATCTTTTGGAAGTGCAAAATTTTGAAATATTCTTATGTTTTAAAATTTTTACAATTACAATCAATTTCTTCAGGTAAAAATAAACATAAACAATTTAACCCTTCTAAAATTGCATTGCGAAAACATCCATAAATAGTTTTTGCTGTTCCATGTACATAATAGAATACTTAGGCAAAAAATTCCATGATTATGATTATATGAGAGAAAATTGCTACCCCTTTGCGAATGACAACTAACTGTATAAGGCATTTACATTAGAGGTAGCATATATTTGTAAATATTTCGATATATATGCATATAGAATATATTACCTGCGATCCTTTTTGGGACAGTAACGTAAAAATATTTCGTAATTATAAGAGGTAAAGCGAACATCTGCATAAATTTGTGAAATAATTTTTCATAATGAGTACAGTGAGAGGGTTCAATTTGGAACAGATTATGCATTTAAGAATATTGTTGTAAACTATTCTTATTATATAATAGGAGAGCTTACATTATGGAATATCATTTAAATCGCACTAGTATTAATACAAAACTGTCTTTAATGCAGTCGTTGAAAATATTTTCCACTCAGAAAATAGATTTCTTTATACATAATGTTTGTTTTTAATAAAAAATAATGATAGGTGAACATCTGTCCTTCATTCTCACTTAATCATATTCCATAAGTTTATGGAAGTTTTGGTTTTCTTTTATTCTGGTATTATTTATTAATTTTTATTCATAACAAGGTTTTATCTAATATTTAAAGTACAGAAAGTAGTCATACGACACGATAAGTTATCATCAACATAGGTGCTTGGGTGTAATTTAATCTCTCTGTTACGGTTTGTATTTCGTTTGTGAATTGATATCTAATTAGAAGTATTAGAATTTTATGTTATAGATAACTTCTTTGTCATACAACAAAAAAAAAAAAAGATAGGATATGGATCAGTGATTTAGAATAAATTTTTAATAAAACAAAGATGTAACAATTTCTGACCTTATGAAAAAGCATTCCGAATATTATCCGGATACAGCAACAACAAAAGGGTGAAATAATTACTGGAGGAATTTTGATAGAACAGAACAGTTTACATATAATGTAATGCAATTGTTCTGCTGTAGCTGAGTCTGTTTTTAAGCTCGCGATTTTCCCTCTTATCCTTAAACAAACTTTTTTAATAAAGCTATCTTTGTTGACCGGGTGATAACATTATTACAACAACTCAATTCGCTGTGTTTTATTTATTTATTTATTATAATTGACATAGCATAACAAGACATAAATCTTATAAGTGACAGTGCTATGTTTAAATAATATGTATTTGTTGCTTCTTTTTAAAAAAAGGACGTAAAGTTTATTTCTTCTTTTTTCTGCAATTTTCAAAATCATTATATTTTTATAAGCATCTTAATGCGCATTTTGTTTTCGATTTCGCGGCTAGATCAAATAATCTAATGATAAGGTGCAATATAAATTAAATTAAATTCTTGAACATAGTATTAAATTTCTGATGTTTCATAACGTGGTGAACTTGTTTTGAAGGCTTTGGAAAACCGATTACTAATATGTTTTCTTAAAATATGCATCACGAACAAGTACTTTTTTAAATACACAATCACAGAAGTGATTTCGCTGTTAGTCGTGTTATAATTGTATTGGAAAGTTTTTATGGAATTGAACAACAAACAAAAATCTCGAAAAATCGATGAGCATTTCTCAGCAGATTGAAATTGAAGAAACCCATAAATAAATGTGTGATTGTATTGGTGAGAGAGAAGAAATACAATAAGTAAAGTTCAGTAAATTCGAATTTTATTTTTTTTTTATTTATTTAATAGATTCAATAACAAATAACTTAGAAATTAGTATAAAAGAATATCATTGATCTATAATTGGCTTAACTTATAGTTGTAAGCCAGAAAGGCAACATTAAGGCAGCAAAAAAATTCATATAATTTGATCTTATTTACAACATATTTATTATTAACATGTGAACTTATATACATAAATTTTAATATTTTCCATTTCGTTTTAATTTTATATATTCATTTAAATACAAATCTAAGCAAATTCATTTAAGATCAGTTTTCTGTATTTTAAGCGAACTTCAACATACATAGTTAATAAGTAAACTAAAACTGAGAGTGTCACCGTTGAGAACATTTATGACCTCAGTTTGGTTTAATTGGATTTTGTTAAAAAATTTTATTCTAAATTCACTAAAAACAGGGAGATACCAAGAATCTAAGTTGCATAGAGTACAGATTCCGATTGAAGCACTTTTGAACGGTCTAGCGTTTATATCCAAAAGTCCACCTCTTGCTCTTATCAGTAGACTTAACTCCCGCGATGAGAGTCTAGAAGAAGTTATACGCAACAAGGAATATTTTAGTTGAGAGTATAGGTCGTGGAATTGAGAGTTTCTGACATCAGAAATTAAATTATCGTATTCATATCTTCTAACGCGCTGCAATATTGGCTTGCAATGTTTGCTAAGAGGCACCGAGCTATTTTCAGGAACAAAGTTGATTTGATTACATAAAGATTGCGAGTCAATCTGTTGTAAGGCAAATTGAGAATCTTATTGATATAATTAAAGTGCAATTTTAATGTATCCAGATAAAGTGGTTTTAAATTCGATTTTATCTGTTCTAAAAAACATGGGTTGAATCGATTTTAAATGACTTTCATGAATAATAAATGTAAGACAACTTAAGATATAATAAATATTGACATGAAGAAAAAGTTTTTGATATTAATTTAAGAATTTAATTAGAATGACGACCAAATGAAAGAGCATAAGCATACGTGTGAATACTCTCTGTACAACTGTTGTTACGTGGACATCTCTAGAATAGACTGGTGAAGATTCTACTTCAACATAAAGTTGAGTATTCTGCCAAATCGAGCAAACCACTTTGTAGTTTATTTATTTGAAAAAAAAGGATTGAAGTTTGGTTTGTTTCAGTTTCTATATTAAGTAATAATAATTCCCCCATTTAGTCTTTAGTCAGGATTGTTCGGTTGAGATTGATCGCCCTGGTACTGTTGTTTATGCCTTCACCCCAGGTCAAGTGATCTTGCCGAAAGGTACGTTCAAACAGTAAAATCAATGTTAATAGGACAATAGCGACATTTCTTTGCGCTGCTACAGAAATATGCCTATTCACCTATTCGACGGCTGATCAGTAAAGTCACAAGAAAAATAATATCTTCATCTAAAGAAGTTTTCGTCACAAAAATAAAACCTATTTCGACAAACAAATACAAAACCATAACAAATTATTCAAATTGACGATCGTGTACGAATTCAAAAGGATCGTAACCAAATGCTTAAACTACTCCAGCTAGACCTCATGTCACAACTTTACTATTTGATCTACATATTAGCATACATTTGTACATACATAATTGGTCATTGCAACACTTCAGTTCAGATTATGATCTATCTTCTCACACCACTTAGGTTATGTGTTAATTTTTTACAAGAGTGGCGGGACCTACAGTTTAGAGTCAACTACTAACGACTGATTTTTGAAAAACTTTTCATGGCAATTTTATTTACTTCCAGAGTTTTTGCAAGAAACCTGCTGAGAGGAAGTCGCCGACGATATATTTTTTTATATTATAGTTGTGAAGTCTAACCTGAGGTTTGATCATGGACTTACGTCTAATAAGCCAACACACTACCTACTAGACTACGGCAACTTCACTACTAGTATATGTATGAACTAAGAGGCAAAGAATTAAAATGGTTTCAGTCGTACCTACAAAATTATAATTTCAAGTCGTACCTAATAAAATTATAACTACTTATAAATAGGTGATCTCACGATGATTCAGATCTACCTGTATAACTCCATTTTATATCTTTCCACTTCATGCCTAAGGTAAACACCATGCATACTTTTATATTCCAATTAAACTTATAAGTTCAGTTCGCATCTAATGGTGTTTTCTTTTCTACAAAGAAAATGTCACCCTCTTACAAGGTGCATTAAAAAAATTGCTGACCAACCCTGTTATAATGTAATTTTTATTTGAGATGAACATAACACAAATATGAAAAAAGGGTATGCCCCGTGTCCTTAAAAATATGTTGTATTTTTTGGTTTGTTTTCAATAAAATATGTAAACATGAAAAAGGTGTTGCCAGATCGCTAATTTTTCGATTTCATATTTTTAGGGTTTTTTTATAACCAAATAAATTTTTTTTAACACAGTTCTAAAACTGAATGCAATTTTTTATATTACTGACCTGTAGCTTTAATAATGTAATGTTCCCTTAAGGTTACCCCACAAAACAATGAAAAAATTAACTTCAGAATTGGATAACGATACTAGGAGACTTTTTTTAAATTTCATCTGGTAGCCCTATAAATAAACGAAAGTCATTTGCTTTACAGGGCATTATCAGCACTCTCGATTTATACAGGGCGTAAAATGCAATGCCCTCCACCATTTTCAAGTGCAATTTATTTAGAATAAAACATACCACCCTTTTAGAGGGAGAAACATTTTTAAGAAACAAACACAAAATTGCATTTTTTACAATAAAGTGCAAATTTTTTGGTAGAAAAGAAAACACCATAACTCTCGTCTTGTGTTGTTCATTACAGGATAACGATCAAGTTTCTCACACTATACTTGTTGTGTGTGCTAACTTCTTGCACAGCTGACGGGACATACAGTGTAATGTCTATTCCGAACGACAGATTTGGGAAGCTTTTTGAGAGCATTCGTTATAACACTATGAATTGTGGACGCCGAAGGAAATATTTTTCATATTTCTTTTATGCAGGATGTCAGAGCTTAGGGTTGAACTCTTGAAATCACGTTTAGCAAGCGAATATACATACATACATAATTGGCCATTACAACTAGGGTTGCCAGATTGCGATTCGCAAAATGCTGGACATAGGGGTTTAAAAAGCTGGACAAAGCAAAAAAAAGCTGGACATAAAAAAATACTGAGAAAACGTTAATTTTGGGTTTGTGTTAATAATTTTTATTAAAATATCCATTGTATGTATGTAAAAACATCAGCTGTTCAAGTATTGACGCATTTTGTCAGTGATGATAGAAGAAGGAAATCATAACTTAGTTGTATAACAAATATTCAATCAGTGTTGGCTGACATGATTTGACAAAGATAACATCAAAATTATTGCCCATGTTATTGCAGTGTACTAAAAAAATTTCTATTTAGCTGGACAAATTAAATTTTAGCTTGAAAGCAACAAAAAAGCTGGACAATCCAGCCAAGTCCAGCCAGGCTGGCAACCCTAATTACAACCCTTTAGTCATGATTACAGCCTAGCTTCTCACACCACTCATGTTGTGTGCCTTAATTTTTTACTTGAGTGGCGGGACCTACAGTTAACGTCGACTCCGAACGACAGATTTTAAGAAACTTTTTCATGGCAGGTTTATTTACTCTCAGAGTTTTTGCCAGAAATCTGCTGAGAGGAAGCCGCCGAAAAAATATGTTTTCATATTTCGTTTTGATGTCTGGCCTGGGGTTCGAACCCGGGCGTTACGTCTAATAAGCGAACACACTACATACTAGACTACGGCGACTACACGCGACAAGCGAATATACTACTCACTAAAGTACGGTGGTCTCTAGTTACTGTATTAAAAATTGGTTTTTAATATAATAAATGCGCAGCGTATATTTCGAGTAGGAATGGATACTACTTAGATCGAATTAAATAAGTAAGTCAAACGAACAGATTTAGCAGTAGTATGTAATATAAAAACAATCCGAGTCGGATTCAGAAAATTATATTACATCGGAGGTTACTGCAAATAGTCAAGTGAAAAGAGTCTTAGTTAGCCAAACGTAGAAGTCATAAAAACGGAAAACACATAAAATTCAGAAAAATGCATAAAATCTTTATCTGAATCGATAGTACGGTCCATATAATTTAATGTTTGAAGATTATTTCATGCAAATGTTGACCGCGACTGCGCCTCAAATGGTCCATCCGCTTAGTCCAATTTTGGCATACTCTTTCCAACATTTCGGCCGGTATCTCACGAATAAATGCTTCAATGTTGTCTTCCAATGCGTCAATTGAAGCGGGCTTGTCTGTATAGACATGAGCTTTAACATAGCCCTACAAAAAATAGTCTAAAGGCGGTCCCGAACGCGAAATAAGATGTTCACCGAGCTCGCCTCTCAATAAGTCCATTGTTACGAGTGCTGTATGGCTTGTGTCACCGTCTTGTTGAAACCACATGTCATGCAAGTCAAGCTCTTGCATTTTGGGCAAAAAAAGTTGGATATCATCTCACGGTAGCGCTCACCATTTATTGTTACGTTACGATTCGCAGCATCTTTGAATAAGTACTGTCCAATGATGCCACCAGCCCATAAACCGCACCAAACTGTTACTTTTTCTGGATGCATTGGTAGCTTTTGCAATGCTTCTGGCTGATCTTCACTCCAAAATCGACAATTCTGCTTATTTACGTATCCATTGAGCCAAAAATGAGCTTCGTCGCTGAACACAATTATTCGATAAAGAAGTGGATCTTCGGCAAACTTTCCAACAGCCCATTCACCAAAAATTCTGCGTTGCGGTAGGTCGTTCGGCTTCAATTCTTGCACCAGCTTTATTTTGAAAGGCTTCACACCTAAATCCTTCCGCAAAATTTTCCACGTTGTTGAGTAACAGAGGCCCAATTGCTGCGAACGGCGACGAATCGATAATTGATGGTCGTCATTAACACTGTCCGATACAGCTGCGATATTTTCTTCAGTTCGCACTCTACGTAAGCGTGTTGGTGGTTTAATGTCCAACAATGTAAATTTGGTGCGAAATTTAGTCACAATAGCCCGAATAGCCGCTTCAGTGGGTCGATTAAACTGACCATAAAATGGAAGAAGCGCGCGATGAACGTTCTTAACAGAGCACGCATTTTGATAATAAAATTCAATGATTTGCAAGCGTTGTTCGTTTGTAAGACGATTTATGGTTAAATTATAGACCAAACTGAAGATGTTTGACAGTGAAATAAAACACGAAACGTGCGTGAGCTGTTTAAACCTGTGTTGCCAAAAAGATAATAGCTAAAAAATTACCCTTTAGAAATAAATAAAACGATACAAAACGAGATGCTGTTGTTCTTGAATGTAAGTTTTTTTAAATGAAATTAAAATTTGTGCTTATTATTATAAAAAACAAAATACATATTAAAAGTGATTTCCAGTGGAGTTGAATGCTTCAATATACATACATAACACAAACAAGAAATATTATTTGGCAAATATATCACAAATTGATTTATAAAGCCGAAAGTCCATGCAATGCGTTACATACGAGTGTCCAAAAAGTAGTGTCAGTATAGTTGTTTGTTGGTTACAGAGCAAAGCGCAGAGAGCGAATAAAGCCGAAGGTCCATACCATCCGTTTCATGCGACCTTGCGTTACATGCGTATACTGAAAAAGTAGAACCAGTATAGTTGTTTGTGACAAGTATCAGAAGAAAATGCATAGAATACATAGACGCATAGAACGCATCAGGTTTACTTTCCATGCGACTCATGCATTGCTGAAAAAAAGTCAGCTGTTTTTTAAACTTAGGAATAACAAATTATATTCTAATGTGAATGGTTTCGATAAATATGTTTAGATAAATATAAACAGTGCATTATTATTTTCGCATTTTATTATTTGCATTATAAAAATATTAATTAAAAAAAAAAAAAAATAAAAATGATAGATTTTACTACTAATTTAAGAGGAAAATACATTAAAATACATTTTTTACACATGTATTTCATGAACAAAATTTGTATACTAGTTATCTATTGTTTTTATGTATGTTATGTCATCTCTTTTGAATTTATTAATTTGTAAACAAGAAAAATGGAGGATAAATTAACTGAAAACACTTGTTTTGCGTTCTTTTGAAGTCTTTCGTAGGCTCTTAGCAGCACAAAATATCATATATGTAGATTCATAAACATTTAATTAATTAAATATATTCTTTTAAAAAATTTCATTAATTCCACAAAATTCTTTTATAATTACAATTTGATTTTTCCATTTTCTCTAAAATTGCTTTTATTTGATAATTCTTTTACAACAACAACTGACCAAACAAAAAACTTGTCGTATTATAATGCACTGCGTGTAACTGCAATAAAAAACTCATTGAACGGGAGAAAAGCATGTAATGAAAGAACGCGTTAAACGAATTGGATGGAATTTCGGCTTAAATTTAACTTATCAAATTTCCATATGTTTTGGTAATATTTGTTTTGCTTAGCACAGCAACACATCTTCTCACAAGTACTTTAATAGTTGATATGTAGTCAGCTGTTCCGAATAGTGATGGGTATTGGTAGTTATTGCAAAGTTAAAAAAGTTCCAAGTAGACTTTAATTGAGGACATTTTTTATTTGCTTCTTATATTTTAGGTTATTATAAATATGTATTCCTGTAATATTATCGAGTATTAAATTTTAAGTTTAAACTGAGTCAATATTTGTTGTATTTACATTTAAGTTCACTGTCGAATTTTTTAAATAAATTTAAACACAATAGCTCCAGCTAGAATAATAATTATATAAACTCTAATAATTCATAACATTACAATCATAACAATATGTATTCAAAAACTTTAAAGATTCAAAATATTTATATATACATATGATAATATCAAAAAGGCTATTTTCGTCACATTACCACTCAACACGTGTACATACATATTATTTAATTATTTAAAAAATTGTTACTGAAATTAAAATATCGTTAATTATTAACATGATTAACAATAGCTACACTAACAAATACAACGAACATGTTGCAAGTAAAGTAACAACATCGGTGAAAGAAAAGGAGACAGACAAGTAAGAAAGACAGCAACAACAAGCAATGAGAATAAAATACACAAACAACAATGAAGTCGCTATAGAGAAGGCGAAACCGCGAACATTCTACTTCAACAACGTCAACACGTTCAACATCAGACTGTTTGCGTGGGCATATAAAAAGGCAAGACAAAGCGGGCATCGAGTAGTAAGAATTCAGTCAGTCTTGTGTGAAGACGCGTTGTGTGTGAAGAAAACAGTCGTGGTTTGAAGATCGTCGTTGTGAAGTTCTACCGAACAGTTGTTAGTGCTTACGCGAACAGAAGTGTAAATATTATTGTTGTATTCGTCAAGTTGGAAATAGTGGCACACAAAAGTAGTGAGAACACTAAAGAGTTTAATTGAAACTAAACACATATTTATTTTATACGAACTCATATTCTAAACGTTTTTAGACAGGTAAAAATGTAACAATATTTACACATTTTATTTCAATAAATAAATAATATACATGTATTTTGACTTGCGCAATGGAAGGAACGCACCTTTTGGTAGTTCTGTATATATTGTTACACAAATGGAAACGACCTGGCATCATTTCACAAGAAAACATCGTTTAACATAAACAATAAGCAAAAGCTACAAATACAAAGACTATGAATATGTGTACACAACACACACGGCACAGACACACACTAACAAATACATCGAACACGTTCCAAGTAAACCCACAACAACAAGTATGAGAAACAAAAGGGGATAGACAAATAAGCGAGGATGCAACAACAAGCAATATGAACCAAATACACAAACAACAATGCAGCCGCTATAGAGTTCTATAGAATGCAAGACCGCCAACGTTCTTCTTCAAGAATGTTCAGCAGACTAAATTTGCGGAAATACATATAAAAAGGCCAGACAGAGCGACCAACGAGTCAGTACTAAGTCAGTCAGCCTTGTGTAAAGTTGCTTGTAAGCAAAAAGTCGTGGTTTGAAGAGTTGTTAGTGTTGGCGCGGACATAAGTGTGAAATAGAATAGTAAACTAGCAATTATTGTTCGTTAAGTTGTATACGGTGACAGACAAAAGTAGTGTGAATAATAAAGTGTTCAATTGAAATGAAACACACATTTGTTTTTATTTTGGTTTGCAATCAACAAACTCATAATCTAAACGTTTTTAAAAAAATAAAAGCGTAACAATATTGTTATGCAAATTAAAATACCAAGATGCTGCACATTGGTCGAAGTGCATGATCTGGCGTCATTAAATTCAAATTTTGAAATGTTAAAATTGATAATTTTTTTGCACTTTATCGATAACTGATACCATATTGATCATATTGACGTTTTTACTTTTGTTTTGCTTTAATATTCGCACAGCTGTGAGCTGTCAAACATATTATTTGTTGTAGCTTTTGTATTTAAAAAATTGGCACCAAATTACTCAGTGTGTGATTTTTGTTGATATTGACACAAGTGATTAATTTTTTGGAAACTATATTCATTTTTTTTAAGGTACTAAGGTATTTTTTAAAAGGTATTTATGTACTAAAAAATTAATGTTTGTGACCTGTGTTCCTCTAGTTCTTTAGAATTGGGTTGTGGTAGGTGACGAATATCGTAGTATATTAGAAGTGATCTTTATTGTAGTTTCATGGAGTGCAACTTTCGGGATTCAATGGGATTCAGTAAAACTCCTATTTTATGTATTAATTGTATTTGTTGTAAAATGTCCAAAATGGTCTGCCCTGTTATTGCATTTTTTAGGCGCAGTGAATGTCTCAAAACGCACACTTTTTCAAATTTGGTATAACGAAAATGTACCCACAGACAAATTTTCTGCTGTAGAGGCCCATGTATTTGATTATATCATTCCCAAAAATAATTTTAGTGATAATCAGTGCCGAGAAATAAAAAAAAACTAGAAGCTTTATAAGTAGACTGGTAGAAATGTGGAAGAACTCCAAGAGGACTTTATCGAATTTTGAAGAACGCAATAAAGATTGGTTGGACAGTGAAATTTTATTGTTTGAGCAACCAACAACAAGTCATAATGCTGGACGACCTACAAAAGAGTTCGCAGAATGCTCCCCTAAAACCCAAATGAACAAAGTTTCACAACTTGTGAATGAAACCCCTTGTGAGGAGCTTGTAGTGGCCACCCGCGTTAGTTTACACAAAGCGGGGAAAAGAAGTGCATCTGAAGTGGTATCAATGGTACATTCTGACTAAGAAGTTGCAGCTACGATTAAAAAACTATTGCTTCAGTGGTTAGTAAACCTATTGCATGTACGCCCGATGAAGCCTTGGGTCTATATGTGGACGGCAGTTTCTCAAAACATTCCTACAAACTTATGCAAACTTATGGTGCAAAAATAAGAAATGCAAACATATATCCATCATATGATACATTGTTGTTAGCCAAAAAAAAAATGTTATCCTCTCAGAGTCGAAATTACTCATAGGGCTGCAGAAGCGTCTTTGCAGAGCTTGGTTGACCATACTGTGAGGAGGATAGTTGAATTGCAAAAGGAGTGTTTTGTGAACATCAAAGAAGATTCAATTACAGCTTTATATAAATGGGGATGTGATGGCAGTAGTGGCAACGATTTCCTGACGCTGAATTGCTTCGAAAAACATATTTGCTGTGTGCATTGTGCCATTGCAAATATGTTATTCTTTGGGAGAATTCACGACCTTCTTCAACACGGTTTTGTAGACCAATTAAATTGATTTTCGAAAAAGAAACCTCTGATTATTTAGTAGGGAAGTTGAAGTAGTTAAAAAGCAAATTTCGGAAATAAAGCCCACACATGCTTGGATAAGATGCTTTGAATGCATTCTACACATTGCTTACCGAATGCCTATAAAAAACGTCAAATTCGTGATTGTGATAAAGACATAGTTCAACAAACTAAACTAGACATATAAGAGAAATTGAGAAATAGAACGTCTTTATTAGTTGATATTCCTAGGCCTGGGTCAGGAAATATTAATAACAGTAACACTGCAAGAAGATCTTTTCAAGATCCAAATTTAGCTTCTAATTTGACTGGAGTCTATGTATAATTAATAAGCAGATTTAGTGTAATTTTACGAATTATGTCGTGTGGGTATAAAGTTAATACACATGCATTTTAAATGTATTGTATGCAAACAGCAGAAATATATGTTGCGCTATATCCATGGTTCTATATACCGTCTTCCGTGCACAAAATTTTAATTCGTGGTGCCGATATTATAAACCACTTATCTCTTCCAATACGGATGATGTCTGAAGAAGCTCAGGAATCGAGAAATAAGGATCTAAGGAATTTTAGAGAACAACATATATGAAAAATTCAAGAAAAAACACAATGGAAGATTTGATGCATTCACTTAGCACCTCTTCTGATCCTCTTATTTCCTCGATCTCTAAACGCCCTTCTTTATATTCCAAAAACCAATTAATAGTAGATAATGAAGTCCAAAACTTACTTTTAGAACAAAATATACAAGAAGACGCTGTTTGCTGCATCCACATCCGCATCGCGAATAACGTTGCTAAACGCCATCAACGTGAAATGATATAAAACCTGGTGATTTTCACTTAAATAAGCTCTCTGTATCTGTATCCATCTCTACATTTTCATGACGAAGTATTGGATTTAGGTAGAGATCCCTTTTTATTTTCCCCACTAATCTTTTTTAAATCACGTTTTCAATTTCAATACTTTCCCTTTGAGTACAAAACGCGCTCTCTTTTCACAATTCGATCCGTTCCTGCTGGGCATTGTGTAGAATTTGAATTTATAATTGGTCAATTCACACAAACCGTTGTATCGTTGTATTCATTGTATTGTTGGAAGAACATACAACAGTGTATGATTGTTGTTGATAATTTTCATATAAAAATCCGATACACTTATACACATTTTTTTCATATGTTTTTAAAAGTTGTATTGGTTTCGTGCTATCAAATTGTGTGAATGAAAAAAATGTGTATATGTTTTCATATGTTGTGTTGGATTCGGGCTATCAAATTGTTTGAATGCCACGAAATACACAATACAGCATAGCATTGAGCGTTCACAAACAAACAAATGTATTTAATACAACATACACGACACAAAGTTGTGTGAATTGTCCAAATGTGATAAAGCTGCACTGCAGTCGAAGCTAGGCATCCTTATTTTACTGAAGGCATTGACATAATGAGCTATCATCCACCTAGCTGAATTTGTCGTCAACAAATCGAGCTAAAGCAAAAAGTCTCCTTATGCGTTCAACTTTTTATTTCCAGATTTTGTCATGCTGTGCTGCTCTTTTAGCACCTTTATTATTTTCTTAGGCTTCTCTAATGGTATATGTATTATGTGTATATGTATTATTCTTCATAAATAAACGAATTTTTATCATAGTTTCAAAATGTTAAACTTAAGAGACTTCAATCCCCTAACTCCTTTCCCTATGCAAGATAACAATTAACAAGAAACATGATAAAACGGTGAGGCAGTGCTCAACCAAAAAAGTTGTTTACAATTGTGACTAATATATCAACGTTTTTTTTTGTAGACGACAACCTGTTATCTTCCTAGAGGCTGCTACAGTATATCGATTATCTTTTTAACTGAATGAAAAAAAGATGCATGACCAATGTCCAACAAACTAGTTGGAACCGCGACAGTCGTATGTCTTATTCTGGCATGTCTTTCCTCCCTTTTACTGATTACGCTGATTTTAGGGCATCTGACATTGCTCGAGGGTTTGGTCTCAAATACATCCTTAAAACTTCGTTGGGTAATCAAAACATGTACCCCATATTTGAAGTTAAATATCTTTATATCATATCTACGTTAAATAAAAATATAGTTATGTTTATAAATCTTCTTTGTACTTTAATTTCTTCTTTTTTCCTTAGGCTCCTCAAAACTGTGATGAATCAAAATGAGTGATAAGTCACAAATTTCTCTTTCTATATTTCAGTGTTGTCCTGTTCACAGGATTTAATCAACTAAGTAGAGTACACATATTATTTTTGTAAAGAAATTTGTTATAAAGTTGTTAGCGCTGGTATTAAATGTTTTTATGTTGTATTCGTATTTTTTTCGAACTTTTCATATCATTCGCATGATATACATATGTATAAACAGATATGATTTTAATAATTAAATTATCGTGAGTGCATTGTTTATGTATTAAACTATGTGTTACACATCGACACCATAATACTCTGTAACGATTGAAAAAAAAAACTTTTTGTTTTAGTTCAAGGTAAAGCACGAAAAGTATTGTAGATGCTGTGATTCTCTAACCCCATGAAAAGGGGTATAAAGTTCAAATGTGTTCTTGTACCCATGCGTATTATATGAACATTAAACAATTAACCCTAATGGATGTGATTATCTGAATGATCTAAAACTATAAATATTTAGAGCGGCCAGCATCCTTACAACCCCTAAAATTAAACCAATATTTTTGAGTACAATAAGTGTATTTTTATCCTAAAATTGTAAACAAAAGCATTTGCTGTCAAAAAATAAAGAGGATAATAATATGTTTTAATGCGAATAATTATCGCTACGTCAAGTAGAACACACAAAAGTCAAGGGTCTTGCTTGATGATCACAGAATCCCTTTGGAAAAATTATGACTTTTTTATCTGACAATTTGTCATTAATTTTTGTTTTGGCAGCTACTTTCATCGTTTTGATGCTCTATTTGTAATTATGTTATATGGTAACTTGAATTTTGTGAAAGCAGGGTGTGAATTTATATTATTATTATTGGTCTATACATTTCTTAATATATACTTACATACATATATTATGAAATATATGTATTTATATACATATTGCGTTATTGAAAGACCATATACAGAGATGTAAAAAATTAATAAGGAAATTAAATGTTATTATTCCATTGAAGAAAATATGCCACTGTAATGGGTATTCCAGCATGATAATTGCCCCAAATATACTGCAAAGTGCATAAAGGTACGAAGATGGCAAAAATTCATCAAATCCATATCAAAACGAAGCCATGATATGATACAATTTTTTAGGATAGCAAAATCTTATTGACCCTATGCTTAGACGTTTAAGACAACACCTAGTCTTTTCAAAATGTTAACCAATCATAAACTAGTGCAAATATAGTATATCATCACTATTATTTTTTATAGTTGCTTTGATGAGAAAATGGGGTGTCTTTATTTTTTTTACGCGTGATCAATTTTGTATTTTATTTTAATAAAAATTTTAAAATGAAGCAAACATTTTATAAAACCTAAATGAAATTTGTTTTTGTGTGATATGTAAGCTGATAATAAATGTAGTTAATTATCATCAATTATTTACTTTCACATTTTACTTAGTTTCTCATCAAATCTCTTCTTAGTGATCTTAATATTTTTCACATCACTATACACTAACATTTTGTGGCATAATAACAATAACCTGAAATTTGATTTTTCAATTACTAATCATCAGGTGTGATTACCCGTGGACTGTATATGGGGAGAAAGGAAGGAGATTCTCGTCTACTACAGTTGATCTCAATTGTGGAGAACTTTCCAGTTACTCTGTGGACTGTATCCTTTTGTGGTGGTGGAGATGGACTCATCGGAACTAAACTTCAAATTTCTTCTTCTTTTCTAATAAAATAAGGGTAAATAAAATTACCATGAAAAGTTTCACAAAAATATATCGTTCGGAGTCGGCCTTAAACTGAAGGTCCTATCACTTATGGATAAAATTAACACACACAACATAAGTGGCTTAAGAAGCTAGATTGTAGTTCTGACTGAAAAGTTGTAATGACGAATTATTTATTATGACAGTTCACGTTGGATAAAAGCTAACCTTAACCTTCTAAACAATACAACACTACAATCAAGTACCTCAGTCCTCAAAATTGAAAACGATATAAATATGAGCGAACTTAATACAGTCCTAAAAAAGCTTAAAGGTAAAACACCCGGAAACGATAGAATTTCATATGAAGTCATTATGCAATCAACAGTAAAAGTAAAGTAACGTATACTTAGTCTCTTTAACAATTTAAAATCAGCATCACTATCTCAATCCATAAAACTGGATCCGACAAATCAGCCCGTAATTCTTATCGCCCCATATCACTCAACCCTTGCCTATCTAAAGTGCTGGACAGAATTGTTGCAAACAGATTATGGTGGCTTCTAACTACACAGAAATTATTGGACAGCAGACAGCATGGGTTTATGAAAGGTAAATCTACAATCGACAGTCTACTGTACATAGACCATCGAATTGCAGAGTCTCTTTCGTTTCGCAACCACTTAACAATAATATCACTAGATCTTCAAAAAGCTTTTGATAATATTAGTCTTCATCCCATCATTGATCAGTTAATAGCTTGGAAAGTTAGCCCAAGAATGATTAATTACATAATAAACTTTATGAAAAATCGAAAATTTATAGTGAGAGTCGGACAGCATTACTCACATTCTTATCCTCTCTACAATGGAGTACCTCAAGGATCACCAATTTCCGTTGTCCTTTTTCTTGTAGCTTACAATAAACTATGTAGAATAATTTCCATGCACTGAGAAATAGACTTCATAACATATGCCGGCGACATCAATCTTTTAGTAAAATCAGGTAAAGGCAAAAATCCTACCATAAACCTTAATAGGCTCTTTACAGACATTACTGATTGGGAAAAATACGCTGGGGCTGTACTATCTCCAACAAAATGCAAATACATTCACATTTGTCAGAAACACAGCTGTAAGTGCCAAATAATCTCAGGACAAATACAACTAACTGAAGTTGGAAATCTTCGACTATTAGGACTACATATCAACAGACGATACACGCATATAAACGAACTATTAATATTTCTTAACCATCAAGTTAATATTATTAAATACCTTTCATCCCAAAAGCATAACTGCAGCAACAAAAATATTAATACAAATTACAAAAGCTCTCATACTATCAAAAATAAACTATGCTCTGCCAATATATGGACACGCTTCAAAATCATCCTTAAAAAACTTAAGACAAAAATTAACTCTATAATCAGATATTCACTAGGAGCTTTTCCAACCTCAGGAACAAATTCGTTATATGCAGAAGCTGATATTCTACCTCTAGAAATTCAAAGAGATATATTAACTACAAAGCTTTATCGAACCCTCGTTGACACTTCATCACCACTGAACAAACTTGTGTTAGCAATTAAAACACGCAGGAAAATATCAAGAATAGCGTCTACTATCTGCAGAATCAACTCCAATTGCAATTTACTCCGCATTCCAATTACTAAACCCTATAACAGAGAAAATCTTTATCTGCCATGGACCATGCATAAAGATGTCATTGACCTATCCTTACTTCAATTTTCCAAAAATAGAAACCCTGCTTTATTATCCGCACTATTTAAAGACATTAAGCAAAAACTGCAAAACCATTATTTTATATATACAGACGGTTCCAAAAACGAAAGTGTTATAGGATATAGTGTTGTCAGGCTGCCCTTAGGGCCATAGAGTCGGTCTGGTGCAAATCCTGACCCCCGGTCTGCCACCTCTACGGTCTCATCAATGGATGGTTCGGGGAGGAAGAGCAGAGACGTTGGGGGAACGGATCGGGTTGTTTTGTCTTTAGATGTCTATGGCCTGCTGTGGACAGTAAGAGAACAGGTTGGCTGCTGGGCTTGGATAAGGCCAGCTTAAGGTTGGTTGTCGGTTTTATCACGGGACACTGCGAAATTAGGTCGCCGGACTATTGCAGGGCATGTTGCGATGAGGAGGAGTTGGAGACTATCGAACACCTCCTCTGTAACTGCCCAGCCCTTGGTAGGTTGCGGACCCTTGGCAGGGCCTCCTTTCAGAGTTTGAACTCTGTGTCGAGAGCCGACATCAAGGCTCTTCACAGATTCATTAATGGCTTAGGCTGGTTGAGAGGCGCTAGGTCTTCATCAGGGTAGTCGCGCTCTCTCTTCTTAGTTGTGTCTGTGCGACCCCTCCGCTTCTCATTTTCCCTTTCCTACATCCTCTCCTTTTTATCCTATTCCCTCTATTATCCTTCCTCTTTAAGGACGTTGTACAATGGGTCAATTCGACCTCCGGGTACTGTACTTGTCTTAATTGACAAGTACACGGCCTCTAACCTAACCTAACCTAGGATATAGTGTTACAACTGAAAATTCTGTCATTGAAACAGGAAATCTGCCACATTATAGTCCAATTCTCTCAGCAGAAATAATAGCAATTTCCAGAGCTCTCTATTATATCAGTAACAAAAAAGGTAACTTTTCTATATGCACTGACTCCCTTTCATCACTAAAATTCATTCTAAATTTTTCCAACAATAATATATGTACGGCCAAGATACGCAACCTAATCATCAAGAGGCAACCTAGTATAAAACTAATTTGGGTTCCCAGTCATTGTAATATAACTGGAAATGAATATGCCGACACTGCTGCGAAATTTTCACTTCTCATCACAGTAAATAACTTTAACCCAATAGATAGATAACCTATACACCCAAACCTTTTTTTACGCGGTAGATACGTTCCAGTTGGATACCGTGTAAAAAAAACGCGTAAAAAAAGACAAATATTATGTATGTATGTAAGTGGATAAACAAACTGAAAAGATATACATAGGATTGATGCAGCAGCCTACATATGCCTATAAAATTGAATAACTTTATAAAAACGTTATTTTTTATGCACAAACTGGGAGTTAAACGGGATTAAAAGATTTTATCGGTATAAAAAGGAGCAAAAAATAAAGTAAATTTGTTAAAAAAAAACCGTGTTATTTCAAATTCGCGTAAAAAAAACCGTGTAAAAACAGGTTTGGGTGTATATTAAAATACATTTTGTGGAGAAAAAGACTACTCAATTAAGAACATACGGTTGGTACAGGAATTTTAACTATAACAACAATTCTAGCATAGCTAACTTCTTTGACAAAATCAAGAATACGAACACAGAGGATCTTACCAAGGTGATAAGACTTCGACTAGGTCACACAAGGATTACCCATGGCTGTATTTTAAATCTTCCTATCAACCCACCATGTAACTGCAATATATCCTATCTGACCAACTCATTACGTATTTTATCTTTGTGCCCCCTTTACACAGAGATCAAACATATACAAAAATTAAAATCCAGAGCAACTATTGGTTATCCCAACCAATAAGAATATAACATTAATAATAAAATACCTAAAATCAGTAAATCTTTTATTACTCTATTTAATTAACTTCGAAACTTGTTTATTAATAATTTGTTCTAATTGTAATAACGGTGCCCCATAGAAAATATTCCAACGGTGTCAAATCGCAGCTTCTTGACGGTCAATTGGCATCACTATTTCGGTTAATTAAACATTTAACGCAAAAAATCGATTGTGGCATGAGACGTGTGGCAAGTCGCAACATCGTGTTGAAACCATACATTGTTCACATCAATACCATGAGGAGCGGGTACAAAAAAATTGGTGTCTAAAGTGACCGTAATGGTTGAGCCCCAAATATGGCAACTTTGCTCATTAACATGCTCACCAAGATGAAAATGGGCTTCATCCGAAATCTTTTCTTTTTAAAAATCGACTTCATCGTGCAGTTTCTCATTGGCGTCAAACAGAGATCTTTTCTCAAAATTCAGCGTAAACGGGTGCGTGAAATGTCCAACTCTTGAGAACGATGACAAGTTGATTTTGATGTATTCTTACGCACAATCTCAGCCACTGTTTCGATATTTTCGGCTATACGCGCTGCACGAGTATGCTCACATATTAGCGCATCTACAATGAAACCAGTTTTACGAACCTTAATAATAAACTTGCGTATACGGGGTACCGTTAGTCCTCCTCTACGACGAAATTTTGTCCGACAAATTGTTATTGTTTTGCTAAAGCGTAAATCGATTCATTACGGCATTCATTCAGATAGTATACTGAATTTTGTTATATAGGGTGTTTTTTATAGAGGTATAGAACTTTAAGTTGGCATTACTTTTCAAGATGGCGACCGATTTAACAGCTGTCAAGTGATTTATTCTCAGTTTGGTTTGGCAATTCATCATGAATAGACTCACGCCTGAACAACGCTTGCAAATAGTGAAATTTTATTTCGAAAATAATGGTTCTGTGCGGAAAACGTATCGCGCACTACGTCCATTTTATCGTCGACAAAATCGTCCATCAGAGCAGTTAATTCGATTAACCATGGAACGTGTTCGCACCACGTTTACTCTTATTGATAACTCGCATCCCCAGAGATGCTGTACGGTGCGTACAGAAGAAGCTATTGCTGCTGTAGAGCGTAGCATTGAGGAAGACCCGAATGAGTCCATCCGCGGTGTAGAGCCATGATTACTAACTTTTTCATTCCTGAATTGAATAACCATGATGTCCAGGAGATGTGGTTTCAACAAGACGGCGCAACATGTCACACAGCTCGTGCCACAACAGATTTATTGAAAGACACGTTTGGTGACCGCCTAAATTCACGTTTTGGACCTGTGAATTGGCCTCCAAGATCTTGTGATTTAACACCGCTAGACTACTTTCTGTGGGGCTACGCTTGACCATTTGGAAGACAACATTCGCCGTGTTATTGCCGATATACGGCCACAAATGTTGGAAACAGTCATCGAAAATTGGACGTCCAGATTGGACTACATCCACGCCAGCCGTGGCGGTCATATGCCAGAAATCATATTTAAAATATAATGCCACAAGATTATCTTTCGGATAAATAAAATTCATGTCAATCGAATAATCCATCGTTGTTTTATTGCAACTTAAAGTTCTATAACTCTATAAAAAACACCCTATAGAATAGAACGACATAAGTATTGCCAATTATAATTCAGTGTTGCTTAGTACTCATAAAATAAGACCATTAGAATTATACAAGATTACTGTTCAATCAGCCCACAAGAATTTCTTTTCAAGTGCAGAATACATTACACTTCAGCATAATGCCAATATACATACATTAATTAATTATACAACTTTCCAGGGAGTTACAAATCTATTAAATAAACTCTTAGTCTGTCTCTAATATCTCTCCTATTATATTAAAAATTTAAGTAAGTATTACTAAAGGTCAAGCCACATATAATCTTTTAAATTGAGCGATGTCACTAGATACAACCATAGTAAGTTGTTTTATTGGCGATAAATTTTATCATTATTTAGGAAGTGTGAAAGGTTTATTACACAAATAGATGTACCAAAAAAGATAAAAGAATTCTAGTTGCTCTTATTCAGCTACTCAAAGCAATGCTGGCATGTGCTAATCAATGAGACAAATCAATCATAATTTCTTCGTATATGTACAATCATTAACTGAATGCAATTATGAAAGCATTACGTGCACATAGGGTTTACAAGTACCTCTTCTAATCAATGTAAGTTATTCAGTGGCCTACAATTGAATGTTTGAAGTGTTTTATGCGAATATATCCTAGATTGTGCCGCTTTGATTATAATTCAAGTGTGTTACTATTCAATATAAAATTAGAAACTATAAAAAGAAAAAAGAGCATTATACGATGATTGAGATCTCAAATGATGATAAATGAAAGATTTACATCGAAATGTACGAGTATATGGAAAGTGTGGTGCACAGACTCAAAAATTAATACTTCAAATATTTCATACCAGTACGGGCTAGTCCTAAAGTATGAAAATACGTTTTTTTATTTTTAAATATACATACATGTATGTACACATTTGCCTAATTAAATCAAGGGGAGGGTTAATACTTAACAGATTTGATCCTTTTTCTTCAGTTTTTAAAATCCTTGCGGTACAGTTGCCTTCACACATTATGTGGTGAGCACTTATAACCATGCATACCTGAGTACGTAAAAGATTGTGTTAATGATCTTCATGATCATCGTGATATTTTTAATTGAATTTAAAAATTCAATACGAACATGCATTTTTACCTTCCGTTTTATGACACGGCACATTTTCTTCTGTTGAACTGGAATGTAACCCTAATTTTTTATTTATGTAAACTTTTCCACAGAGTTTGCACAACTGACATTTTTAAACGTAACGGATAACCCCATCCCAGGTACATACTTTTATAAGTTTCAAAGATCATGAATTATAAAAGATCATTTCTTTTATTTAACTTTCATTTATTATTTCTACTTTAAACAATTTTAAATTTCGTTTATAGAAAGAAGCTTGAAAACAAAGGACCATGGGATCAGAAATATTTTTTTTTTGGGTTATGTGTGACAAAGCAGGAAATTTCAGACAACAGCATAAGAAACCCAAAATATAACCCTTATGATGACATGAATGACATTTCTTAACTTCAGTATGTTATATTTTAGCCTTTGTTAACCGGAAGAAAATGTTGTTGTGTCCTTTACATATTTTGTCCTTGTGTTTATTCCTCAGTGGAATTGAAGAAACTTTGTTTAAAATGCAATTTCTTATAGACAAAAGGGTTATGACAGGACATCCGTTGACACGGTAACTGAAATCAAAGTCCAAAACAATCAAATACTAAACTTCACCGTAGTCAATGAAAAAGAAACATAACAAAACAACATTATTGTATATTACATATATGTATGTATGTGTATATATTATTCATTAATTTTTCTTTTTCTCAGACTAAGTGCTTAGCAAATTAATTGTAATTTTTTTTTGTTAATTTTTATTTATTTATTGAATCTTTACGGGCAATGATCCGTTAGTAATTTATCTGACCGTCGCTCTATTAATGTGTTGGATCCGCGAATTTTGCGGTTATTCAGATTTTATCTTCAAAATGTTTCTTCTTAATAATTGCGTATGGCCACTTTTATTTAGGATCCTTAAATGCGTTCCATATTAGAATCTTTGTGAACACTTGAAAATTTAAATTACGGCTATTAATCGTTTAATTTTATGCTACCATCTGTCATGTTGCATTTCTAACAATAAGCCGATTGATTTGATTAATTTAATTTGTAACAATGTAGCGACTATTTTTGTACAAGATTTACTACGTAAGAAAATAATGCTTTTGCTGTATACATGACTATATTCATATTTAGGAAATATAATGAACTTTTGGGGACATATGTATGTATGAAGTCACCGTAGTCTAGTAGGTAGTGTGTTCGCTTATTAGACGTAAAGCCCGGGTTCGAGCCCCAGGCCAGACATCAAAACGAAATATGAAAAAAAAACATTTCCATGGCGACTTCCTCTAAGCAGATTTCTGGCAAAAACTCTGAAAGTAAATAAAACTGCCATGAAAAAGTTTCTCAAAATCTGTCGTTCGGAGTCGACGTTAAACTATAGGTCCCGCCATTCAAGTATAAAATTAAGGCACACAACATGAATGGTGTGAGAAGTTAGGCAGTAATCCTGACTGAAGGGTTGTAATTGCCATATGTATGTATAAAATTTTCTTCTTTAAGTGCAAATATTCTGCCATCCAAATTATTTTTTCAAAAAGTCATGTATGTTTACAGGAAAAATTGGTTGATACAATTAAAAATTAACCAATTGTTCAAGAAATTGTAACGAATTATTTTTAAGGAAAAGTAATTCAGGTGATTGATTACAATAACCTGGTATATTAATTTGCTGTGATTGAAATCTATTATTGAAATGAATTGAAGACATTACAAAGTCATACTGTAAATCTGCAAGGCAAATACTTCTCGTTTGGAGGGTAATTAACATGTCTTCTTCTTTCTTTCTTCATTACAGTGTAGGAGCAAATTATTATTTGTAGAAATCAATCGACCAAATCAGTACCAACAATTTCTGTCAAACTAACTACCATTTATTTAAATGTTTATATATGTAGATATGTATGTATTTATAAAAGAAAAAAAAGTACTTGTTTGTGTTCGAATGATGCTATGATGCGTTGTATGTTAATACGCCATTTGCATTTTCTTTGTGATGCCTGTCAGGGCATTACGTTGACTATTTTTGCGTAGCAACCTCAGGAGCGAATTGCTTTGTACATACATATGTTTATACATACATATTATGTATGATTGTCGGGGGTTAAATAGTGACAATGCAAAACGGATAAGGGATTGTAAACTTTTAAAATAAAAAAAAAAGAAATGTTAAACAGCTGAATATATTTGAAATAGAAAAAAAAAGAATTAACGGTCGAAGAATCGAAATGCACATTCACACGAAAGTTTTAAAAAAAACCACCCTCTAATCAAAAGTCGGACACTTCAGGAACAATACCTATATTTTTATATATGTTTATGTTTTTATTATGCAGGTTTACAGCTTCTGAAAGAGTTGCAAGATATATCAATAAATCAAGTATACAATTTAAATTTGAATCTACAATTAAAATTATTATTAAAATAAATTAAAGATAAAATTAATAAAACTGTTAACACCTAGTATATCTACTTTTAACAATCGCTGGAAGTAAACAAAATGAAAAACGGCCTCCTCCTCCACTCGAGGATGACCACTGTAAATGATAATCAAAAGATGCAATAAACGTTTTTACTTATGATATGATCCAATTGACGGTCTTACTTACACCATAAGCCCCAGTCAAAAAGATCTTCATGTATTTGATAAAACTGTCCTTTAATGTTGGTAGTAATTTATTTCGGCTCAGGGCAGTTTTAGTAAATATTCAAATTCATAATTTGTTAGTTTGTGTTAATAAAGTATGTTACATTTTCGTTTAGACCAATGTTGATGTTCTTTTTGTATTATTTGTAACTCAATCAAACCAAGAAAATTCATGTATGCCTGTACGAAAATAAAAGCACAAGGAAAAAATGAGCTTTTTATATTGCACTCGTTTTGTTTTTTTAATACTGAACAAGTATTTGCATATAAACCTAACCTAACTTAAATAATTTTACATACATACGTAATTGGCCATCACAACCTTTCAGTCAGAATTACAGCCTAGCTTCTCACACAACTCATGTTGTGTGCCTTAATTTTATACGTACAGTTTAACGTCGACTCCGAACGACAGAAGCTTTTCATGACAGTTTTATTTACTCTCAGAGCTTTTGCCAGAAATCTGCTGAGAGGAAGTCGCCGAAAAATTTTTTTTTTCATATTTCGTTTTGATGTCTGACCTGGCATTTGAACACACTACCTACTAGACTACGGCGACTTCTTTTTTGTTGTAATACTTATAAAATTGATTCTACATTAGGTTAACGTAGTTAAGTGTGTTAAGCAATGTTTCGAAAATAATATCAATACGTTATACAAGCCCGCGCTGTCCTCAGATCTAAAAGGGATTAAGAACTTATGGAATATAGTAAAAACAGAATCGTAGAAAAGGATCCCACAACCTGTGATAGGCTTTTGGAATTAGTTTATGCACAGTGGTATGATACACCGGATTAACCATAATTAGACGATGCCTACTAGCTATAAACAACACAGGTGTGTCTATAAAATATTGACTAATCTAGAACAACCTACATTTTAACGTCGACTCCGAGCGACAGATTTTGAGAAACTTTTTCATGGCAGGTTTATTTACTCTTACAGTTTTTGCCAGAAATCTGCTGAGAGGAAGTCGCCGAAGAAATATTTTTTTTTTTCATATTTCGTTTTGATCTAATAAGCGAATACACTACCTACTAGACTACGGCGACTACAACTAGAATAAGATAAGAACTTATACTAGTGCAAATGTATTAATATACTATTATTGTTTTGACTACATGTTTTGAAAAGGAAATGGAATGTCTTAACTTTTTACAAACGGTCACATTTATTGTTTGTGTGATATATAAACCGAGAATAATCAACAATTTTATATTATGTATTATACATAAAATCCCTATATATCACATGGTTGCGTTTCGATTTTTCACGTCACTGTTGCTTTCTTAATGACCTTGCAATTAGTGTGACAAAAACGTTGCACTAATTGAATGCCTGCTTATGTTATCAAAATATATATCGTTTTATCCGCTATCGGAAAAATCATTTTGTCCACTATCGGGAAAGTGTTATTGCGTTCATAAAATAATATAATAAAATTATGCTGAACTTAGTACTTTCTAAACATTTGAATGTGCCAAGAGATTTAAAAAGTATGCATACGCCGTTAAGCATTGACATCTTCGTTGTCAGTGATAGGGTAGAAAAAAATTGAAATCCGCTAATTACTTATGTATGTACGCTAATGTTGATAGTTTCTACTTACTTACTCACATACAGTACAAACATAAAAACACTTAAGCCAGTCCTTAAAAAAATTAGAAGGAAATTCTGAGAAAATTGTTAGGTGTTTAAAAAAAGCACTGTTCGCATCCGGGAAAGAGAGTCCATCTAACTGAGGTTATTTTGTTCCAAAATTGGCATCAAACTAATTCCAATTGTACTAAAATTCCAAAAATGCTATCTCATTCTAGGAGTGTATTAAATAACAAATATAAGACACCGCATATGGAATATAGTAAGTTAATAGGCCGACTACTTACTTGGAAATTGAGTCTGGTTTTTGGCTTGGATAAACTACGCAGCTGCATTACATTTTGATCAGGTAGGGTTAGGCTAAATTAGCAGCCGTCACAAAAAGCAAAGAAGGTCTCGTTATAATACCGATAGTAGTGTAGTTTAAATCGACACATTTGGGCAATTGTATCGTTGTATTGAGTGTATTGTTGGACGAAAATACAACAGTGTATGCTTGTTGTTAATAATTTTCATATAAAAATCCGATACACATTTGGTCAATTCACACAAGGCTTTGTATCGTTGTATTGTTGGAAGAACATACAACAGTGTATGATTGTTGTTGATAATTTTCATATAAAAATCCGATACACTTATACACATTTTTTTCATATGTTTTTAAAAGTTGTATTGGTTTCGTGCTATCAAATTGGATGAATGAAAAAAATGTGTATATGTTTTCATATGTTGTGTTGGTTTCGGGCTATCAAATTGTTTGAATGCCACGAAATACACAATACAGCATAGCATTGAGCGTTCACAAAGAAACAAATGTATTCAATACAACATACACGATACAAAGTTGTGTGAATTGCCCAATTATTTTCATATGTTTTTGAAAGTTGTGTTGGTTTCGTGCTATCAGTTTATGTAAATGCCAGTAATTAAGAAGAAGAATAAAAATACAAAATATTTTCTATGCAACTCGAGTCAACAATTAATATTTCAAAATTATATTGTTCGCACAGATAATTAATTAATTTACTTTTTTCCGTAATATTTTTATTTTGTTGCTTGAAAATCAAATTATGAATGCTGGTCTTCTTCTTATCGCTTTTTGACGTTTGGAATACGAAACACACAATACAGCATAGCATTGAGCGTTCACAAACAAAAAGTGTATTCCATACAACATACACGATACAAATAAATTGTTCTTCTTAGTATAGCTCATCCATTTGCTTGGTGAATTATTTTTAATATGGACAATTTCTATCATTTTGTCACTTAAAGATTTAAGTCTCATCATATATAAATCTTAATCATTGTTACAAATACTCTCTACTTTCTACGTGTATAGAGCGGGTCTATACTTTATTTCTAGGTAAAATAATGCTTGTTAATTTAAGATTTAGAACTATTATAAGCCTATATTAATTGGGGTATTCCAATATGTGCTCCCACTTAATGCAAATATGTATCTATGAATAATGGAGATAATGAGATGAGAACGATAGGTAAGAAGTTTATTTTTATACAATAGTTGTGCATTAAGTACGTTATTTTCTCAACCTCTGAAAATTGGGATTTTGAATAAATAAACATTTTTTTCTAACTTGACATTGGAAATGGAACCAGAATTTTGGGGGAAAGAAATCATGCAAATATAAGCTTAGGTATGTAATTTTCGATGGACCAATATCCCAAAACGGGGCTTGGATAACACTTAGTAAAATATTTGTAGACGTATTTATTTCATCGAGATTTCATAACATTTCAGATTTTTTTGACAATATTTGTTCAAAAGAGAGTTAAAAAGCTCAAATAAGTCTCCAAGCATGCGTAGACAATTTATGCAATATTTCATTTTCATTTATATTTCTATTTTAAAATATCTTCCCTTTTGTCCAAGATCTCAAAAAAATAAATTGAAACTTTTGTAGAAACTTTTTATTTTTAATAAATATGTATATTTAATTTTTTTAATATTTTATATTTGAGCTGGCTAAAAGAGAAAAAAAATCGCAACAATTGAGAAAAATAAATTCAAAATTCTTTATTTAACACGTTTGTGATTCCTTCACTGCGACCAAATTCGCCAAATTTTTTAAAAGCATATCCAAAACTTTATGTTGTATATATTTTTTTTAACAAAATCCTATATATATGTATATTAGAGCGACTCACCAAAAAAAGTGCTCGATGTACCCTCCTAAAAATGAACCTTGGACTTTTTTAAGATGACATTTAAAATATTTCGGCTCCAGCTTTGACCTCTCGTGAGCTGGACCATTTTGAAAAAGGGTCTATTTTTCCATGTTTTGTCAATTTGAGAATCTGTTTCCTTACCAACATATACAATATGGGTGTCATGTCAAGAAAGGTTTTTTCAATGCGCGTCCAACTGTATATACAATTTGTCCAAGGACGATCATCCATGTCCTTTTTTTAAGGATATTCTGTTAAAAAGAACGGTTTTTGAATTTTTTCTTCGGGGTTGTTTGTAATAAAATAACCAAATTAACATATTTTAATCTTTAGTTGATTTAATTAAATACGGGTCTTAGCTTTTTTTGAAATTCGCCCTAGTTTGCGTTTTTTGAGTATAGTTTTGTAAATATAAACAAAAAAATTTAAAACCTTTTTTTAATTTGGGAAAAAAATATGCCCACAAAAAGTCGTGGATCATTTCTTTTTTTCTTTCTTTAGTCCTATTTTCATCCAAACATCATCTAGAAACTAAATCCGCCATCATATTAGAGTTAATTTGGTTAGAAAGGAAGAAAAGAAAAAATTCAAAAACCGTTTTTTTACAGAATGTCCTTAAAAAAAGGACATGGATGATTGTCCGTGCACAAATTGTATATACCGCTGGACGCGCATTGAAAAAACCTTTCTTATGACACCCATACTCTATATGTTGGTTAGGAAACAAATTCTCAAATTAACAAAACATACAAAAATAGACCCATTTTCAAAATGGTCCAGCTCACGAGAAGTCAAAGCTAGAGCCGAAATATTTTAGATGTCATCTTAAAAAAGTCCAAGGTTCATTTTGAGGGGGGTACATCGAGCACGAATTTTGCTTCCATACAACTTGAGTCGATCTAATGTATATGTACATACATATGTAGTATATACTATGTTCAACACTTTACTCACAAACAATGATTTTAACTACATGCTACGCAGTCTTGGTTAATTTTTTTACAAAAACAAAACATACCGTTATGAGCTTTAATGTGTTCCTGATCAAATACCAATAAAAAGTTGCAAACAATTCCTTTTTGCCTCAAAAACGAGTCAAATTACCTACAGGGCATTGCATAGAAATCATTCTTCCATAATATTGGGCTAAGCGACTCGCACAATTCGGATAATAAATAAAACTATTCTTCTACGAATACATATATATACAGCATTTCCCGGATATAATGACCCTGAATATAAAAAGTCCCAGCTTGGTAGAACTAAAACTTATGCAATCTTAGTTTTTGATTCAAAATATGTATACTGAAACTATTTCGATATATGCACTCCGCTTTTAGGCTTATGAAGCACGGGGTCATATTCTAAGTTCACATAAAAACCGTTTATATGCACCCGCTTAATGACAACTTTTTTTCCGAAATTGGTCGTGTTAACAAGCTCCCTCATTTGTGCGATTAAACGTTTCTGGATTTATTTTTATGGTGATATATTAAGTCATGGCGTTATGCTGATAAAATAGAAACTCTTCTATTCGTCTTTCGTAATTTGTAATGATTCTATTAATCTGGCCTGTTGCAGGTCTCGGGCGAGTCAACAACCTGATTATCTGCCTAGCTAATGCTACAATATTCTTGACTGATCCCAAATTGACACGGGGGCACAGCAAATTACAGAATTTACAGTTGTAGAAGATTATCAAGCCGGAAGTCAGTGTTGTCAATGAGAATAATAAAGTTTTATCAGCCTGAATGTAGGATTTCGATACAAGAGTTCCCAGCTTATAAGCACTAACCCGCAAGTAATTTTGACAGCGCTTTTATCCGGGTATGGAACATAAATACATTAGTGTATACAAAGCTTCATACCCTTTTAAGAAGAGTATTTGGAGTCGAAAATACAAATACATATATTACTTATGCTTAATTTTTTAAAATGATCAAAGCGTCTAATATTTCATCCGGGAGTCTTGAATCAATTTTGTGGCAACATTTGCTGCCGTTGAAAAACATCAAAATAGCTATATATGAACATACACTAACTATTTACCTCTTGATACAAACATATCAATTTCCCTAACAAATTGAGTATCTAATTCATCAGATCTATGTATTAATAGATTTTATTGGACTTTTACATTCTTCAATGGCATCCTTTAATTTCTTAACGTCGGAAATAGAGTTATCGTTCAATTTCTCATCTGATGTGCCATCACTGATGTCGCGTGATATAAAATATTCAATTATTGCAAGATACACTTAAAAAACTGCATTGGTGTTATTCAATGCCGTAAACTATTGTTTTACTATATAAAATAAATATGAACTTACAATCCCCAAAATCCCAGGACAAGCTTTAAGAAATCCCGGGATTCCAAATTTCCCGGGATTGGCATCCTTAGTGCATACTTTAAGAACATTATAGTAATCCACGACTGTCTTATCTAGCTCCTAAAAATAATGAAAGTATTGGTGTTTTAGAAAAATTAAAGATTAAGAATTGATTGAGAAAAGGCTTTATACATACACATACGTACATAATTGGTCATTACAACATAGCTTCTCACACCACTTATGTTGTGTGTGTGTTATTTTTAATACATGAGTGGCGGGACTTATAGTTTAAAGTCGAACGACAGATTTTTAAGAAACTTTTCATAGAAATTTTCTTTATACTCAGAGTTTTGCTGAGAGGAAGCAGCCGAAGAAATATTTTTTCATATTTCGTTTTGTTGAGGATGTCTGACCTGGGGTTTGAACCGTGGCCTCACGTCTTATAAGCCAACTCACTGCCTACTAGACTACGGCGTCTACCAGCTTTACAAATATGCTAATTTCAAAATTGTTGTAGTATGTACATATATAACACATGCAAAGCAGCCATCTGTCTAGTACAATCTGTCAAAAAATGTTTAAATAATTATTTTTCCACCACCATAGCTGCACTACCATTTTCGTTACTGTCGGGAACTTATGCGCTAAACATATTTAAAACTGCAACCTATATGTGCGTATGAAATTGACTAAACACATACAAGACTATAGACCTCCGACTACAACCTGTCAAAAATAGGATATATGTATGTATGTATATACATACGTTTACATATGAAAATTATGATCCATTGATATGGCAGTGTCTTAGGCTAATTCGTATTTTTGTTGGGATCAATAAAAGGTTTAGTTTGGTCAATACAAAAAAATGTTAGAAATAGATATTTTCATAACGTGGTTAATGATATATAATTATCTAAAATGAAGAAGAAATTTTAGTGGTATCACTCCTAACAAATTAATTGTATTACATTTCAAAACGCCGAAATTGCAAATGAGTTGTATTCCGTATTTAAAATAATTAAAAAGTGGCTGTCTACTTTGCAAATTTTTTTCCGGTGGCGGTACACGTATAACCTGTAGCTTTGATTGTCTTTACAACACTCATTCTCTCTTCTGTTATGGCATTGATATTACCAATTTATATTTATAATTTAAGTTGGTAATTTAATTTATGACTTAAATAATTTAATATGGATACTGAAGTCGTAGTCTAGTAGGTAGTGTGTTGGCTTATTAGACGTAAAGCCCGGGTTCGTATCCCAGGTCAGACATCAAAACGAAATATGAAAAAAATATTTCATCGGCGACAGATTTCTGGAAAAACTCTGAGAGTAAATAAACCTGCCATGAAAAAGTTTCTCAAAAAATCTGTCGTTCGGAGTCGACGTTAAACTGTAGGTCCCGCCAAAATTAAGATACACAACATGAGTGGTGTGAGAAGCTAGCCCGTAATTCTGACTGAAGGGTTGTAACGGCCGATTATGTATATATGTACTGAATATAATTTAACTGTGTTATTAGTAGAAGAAGATTGGAATATTATATAAGATATATTGACAGGTCTTGAACTGCTTCTGGTTGCTCTTCACAAATTTGGAAATTCCGTTTGTTGACATAACCACTGAACCAAAAGGAACTTCGTCGATAGAAACATATTTTTCACATAACATGAACTCTGATAATAAAAGTCAATGGAGTCGTTGTTTGTTTGTGGGTCTATTTATGATAAAACATTGTCAATGTTTCGATTTTTTTTACTGAAAAGGAAACCCATTATAAATATTACAGCCCATGCTCTCACTAAGTTAGGTTCATTTTCTGAGGGCAATTTAATAGGTGGTCATAAATCTTTAATTTGATACTTCTATGGACTTGTCTGAAGATGTTTCAGAGAGGATGAAGAGAAATACTGAGGAATAGAACGGATTGTTATGTGTATAGGCATCATTGCCTACTACAGACAAAGTTAGAACAGGTTTATTACTGTATTTAGATAAATCCAACGCAAGACTAGTCACTGGATTTCTAATGCGCCATTGCGAGGTTAAATCGCTAGCAAAGCGACGCTAGTTGTACTATTACAGAGTATGTGTGAGAGTCAATAGGCGACGTTCGAACGCCTCCTCTGTAACTGTTCAACACTAGGATGAGGTTGAGGACCTTGGATAGGGGTTTCATTGATGGACATTAGGACTCCCCTAGGATTTTTAATGGAATTGAGCTAGTTGAAAGGTGTCATCACGCTAGTTTTATTCGGAGTTAACTTGTATGTCGTGCTTCTGTTTTTCTTCACCCTTTTCTCCGGCACCCCTCTATTTATTATTTATTTATTGTCTATTGCCATTCTTTCTCATTTCTCTCTACCTTAGGATGTTTACATTAGGTTAGTTGCCTTCTAAATCTAAGACCTTTAGATTAGTTTTTAACGAATATCTTTTTTCTTCATATGTACAACTCGTTGTTGGTTTAAGACAATACTTCAAATACTCGTTGCAGGAAATACCACATGAAATACCAATCAATTAGGTGTCCTGATAGCGTAGTTAGTTGGTAGTGTGCTAAACTCCAAGTGACGAGGCTGTGGGATCGATTCTCACCAAAGACTCTGAGTGTTTGTGATTGTCTGTCATTGTATATGTATACATATAATATAAAAAGAAAGCGAGAATTATTACTAAAAAAGTAATTCTCGAAATTAAGTGACGAAGACATATAAATTGGGCATTAAAAAAAATTGTCTTTCCTTTCTCCTATAAACAATTACTGTATTGCAACAAAAAGCAATGCACGAATTCGGGTCACCTGAGTCTTGACCAAAAAAAAAAAATAAATAAGAAGACGTCGTATCCAATAAGTTTGCTATCCATGCTTTCGAAAATATTCGAGAAATGCTTCTAAAAAGTTTAGCAAGGCACACGGATTGCAACGTAATAGTTCTCGTTAGTTTGGATTTCGAAGGAAGCATAGCAACATTCAACAAGTGCACAGAATTACTAATATTAAAAGAGGTGCTTTCGAGAACAACATATATTGATCCGCACTATTTATTGACATATCTTAACCTTTCGACAAGGTCTGGTACGAAGGCTTTTTATTTAAGATCACGCAGTTACTGGCCGAGTATGTGCATAAAAAGCTATTTAAAAAAGAGATATTATTAAATAAAACCGAAATCTGTGACCTCTTCGCGTAGAAAGATACATCTGGGGTACTGCACGTAAGTATCCTATGCGTCTTTGCTTCTAAGTGCGTTCGTTTTACGTTCACACTGAGAAGGGAAAGTAGTCCACCTATTGTAATTATTGATGTAAGAATGCCTGAATATAATAATGCAAAATATCTCTACATCGTAGCCCTACGTGAACCTACTAGGTAACATCTAAGATCACGTAACTGAAACTCAGAATATCATCATCACCTCACCATCGAATGTAGAGAAGGTTCAAAGGAGATAGTCTATACTTCTCAGAATAATAACAGGTGCGCCATGTTATATCAGGAATAGGGTCAACAGACCTTTAATTCAGGAGAAATTTAAGAAGACAACTACATACTACCTATCTAATAAAGCTTACAGTTCATCCTAACCATCTTGTCAAAGACTTACTTTTGTTTGAGGGCCACAGACGATTAAAAAGATTACAAACTCCTGATCTGCTGAGGTGTGGAAGTAACAGCTTCTTTTTTTAGTTCAAGATTTGAATAATTACAATAAATCTCCCAAAGGCGAGCAAGTTTTTTTTTTACCTATATGAAGGTGTCTTCGTTGGCAGAAAAAAATGGGAACCTCATAACTAAACTATATACGATGATATCAATGATTTTGCTAATTCGCACCTATGTCCATACGTATGTACTTACATACAGTAAAAAACATCAATACACTTAAGGCAGTTATTAAAATTGTTTTTTTGCCAAATTGAAAAGAAAATCTGCGTTTTAAAAACTGCATATTTGGTTCACATTTGAATTTTCTTAAAAATTGCCATCAATGGTATGTGAACAGGAAATTCGTCTTTTATCAGAAAATGTCCGCTTATTAGAGGTGTCCGTAAGGGGAGTATTCACTGTATTGTAAATCCTTAGGAATCAATAATTAAGAAATAAAAAAAAGTAAATAAATAATGTACCATATAACTAATATACTGTTTATTAATAATTGAAATAAAAAAATGGATATGAAAATACTTAATGTTTTTTGAAAACATTTTTTTTTTTGATTCTTGGTTAAAAAAATCTTTATTTTCAATGAACTAAAAACAATTCAGGTAACAAAACGTCACTTAAAAATTGTAAAAATAAAATAAGAATGTACTTTTTATAAAACAATTAAAATAATTACAATTATGCATTATGTATTTCTATATACAAATATTATTTATTATATACTATTTATTTATCATATAAATCATAAAATAATTATTTTAATTAATTTCCCAATCTATTAACTTAACTCCATACTTTAAATTTTTTTATTTACATACATACATATTATATACATAATATAACATGGGCTGAAGAGAGAATAGATAATATCAGTCTTTTTTACTCAACTGCATGTAGTATTTGCAGTACTAATTGGTATTTGTATTTAGTACTACGTGGAGTTTAATGGTCGTATTATACTCGATATTTTTGATGTCGGTATTTTCAAATAAGTCGCCGTGGTCCAGTAGGTAATGTGTTGGCTTATTAGACGAAAGGCCCCAGTTCGAATCCCAGGTCAGACATCAAAACGAAAATATTTTTTCGGCGACTTCCTCTCAGCAGATTTCTGGCAAAAACTCTGAGAGTAAAAAATTTCCATGAAAAGCTCCTCAAAAAATCTGTCGTTCGGAGTCGACTCTAAACTGTAGGTCCCGCCACTCATGTATAAAAAAATTAACGCACACAACATGAGTGGTGTTAAGGAGCTAGGCCGTAATCCTGACTGAAGGGTTGTAATGGCCAATTATGTATGTATGTATTTTCATATAAGATAGAAAGCTGGACATGTATTTGTATACAACGAATAACAAGAAGTTATTCGGCAATGTTGTTGTTCTCAAAAAAAGAAGTACACTTCTTCGGATAAGTGTGCATGTATGCTGGATCATGTGTACATTTTCAAGTCAAATACATTTGTACAGACGTCTATAATAGACGTCCTCTAACCTAACGTAATTATTTTACTATTATACTATACTAGTATACATACCATGTTAAAAGTGTGCGTGTGTGTTCGTATTATTTTGTGATGCTACTGCTGATTTTTGCTGATGCTTCTTTTTTGAATATTACATTTATAAACGAACAGTGCAACGAAAAATGCAAACATGTAAAAAATTTATTATTTATTTCATTTTCAAAAATTATAATAAGTTTAAAAAAGAAAAGAAAAAATTCATTATATAAGTATTGGAACATTGTTCTACAGAATCAGAATCTACAGAATATGTTAAATATTGAAGAATTTATTTATTTCAAGTTTTTATTGATATTTCAATCACAAATTATAATTAATTCCTAATAATTTGGAAACTTTAGATTAATTTGTAAACACTGCAAAATTATTGGTAAGGTATGTTCAAGCCATATCAACAGTATTGCTCGAAAGTTATTAAATCATTTATTAATTCGGAAATAATTAAATGCTGCCACAAACCTCTCTATTCTGTATAATATTAAATAATATTCACTAAATTATATTTTATTGTAAAAATAGAATTATTGTTTTTAATTATTTATTTCGTGCTTAACCATTTTTTTCAATACATTTTGTCATTTGATTTCTTCCTGAAGTTCGTTCCTTTATTCGTCTTATTTTTTCCATCATACTAAATTATTAACCGTAATGTGTATTTTATTTAATCTGGGTTGGTATTTTAGAAATGAATACCTTTTTTGGTTGAAAAATCTGTAAATATTTTTCTAAAGAAATTATGTCAAAGCTTTAGTTGGTCATTATAACCCTTCAGTCAAGATTACGACCTAGTTTCTTACGCTATTTATGTTGAGTGTGTTAGCTTTTATATTGGTGGATAGACCTACAGTTAAAAGTCGATTCCGAACGACAGATTTTTTAAAAATTTTTCATGGTAATTTTATTTACTCACAGAGTTTTTATCACAAATTTATTGAGCGGAAGTCGCTGAGGACATATTTTTACATACTTCGTTTTGTTGGAGATGTCTGACCAGGGAGTTCGAACTGTGGCCTCACGTCTAATAAGGCAACACACGACAATAGTTTGAAAACTCAGATAATAATTCAATTATATGACCTAGATTCCTTTTGAGGACCATATTTTTCATATGAATTCATATTTGATGTACTTTCATTGATCACTGCCAAAAGTAATTAATTTATAGAATTGTTGGCTTTTGTTGGTAACAACTTTATACAAAATGGCGATTTGTATATTAATGCGTGGGGTTGAAAGACAGTCTGTTTATATTAGGGTTGTAAACCATATAATACATACTCGTACATACATACATATATTAAGCTAACTTGCAATGTCCATTATAAAAAAACTAAAGGTCAGTACTTCTTCATTTTGTATGGGTTTCAACCCTTGGCAATTGAATGATGTAGTGGTAGCTCGTAATTTTATATGAAAAAAAACCATTTTTAACATTTAATTTTGATTAACACTAAAATTTGTTAATAAAAAAGTATTAAAATTTTATTTCAATTGAAAACTATGGATTGCCTTAAATAGAAATAAATAAAGCTATTGAAATAAAATTTAGAATTTTCTCTCTTTTCTTATATTTTATTGCTATAGAAACAAGGTTACTAAACTATCTCCACAATTTTTAGTATACATAACATGTATACGTTAGTAGTTTCGAAAGTCAGTTTTGGAAACCAGAGTCGACG